>JANUYF010000010.1:997500-1475000 GCA_026167975.1 Phrynosoma blainvillii | reverse complement strand
GAAGAACCCAAAAGAAGCACCAAATTCCTCTATTCTTTCCACCAAGATGATGCTTCTGGGCTTTTTGAATCCTTTGGTGGGAAAATGGCACCTCTTTGGTGCTTCTCTCCAAAGGAGTGCCAAGAGGAATCAGGCTTACAATAAGACACTTCTGTATGAAGACAGTAAAGTTTGTCCTGTATGCCCTTTGTTATGTGCCCCTAGGACCTATTATTTCCTTCAGTCTAGACCAGGGGTAGGCAACCTTTCCCCTTTAAGGGCCGAGGGACTTCAGCTCCCAGAATCCCAGGAGCTATTGGCCAACATGGGACTATTATAGGCCAACATGGCTGAGGCTTCTGGGAACTGAAGTCCCTCAGCCCTTAAAGGGGAAAGGTTGCCTACCCCTGCCTTAGGTTTTATCCTTGACTTATCCACAAGTCATATCAAAACCCATACTTTTGGCCCCAAAACTTGCCCTCGACTTATACATGAGGTTGACTTATAGTCGTGTATATACGGTAAGTAAAACACTCTCAAGAAATGCCTGTCCAACTTGGTTTGAAGACCTCCGAAGAAGGAGAGTTCCTCCCTTCTGACACAGTCGTGTCTCACTGTCCCAACAGTTCTTCCTAATGTTGCTGTATGTCAGCTCTTAGAGGTCCCAGCCAGCATGCCTAGTGGGAGTTGTAATCCAGCAACATCTTGGGAACACACAGATTGGGAATCAGGGAATTAGAATTGGAAGGGTCCCTTTGTCCAACCCTTTGCTCAATGCAGGATCTCCAGCAAGAGCATCCCCAGAAGATGTCCAGAGAAGGAGACCCAAACACCTCCTCAGGCAATTGGTTCCATTGCCAAACTGCTCCCACTGTCAAGAATGTCCTTCTATTGTTCAACCATAATCTACCCCCCTGTAACTTAAACCTACTAGACTTAATATATAGAGAGATCTTGTAGCACCTTTGAGACTCACTGGAAGAAAGAAGTTGGCAGCATGAGCTTTCCTAGACTTCAGTCTACTTCCTCAGATGCAACAGTATATAGAGAGATCTTGTATAACCTTTGAGACTCACTGAAAGATGTGAGCCTTTGTAGACTTAAGTCTACTTCCTCAGATGCAATATTTGGCCACCAAATGCATGTGAGGAAGTAGACTTCAGTCTAGGAAAGTCTCATGCTGCCAACTTCTTTCTTTCTTTGAGTCTCAAAGGTGCTACAAGATCTCTCTACATACTGACTCTACAGACTAACAGGGCTATATCTTTGAATTCTACCACTATTAGACCTAGTTCTACCTTCTGAAGAAGCAGAGAATAGATTTTCTGGCCTCTTTGCTGGTTATTCCACCTTGGCAGGGCAGATCTGGACATCCATCTCTGAATCTGTCCATGGTGTGGAGTCTGTTTTTGCTTTGGACCGGAGCTTCATCCTACCAAGATGTTGCTATAGGGGAGGAAGGCAAAATGAGGGCATTACCCTCTAAACAACAATTTGCTGCATAAATTAAATTTTCCTTCACTTCCCAGGTTTCTAGCATTCTAGTAAGTTAAAACTTCAGTTGTGAATTTAGAAATACAGGTTAGACATCCAAAGAAAAGGGAAGAGGAAAGTGAGCTGGGCAATGTGAACATACCAACTAGAAGAATTCTAAATGTGAATGTTTTTCAGTTTCAACAATGCTAGAAACTTGGGAACTGAAAGATAATTTGATTTGGGCAGAATTTGTATTTGAGAGGCATCGCTACACCCCTGGCATCCTAATCCTGGCCATCCAAGGATACCTCTGCATTAGGACTTTTGGTGGCTGTTCTTGTGTAGTCAGTGGTAGATCAAGCCACTTTAATATGTTGCCGTGAATTCGGTAAAGAAGGTGTAACATCCTCTTTGTTGCACTGACACGGCTGCCCTGGACTTTGTAAATTCAACTAGACATACAAGCCATGTTTCCATTCTGTGTATTTGTGAGTAATCTCTTCTTCTCATTATTATTATTTTGCAGTATTATACAACAGTCATGGAGCAGCAAGTAAATGGACAATTGATAGTGCCCCTGCAGATCTACCCAAGAGGTAACGCTTAAACAAATTCTTGTCATTATTGGTGATTTTGAGACCAGTCCAACCAGCCATTCCATTTTCTGGAGATTTGGAGGCATGTCATGAAAGAACTAGACGAGATCCTAAAGTGCAATGACATATAACCGAACACTAAAGTCATTGTATTTCCCATCACCATGCATGGATGCAAGAGCTGGGCAGTGAAGAAAGCAGATAGAAAGAAAATCATTTGAAATGTGGTGTTGGAGAATAGTGCTCAGGATGTCATGGATGGCCAAAAAGACAAACAATTGGGTCATCCTAGAACAAACCATGCCTGAACTCTCTCTGGAAGCCAAGATGATTAAATTGAGGCTCTTGTACTTTGGCCACTTCGTGAGAAGGCATGAATCTCTAGAAAAGACAATGATGCTAGGAAAGGTAGAAGGTAGTAGAAAGCGAGGAAGACTATATGCCAGATGATTAGACTCAATCAGGGAGGTCACAGGCTTGAATCTGCAGGACTTGGCAAAGCGGTTGAGAATAGAGGGTCTTGGAGATCTCTCATTTGCTGGGTTGCCATGAGTCTGGGTCGACTGAAGATAGTTAAAAACAACTAACATTAAATTCATGAAGTCAACATAAGTTGTCAGGCGACTTGAAGGTGCACATATCTGTGCACACCCCACCTTTACATTCTGCATATGAATAGCAAAATTTATTTCTCCAGACAACTGGAGTTGTTGATCATTTTTTTTTAAAAAAAATAAGCATTTTCTAGAGCAAGTTAGGCTAACAACTTCAGAACAGATTAGGCTAACTTTTAAGAAGTGCATATTTGTATAGCAGTTGCCTACACATGTTGGAACCACCAAGGCAAGCATAGGCCTCTGTCTCTGGTAGCCCCCATTTTTGCTGCCTATTTGGCTCTGCAAAAATGGGAACACTTCTAAAACTGTGGGACAAGGCTTTGTTCTCAATGCACATATATTGGCATGCTAGGTCATTATTTTTTTCCTGTTCCACTGAAGCCTATTCCCCTTTTCCCATCTCTAAAAGTATAGTTGTTAATTGCTAAAAGAAGAACAGTTTTAAATCCTCCAAGTACATCTCCTTGCAATAAATTAACTGAAATAATTAAAAATCAAACGTTTCCTCTGCTAACTGATACTGTCGAATAATCATCACATGAGCTTCCCAGTTAAAACACTGGGGCCTTCCATTACTTATAACTCTCTGAAGTTTGAATTGGCCAATTAACCAACAGGGTTCTCTAATACCTAACCCTCTTTCTCCAGAGTCCTAAGCCAACCCTCAAACCATGCTGGCTCTCTGGTAATGTATGTCACAGATTTTAAAGCCACTTTTTAGGACTATCCCATCACAAAGCAGCATTCAATCCGGATAAGAGGCAAGGGATCAAGGTAAACATTGTCACATTAGCAAACATTGTAGGGTACACTGAAGAATTCAGATACGTGAGCAGACAGGACTGAAGAAGAGGGTCTTCACTCCTCATCTTGGGCTATATGGAAAAGGCAAGTCAGTCACAAGGGAATTCCACACTTTGGGGCCACCCCAAAGAAGGTCTTCTCTCTTTCTTTGTGCAAACCTGATTGATTGTAACAGCAAGCACTTGAGAAAGATGTCGAGAGATCTTATAGCACCTTTGAGACTAACTCAAAGAAGTTGGCAGCATGGGCTTTTGTAGACTTTAAGTCTACTTCCTCAAATGCATTTGGGGAAGATGCATTCACCAAATGCATCTGAGGAAGCGGACTTAAATATACAAAAGTTCATGCTGCCAACTTCTTTCTTTCAATTAGTTTCAGAGGTGCTACAAGATCTCTCTCCTCCTTTAGAGGTCTTTAAACACAGGCTGGATGGCCACCTGTCAGGTATGTTTGATTGAGAGTTCCTGCATGGCAGAATGGGGTTGGACTGGATGGCCCTTGGGGTCTCTTCCAACTCTATGATTCTATGATCTCTGATTCTACAGACTAACACGGCTACATCTTTTAATTCTACCACTTGAGAATGATGTATGTGCTATTGATTCAGTGGGTTTATTCTGTATGAAACTTAACAACTAGATCTGGGCTACTGAGTGCAGAGTTAAACCAAATGATTAGAATGATTTAGAACACCAAAAAAAGCAGGCTCACTGTTCCTTACATTGCATCCTGCAATCTAGAGAGGGTTACCATGTTGGCTGCCCTGTGCTGGAGTGGTTTTGTTTTGCTCATCTCTGATTTGGGCAATATTTAGGCAAATTCAAGATAGATGACAAGGAAATTGAAATAGTTAAAGATTTCCCATACTTTGGATCAGTCATTGATCAGAATGGGGACTGCAGTCAAGAAATCGGAGGAAGAGTAGGAAGTCTTGGAAAAGGCAGCTATGAAAGACCTAGACAAGATCTTAAAGTACAAAGATATCAAGCTGAATACTAAAGTTAGGATCATCCAAGCCATTGTATTCCCCATCACTATGTATGGATGTGAGAGCTGGACAGGGAAGAAAATGGATAGCAAGAAAATCAACTCATTTGAGATAACGTGGTGCTGGAGAAGAGTGCTGAGGATACCGCTGATGGCCAAGAAGTCAAACAAATGGCTCTTTGAGAAGATCAACCCAGAAATCTTCTCGGAAGCCAAGATGACTAAATTGAGGTTGTTGTACTTTGGCCACATCATGAGAAGAGGTGACTCACTACAAAAGACAATAATGCTAGGAAAGGTGGAGGGCAGTCGAAAGAGAAGAAGACCGCATACCAGATGGATGGACTCAATCAAGGAGGCCATGGCCATGAACCTGCAAGACCTGAGCAGAGCAGATGAGGACAGGAGGTCTTGGAGGTACTGCATTCACAGGGCTGCCATGAGTCAAGGCTGATTTGAGGGTAGTTGACAACAACAATGCAAAAGATAACTGTTAAGCCAGGTCATGGTTTAACTCTGTATCTAATTCCTTTTTTGTTAGTATATGGGGATTATTGCACCTTCTCTTGGACCTGGCTTACCTCTTGCGAATTAGAGCCCAATTTGGGCTGGAGCCAGGTCTTATCACATAGCTTTTGCCCCTAAAATAGCCGTCCAGGTGCATCCCCTCCAATGCAAATTGGGAAGCTTCCATCTTGGAAAAATGGCCACCAGAGCGCATTTCCCAATTCGCGTTGGAGAGGGGATGCACCCAGATGGGTCTTTTAGGGGCAAAAGCCGCATGATAAGACCGGCTCCAGCCCAAATTGGGCTCTAATTCGCAAGAGATAAGCCGGGTCCGGGAGGAGGTGTGATGATCTCCTATGTCCTAAAAGGAAAGGTTTTTCTTGTTGTTTATATTATTTTCTTCCTCTCCAAATGAGGAATGGCTGATTGCATTTTCATTGGATGCTTTTCCGGTTTTCCAGCCACCCAGCCTCCGCTTACTCTTCCATTCTCAGACTGACAATGTTGTGTTTCTTATTTAAAAGTACAATAGTAATGTTTAATGTAGTTTAAATTGCACAGGCCTACCCTAACTGCTGTGTTTAATAACTATCATCTGTGTCCTTCTGACTAATAAATCGCTTTGTTTCCTGCTGTCAAAACCAGGAGTGAAATGCATGTATTTTCCGAGGAAAGGGGAGCGGAGGGAGGGGTAGGAACCAAATCCATCCTTTCCCAGACAATCAATCAAAATTGACAGGCCCTTTAACATACAATTTGTAGGGCACTGTAGTTTTAAAATGGGAACTGTCTGTAACATATAGCTGGAAGCCTTTGTGGCTTTAACATTTGGCAAAAACAGAGGGACTGCGGAGAATGAGGAGGGGGAGATGAAGTCCGTGTGGAGTTTGAGAGGTTTTAAGAAACAATTGTTTTTCATTCTGCAGTATTTCATCCCTAAACTTATATTTAAGAACAGCCTGTCAGGAGTCCTGTGTAAATAACTAAGGAGATCCTCTCCGCTCTTATGATACCTGGTGTTTGGTATCCTTCTGAGATGCTTCAGTTTGGTCCTCATCTTTAGATTTTTGACATGAGAATATAGAATAAAAGTGTGCTCATAACGTTAAATGCACTAGTTTGTGGCATACCTGGCATACCTGTGTCACTCCTAACCCCAACCTCTGCCATCCAGTTTGTTCATCTTTCACGTCAAACTAAACTGTGTGAAAATGAATGGAAACCAAACTTAAAGAATTGTTTGCATTTGGAACTGTTCATAATAGCTCATGGTTATCTTGATTCTGATGTATTTCAAAGCCGAACTAGAAATGCATGTCGACTCATTTCAAGCAGCAATTATTGTTTTCAAAAAAAGATGCAGAGTCCTGCAGATCTAGAAACATTGCTTTGCAATTCATGCTTTGGGTCTTGAGAGACACTTCTCAATCATTTCTCCCTGCTAATTTTTGTATTGCCCTCCTTTCCTTTCCTTTCCTTTCTTCTTCTTCTTCCTTTTTTAAAAAAGCTTTCATTTTGAGGAAATTTGTAAATGGCCCTGATGTGTTCTACAATTTAGTCAATTACTGTTTCAGCTTGCAAACCTCCTGGGAAACGGAACATACATGGCCTGAAGGTAGGAATTTCAATAATTGTTTCAGTAAACTTAGATGGATTTGCAGTGCTTTGTTCCACTTATTGAAATGTCAAATAAAACTGTACTTTTTTGAGCCTTGACAAGCAGAGCCTTTTAGAAACACGGAGAGGAGAAAAGATTTCTTCTGCATTATCTAAATGTTTCCTTTCTTGGTTTTGTTAAGAGATTTATGAAATAAACACATAAGGGCACCCACCGCATCCCTATTGCTGCTTCCGCCCCATTGAAATGTGAGCATTTTGCAAGTGCTGTGCTCTTGGACAATCCCAGCAATCCACTCCAATCCAGAAAGAAAAGAATTGCATTGATTTGATGTAATTAATCTGTGTCTGTATAAGAGCAGCCCACAGATTGTGTAATATTTATGTTTTAATGTTCATTTTATTGGCACACATCTGTGTAACGTTCCAAGGATTCTGAATGGCGAATTGCCCAACGGTGTACAGGCGATGTCTTGGCCTTTCTGGTGACATTTAGGCAAATCTAATTGATATATTACTGCAGAAAGGTTGTAAGAGAAGGGAGAAGGATATGTATTTAATAGGAATGGAACAAAAGCCGTATTGAGTGCCTCTTCTTGATTGAATCACTTAACCAAGCATTTCAAATGTGGAGCAGCACAATTCCTCAATAATACAATGTGGTAACCTACATAGAGACTGGATTTCCACCACCATCGGCAACGCGCTAATTAACCTTCCTAGTGAAATAAGAAATTCATGGCAAATTACAGGTTAATTAGAACCATGTCCTCTGAATAGGAACAATTGATAAAGATTCGTTTTCCTGCCTGCAGGTAAATACGCGAGCCGGGTCTGCTAACAATAGCAGTGCAGCCGTCCCAGACTCCCTTCCAAGCAATAGGTAAGACTCAAGGAGAGGAGCGTGCCGGCGTTTTATTAAAGCAGAACCCCAGAAGTGATTTTCTGCATAGTAATTAACAGAAGCAAATGGGGAAATGCCGGATAACTTCAGGGGGATTCGGTTGACCAGGTTTCAGCAAGATTTTTGTGTGTGTGGCTTGTCGAAAGCGATGTTAGTCGTTGAGTGTGTTACGGAGGGAGCGCCTTTGGACAACCTAGTTCTTCAAGAAACATTGTCTGTAGCATACAAACAGGCCTCCTGCACTAATGGTTGTTTTAATCTTGTGGAGGAAAGAGTTTCCTTTAAAGAATGGAAGTTGTTGTAAAGTATAGATTGTAGTGTGAGGCAAACTAATGCCAGACTAAGGCATAGAATGACCTCAAGAGACCAGATTTCAAGTCCTTTCCCAGCTGTGGATGCATTCAGTTGTTCTGCGCCTTGGGGTAGACTCAACAAAATAGAATTTTTTATTATTTTATTTTATTTTTATCCCATCTTTTCCCCAGTCTTGGGACTCAAGGCTGCTCTTAATGGCACAGCAGGTTGTGTTACAAGTTAAAACAGGACGAAACTGTGCATGTTACATTTGATAAATGCATAAGTTATGATATACTGGTCCTTTCCAAAATGTTATCTTAACTGATATAGACCAGTGTTGCCTTGCTGTGTGCTCTGACCAGATCTCTGAAGTATCAGCCCTTTTCCTGTTACAGATCAGATGCTAAGGCATTGAGGGGCATGGGATTGTTGTCACTATGGCTGGGGGTCAAAACTAGAGGTGTCCTGAATCTGCTGAAGACAAGATGTACACCAAGGCATTGTAGCAGTTGGCAGAAGAAGGCATGGATCTTGGTCAAGGAGAAATGATTTGTGGTACCCATGATTTATGGGTAGCTTGGCTGTGATAGAGATGGAACCCAAGAGACAAACCAAGATGGCTCTGTGTTTGCAAACCTAGAAGACGGGATGGGAGTGGCGGGAAGGACCTCCATTGGGAAACTGTGGCTGGAAAGACCATGGGTTGCTAGGATGTCTCCTATCTGGCTTCATCCATAGAAGCTCAGTAGCATGAGATTCAGAACATACAAAAGGAAGTGAACAATTGAACCATGGAATTCCTAGCCACAAGATAGAGGGATGGCTTTTAAAGAGCTTGGGCAAACTGATTCATCTGCTACTAGTCACGACAGATAAATATCCCATTCAGTATCAGACTCAATACACCTCTTTATCTGAGTTGCTGAGGAATAGGGGACAGAAGGTACAGTTGGGTTTCTGTCATCTTGGTGGGCTTCCTATAGGCAACTGGTTGGCTACCATGTGAGCATCATGCTTGACTAGAGAGGACTTTGATCTGCTCCAACATGCCTCCACTTTGGTGCCTTTAACCATTCTGTGAGATGCCAAATTATATAGGAATATAATGGGGTAAAGACTAGAACAGTAGGCTTCCTTTAGCATGTAGGTGACCACAATAGTGGGAGAAATGAAGACAAAATGTCCAAGAAGGAATTGGAATGAAAGCTTTGAGAGACAACCCCTCCCCCTATTCATTAACTGTTTGTTTTAATAAATGAAAGGAATTAGCCTTTTCCATAACCACAGCCAAAAGTCATGCTGATTTTAGTGGGTAAAGAGGGACTTCTGTACATTTGAAAGCATAAAGAAACACTGCTGAACTACTGGACGATTCCTGCAGTATTTAACCAAGTCCAGGAGAAATTGTTCTGTGCGGTATTTGATGGTCATAATGGTCAGCAGCTGAAATGGGCAAATCTAGGGTTTAAGATAAAATGCTTGCTTGCTAAGAGGAGGAGAATGATGGTCAGGAGGATATTAGGAGTCTAACATCTGCTATTAAATATTTGATGCTTAGTAGTTAAATTTTGCAAAGCAGTCCTGCTCTCTCTCTCTCTCTCTGTCTCCTAGTTCCATGGTTGTTTGTTTTCTCTATGTATTTGGAGCCAGTTCTGAAAGTGGCCTACAAACAATGCCTTGAGAAGAGGCTGGCGTCTAATGGGGCAGTAATTGGCTTTCATTTTCCCAAACCCATCTGCATGAGGAGGGACTGTTTTGAAGTCGCTGACAGTCTGCCTCTGTTTCATGTTCACAAAACTGTTGGTTGCAGGAGATGACAAGATCAGTGTACATTTCATTTGGCAAAATACTCTCCCTTTAAAGCAGTCCAGCAGACAAGTGGCTTATTAAAGAACAAAGGTACCACGCGCACACTTCTTATTTCAGTCAGGATCAATGATCAGGATGTGTGGACCTGTCAAGAATATATCTCCTTTTTTTAAAAAAAAAATAATAATAAAAAAATAAAGTTTCAGGAATGACTTGTTTGGCGGTGGTACTTAGGTGGCTTGTTTGATATTTAACCTTTGAGGGTGAAATCTAGCAGGAAGTTTTAAATGGGATCTCTTAAAATGAATGTTTGCTGCATAAACCCACCTATTTGTCCATGCCCAGGCCCTCCTTTTGTTTTGATGGGTTCCATACAGGAGAACTTTGTGTGATATTATGCCCCTGGTTTACTCCATCTCAAAGCCTCATGTCAGTAATCATAACAAATTCCAAAGAGAAGTGCCATTTTCCTGCCTGGTCATTCAAGAAACTCCAGAAATGGCACAGTGGCGAAGAGTAGAGCGGGTCGGATCTTCATTAGGTGCTCCTAGAATCATAGAATCACACAGTTGGAGGAAACCCCAAGGGCCATCCAGTCCAGCCCCCTTCTGCCATGCAGGAACTCACAATCAAACCACCCCCGACAGACGGCCATCCAGCCTCTGTTTCAAGACCTCCAAAGAAGGAGACTCCACCACTCTCCAAGGGAAGATGTTCCACTGTCTAACAGCTCTTAATGTCAGGAAGTTCCTCCTAGTGTTGAGGTGGAATCTCTTTTCCTGTAGCTTGAATCCATTGCTCCATGACATATTGTTTGGAGCACCAGAAAATAAGCTTGCTCCATTCTCAATAGGACATCCCTTCAAATATTTAAAGAGGGCTATCATATCCCCTCTTAACCTCCTCTTCTCCAGTCTAAACATACCCAGTTCCCTAAGTCATTCCTCATAGGGATTCATGGTTTCTAGACCCTTCACCATTTTAGTCGCCCTCCTCTGGACATGCTCCAGTTGTGGGATGGACTTAGCTTTCACCATTCACCATTCAACTCAGAGAAGGAGATGGTTCCTTTTTTCTGATAACAGTTAAAATACAGAAATTACATTGACCCATGGATAAGTTGACCAAGGATTTTGAGGTCTTTTTTTTACGGGGCGGGGGGGGGACGACTAAAATTTCTAGACTTATACAGGAGTACATACAATAATACATTTGGGCTCAAATGGATTTGACGTGTCAATCCTTTCAGAGAAACACTTGGTACATTGCAACCATTCCCATTTTACAGATGGAGAACCTGAATCTGAAGCAAAGGTCTCTCGAGTGCAATTTTCTTTCCCCCTCAGGTGTCTCAGTATTCTCCCTTTGCCCCCCAAGATCTTCTCTTTGCAACCCCATTGAATCTTGGCAAGAGGATAAATGAAAGAAGATGAAATCTGTGGAGGCCTCCTTTGCACAGACATTTCTAAGCTGAGCATGCAAGTGCTGCATTCATAGCACCCTGAGCATAGGCAAGAGCAACACTGAACAACAGCCAGCCTTTTTATAAAAGGTGGTGGTGGGGTTTTCATTCAATAGGTGCAACTATGCAGTCGCTGAAATATTTTCTTTTCTCTCTCCCCCCCCCCCCCTTGGTCCCTTTTGTCGTTTCCATTTCTGCAGTTTGAAGAAGTCGTCTGCAGAACTGAAGAAGATATTAGCTAATGGCCAGGTAGGTACCTTAGATGTGGGCTGGAGGGGGGAGGAGGAACGCAAGACAATCTCTGGCACAAATAGAAACATGCCTTGGAGATGCTTACTGCTCACTTATTAGTAATGTGTTCTTTTAATAAAGTCGAGGCGAAGCTGTGAAGGGACTCGTATTACGGAGGAGTCTCTGGCCCTGATTGATTTGGATTGGCACACCAATTTACTTCCCCTTTTTCAAAACGCGCTAATCAGATTTAGCTCCAAATAGATTGAAGTGCCTCTTGCAGCCATCATTCTGCTGCCTCAATTCAGGGGAAGAGAAGAACTTAATCAATTTTGAATAGCAAAATAGGATTTCTGGCTTGTTAGAGCTTTGCATATGGGCGTCAACAGAAACGCTACCAAATGCCGAATAATGAAAAGTGGTCATAGAAAGTATATGTTGACGGCTTCTTTGGAGTCCCATCCCACACCGACCGTTGTGCATTTGCACCGTAAAAGAGAGAAATGGTAGAAGTCCTCCTTGCTATATTCTGGCAGCTGCAATTGCAGGCAAGAGGCTTGCAACCGATGTTCAAATAAACACCGCGAGGCAAGTCCTTCTTGGCCAGTTTTGATTCAAAGAGACAGGAAGGCCCAAAGTAGCATAATGACTTTAAATATACACCACTAAATGAAAGTACCTGCAAGGCAGTGGGATTCTTCAATAGCAACATAAATAAGTTTTAATGTTTGTCATGGTGAAAGCCCTTTGATAGCCTTGGAGGCAGGCACCTGTCCATTGCGATCAAGCTTGCCTATTAGACACTATTGACTGAGACATCTGTGTCACTGCAAATAAAAGACTCTTATTGATTTTCTTAACTGCTGTTCACTTCCCTTCCCTGTTTCGAAGGCTGAAATCTTAATTATCTCAGATGCGTATTCAGTGCCTTCACACAGTGACCTCTCCAAGCCTCATTGGCATTTCATGAATCAAGTAGTTGTAGTTGAGCGTGTCAAGAAGATAAAAGCTGGTCTTCGCGCTTGTCCTTCAGCGGATCACCTGTAACATTGCGCTCTTAATAGATGAGTGTCACCTGCACCACAGCCTTGCTTATTTGCGACCAGAATTGTTTAAATAAAACTTAGCAATATGGATTTCGGTTCTCCTTCTTAAGTGCAGATCATGACTTTTGCTTGAAATATGAAGACATGGTTTCTTTATGTAAAAAGAAAGAGAGAGATGTTTCCTATTCTATTAGCCATGCTTCGTATGTTATTCAGTCTTTCACAAATGCTCTCTATAACAAATAAGATTTTTTTTGTAATAAATTAAGACATCTAAGATGAAGGAGAAAGAGGAGAAAAGGGTATAATATGAAAAACATTAAAAAAAAAAAAGCATGGCCAGAGAACAGACGTGTATTATATTTTCCCAGTAGAATGACGAGGATTTTTAATGTCTGGCCTTAAACGATCCCTTGGGATTCCTATGGGAAGCCCACTGTGCTTTTAGGAATCTGGGGAAAGCTGGTGAAATGTGGAGATTTGCTTAGTTGTCAAGCTCTGTTGGGCATTTGCCATACTCCTTTGGGGTTGATGCATAGTTGGCTTAAAAATAATGGCACAAAAGGCTATGGGAATGGTTGAGTAGCTTTCCCCTTTAATATACTTTGCATATCTTGACCAGCAGTCCTTTCCATTGTGCAAACAGGGTTCTCCCAGTTGTGTGTTTCCCCCCATTTACAGTTGGCTATTCTCAAGCAAAGGGACACAGTAAGTAGACATTTGCTGTCCAGGGGAATGCAAAAAGCCCTAAGCAGAAGGGAACCTATACAAAACTCTATTTAGGGCAAGGAAGGACATCCATTGTTCTTAAACTTTCTTGATATCAGAAGATGCTGAACATCCTTGACTGGGGAGAGGAGGAAAGAGAAGAAAACCTGGTTGCTATTATGGATTCTATTTAATACATGCACCAAGTTGTTGATGTTTCTTTGGTTGTAACTTCTAAGGTTCTTGTCTTTTTGTTTTACAGTTTGGTGGCTGAGGGCACTTTTTAGTACAGCGGAGATTTTATTATTATTATTATTATTATTCCGCATTGTTTTGCATCTTCTGCTTACAAGCATTAATAAAGACATTTTTCCCCTGATAGCCTCCACTTAGGTTTAATAAGGAATTCATATTAATCATTAAAAGGAAGGGGATACGATTCTTCAAGATAATCAAATATTGACAGGTTAGAAATAGCTTTCTGCCTAGGTTCATTGATATAGGTTATGTGATATAAATATTTATTTCTTTTCTGTCACTCAGAGAAAATGCCGCCAATTGATTCAGCATTGATGTCGTGTCAACAGTTCATAAGAAACATTTGACTGGCTTGTGTTTTCCGATTAGTCTGTGCTCTATAAAGTGGGATTTACTAAATCTCTTCAATTGTCTGCTCATAGAGTGTGACTGCTTTCTGAAGCCATTAGGGCTTCGATTGGTACAAAGGAGGTGTAGAGCTTATAGGGCCCGACTTTGGCTGGAGCTTTACGTATCAAATAAGGATTAATTGAGCATTTTTGCTTCTAATGATTTATAAGAGATGCATGCTGGTTCTGTCCAAGACAGCAGATATAAACAAAGCATGTTTTATTAACAGATCTATAATTGGATACTCTTTCATTTTCCATTCATTCTGCTAATAGCAATGGACAATCAAGACTGCTTCAGAAAAGTTATTATACCCATACTTGCCCCAAAGTTCTGCTTATTTTGGTTTGACGGAGGCTTCCAGTTTCCTATATACATTGGGTATGTTAGTTGGTATCTTTGACATGTTCCTTTGGGTTGACTAGTGAGTCTTGAATCTGTAAAGTTCAGAAAAGTTATTATGCTCATAGTTGCCCCAAAGTTCTAGTTATTTTGGGCTTTGATCTGTAATGTTGAGGTATTGGAGACTCCACTGTTATCAGTGAAGGTCAAGGAGACCAAGAAGGCTTCTTATCAAGGCCTACAAAGGACCCATTGGGTGAAATTATATGGGGGTATAGATCCCCTCTCCCACCAAGGGGATTGGGAAAGCCTCCTTGTACAACTGCCCACAAAGAGTGCTGCCTTGGAGGAGGACCCTATGGGTATGCCTTTTCTACTTATGTTTTCTAGTGTCAAGGAGGGCTATATGTTCTTGACTGGACAAGCACCTTCAGTTTTGGTCCTGAATGGTTAAATTTCCAGAGAGAGCATGGTCTCTCTAAAATTGGTGACTTCTTGGAAGGGAAAAAAAATGCCTGAGATCAATTCCCATGAAATCCCATAGCATTGCCAGTCAGGAGGACTCTATGCACATCTGAGCTGCAAAATCCCTTACTGCTCCCATTTTACTGGTTGAGAAGATGGCAAGGAGTAACCTTAAACGTACCAAGCTAGAACTTTCCATATAGCTGTCTCTAATTGAGGGGTGAGGCCCATGGGGAGGCAGGCACAGAAGGATTTAGGATATTTTTGGCTTAGAGCTCAAAATGTCTTGGATTAGCCATGGACCTACCTCATATGTAGTGAATTGTAGGTGTCCAGATTTTGACCTCTTCGCACATCACTTTCAAAGGTCACAGATTACTAAAGGTTTAGTAGTGAGGAGCATACATCCTCGTCTAAAGAGTTAGATCCTTTTCAAAACTGGTGCTCAAAGTGTGCATGGAGGAGGCATTCACTTCACACATCTTGACCAAAGACAGATTAAAAGAGAACTGGGTGAGGAGACACTTTTTGCAAAATCCCCAACACAGTGGCACTTGGGGAGTCTTCCCTGGTCCTTCCTGAACCAAAGCTCACATAATTAAGCCTCAAAACTGCTATTCCCAAAAGGATTTGCTTCTCGTTGCACATGGGGATCTGTTTGCAGTGATGCAAATCTGATGTGTTTCTCTTCTGATGTCTCTGAACAAAGGTAGATTAAAGTAAGTGATCTACATCAGAATTCATCAGGGAAACTTTTCCACTGCAGTGATTGGCAACTGTGAATGCGGATTTCGTTGCTTGCTCAGGAAACACCTTTGTGGATTGTGGCCCTAATTTGTTTTTACTTGGATCACAGTGCAAACATTCTTGTAGCTGTGGAGCAAGAGAGCCTTCAGTCTTCTAAATTCATGAGCCTAGGTAATATTTCATGGTTTTCTTAGGTGTATTGCTTGTGAGGAAACACAGCATTTCAGGAAAGGTAGAATTACTTAAAACTGCTTGCTGCTTCTTGACCTGCTTTTTTTTTTTTGAAAAGGAAAAACCGAAGTCATTCAAGGAAAAACAAACCAACCCATAGCGTAAGACTTAATTTTGATTCATGACAGCCCATTGTGTATTAATTAATTTCAATATATTAAGTAGACTACAACAAGCTAAACAGGTAATTTATATGAAGTCCACTTTTGTGCCATTGTGCCTCTAATGATCACAGATTGCCTAAGCTTTAGACCTGAACTGTTAGAGGAAGAAAAATATTTCCTTGGGTAAAGGACCGTTGCATTTTAGTGCAACGGCGAACATTTTAAGCTCACCTTGTGTGGCTTTCAAGTAGGTGTTTTAAATAAAATAATCCCACTGTGTTATTTGAGTCTACAAATCCATTATTTTCAGCTGAAAGCATACTGTTCCTTTGTATCCACAAAACTAGAGAGTCAAGATTTTACCTTTCATGACATGGGTAGGCTTTGGTCGCAGTCCATTTGTGAAGCTAACTTTCTGTTCATGATTCGTGGAGATGGTTATGACTTGAGACAGCCAAGGGCCAATGGAGGGGTAACGGGGCTGAGAGAGCCGCTTGGCCATGAATTTGCTAAAGGCAAAGAGAGTTGGCTGAGAACTCACAGATCTGGAGATGGCTCTCAGTATTTTAACGGTGAAGGGACTGGCTCAGGCTGTGCGCACTTTGGACACTGCTTTGGTGCAGTCTCAAGACAGCCAAGAGCTTTGTGTAAATGTGTTGAACATCTTGTTCTTGGTTGACTCTTCTCCAACTCTGGAATGGACGCCTAGGTAGGCCATAGCAAGGCATTCCTGGTTGCGCGAACCGTTAAGCGTCTTGTCCGAGGGCCGGCTTGCCCCCCTCCCTGACCTAGGCCTTGGTTATTCTGCCATCCGCTCAGAGCCCCCTTCCTCCTCTCCGTATCTGAGATCTGCTCCTCCTGAGCTATGTTATCATTCCATTTTGACACCTTTTATCAAACTTTAATGAAATGACCCAGGCAAACAAATTGTCATTAAACTTTCCATCACTTCGTCCCTTGGTATTGTCTTTTATAAATTGGACAGCAAATGTTGTATTGATCTCCTCGTTCTTGCAGCTGAACTTGAAATGACCCAGACGGCGGGTTGTTTATGGCCTAGAGTTGCTTTTCCTTGACACTTCCATCCACGGCATGACATCTCTTTTGTTTTTCTTTTTTCCTCGTGGAGATGAATGAACAAGACATACGGTATCGAGACATCCTCGGTCATGGCAATGGAGGAACCGTCTACAAGTGAGTCTCTCTTTCTCTCCCCGCACCCTTTCATTTCTTGCTTTGGGAAAGAGGAGGCAATGGCTTGTTTTGGATCCCCTTTCCAGGCTGGTCTGAGTTCCAATCCTGGGGTTCCTGTCCCTCACATTGCCCCCTTTCCCCTTAAGATCCCTCTCTGGATCGGGTACTTGAGCCTCAAGGCGATCCCTACACAAACCAATGGATGTGTCGGTCAATGGGTTCATGGTGGGAAGCAAGCATGACCATGCTTTCTATCAAAACTTAGCAGGAACAGCCAGACACAGTTGTAAAAAAAGAGAATAAACAAGTAGAAGTTTTGTTTTTCCAAACTGAAGATTTTATTTAAGGTAAGGAATGTGGGGTTTTAAAAAATGTAAAATGGAAGAAAGATCAAACAAACAAAGGAAAGAAGGAACAAACCAGTTTGTACTTTACATAATCTAACAATACGTCAACTTACCATATATACTATTAAGTCGACCTCATGTATAAGCCAAGGGCAGGTTTTGGGGCCAAAACTATGGATTTTGATATGACCCATGGATAAGTCGAGGGTAAAATGTAGGGGCAAAACAAATGTAGGGGACAAAACAAAGGAAAATGATGCCAAAAAACTTAACAAAATTCCATCAGACATAACTGTTTGTACTCATCCTAAAAGCTGGATGAGAGCGTAGAGGCAGGTCAGTGTTTCCAGGACAGATTGTACTCTTCCCTTCCTTTTTTAAAAATAAGAGTTAAAGTACAGTACTTACATTGACCCATGGATAAGTTGATTCTGGTTTTTGGGGTCAATTTTTTGACTTTTAGACTTATACATGAGTATATACAGTACAGTTGGCCTTCCATTTTCACGGATTCCGAATCCGCGTCCTGCACCTATCCGTGGTCGGGAAACAAAGAGGGACATAATGGGGCATACACTCATGGACTCGTGTCGCCATTCAAGCCTATAGGGCTTGAATATCGGTGAGTTTTCGTGGAGGTGTCAGGAATGGATTCTTTGTGAAAACGGAGGGCCAACTGTACATGTGATTAGCCCCGATGATGTTCAGCAAAAGGCAGTTTTCCATGCATTTCAATATAAACCTTGTGGGATTGGGAGAAAAATAAGATTATCTAAGTACAAGTGTATTAATGCACAGTTAGATTGCACAGTAATCCTTGAACCATTTAATCATTCATAGCCTCCCTAAACTCTGTCCAGTTCTTCCTCCCTAGCTGGCTCTCCTCTCTCTATTACGGCTTTCCTGGATCTGCCTTCTGTCAGAGACAAACCTCAATTTTGTGTCCTTTCTCCCCATAGACCCCCCTTCACAGCATCTCCTGAGCTATGACTAGCTGGCTTCAGCCAGGCTTTCCCAGCTCCTCCCTTAGGATGCTGCCTGGTCTTTAATCTTCTTCATTGTATTTAATGATTCTGGGAGATGCCATCATAAACTACCTTAGATCTGAAAAGTACCCCTCTGTTTTCATGGCTTCTCCGTTTGGCTCGAGAGCCTGCATGGTGTAGTGGTTTGAGTGTTGGACTTGGACACTGGGGACCGGGGTTCAGATCCATGTTCATCTAGGGAAACCCACTGGGTGACCTTGGGTGAGTCACACTCTCTGTGCCTCAAAGGAATCATAGAATCATAGAGTTGGAAGAGACCCCAAGGGCCATCCAGTCTAGACAAAAGCAAACCCCCTTTGAAGAAACTTGCCAAGAAAACCCTGCGCTAGGTTCGCCTTAGGGTCTCCATAAGTCAGAAATGATTTGAAGGCACACATCCACAACAACCACAACATGCCTGGCTTCCTCTGAGTCCTAGGTAGCTATGGAAGGAAGCCACTTTGGCTTGAAAATGCTATTTCAGGAATGATGCAAGTTTTCCTTCAGGTGAGCAAAGAGCTTTGAGAAGAGCAAGACAGCTCCTTGTGCCCCATTGATCCAGACAATATTCTCATCTCACAAGATTTCACTTATTTTTGGCAAGAGACTCAAGATGAATCCTTTCCAGCTAAAAAAAATTATGTGCTATGTGCTTTCAAGTCATCTGTGGAATTACAGTACTACCCCATTAATTTCCTAAGGTTTTCTTAGGCAAAGACTCCTCCAGAGATGGTTTTCCCAGTTCCTTCCTCTGAAATAGGGCCAACGGCATATGGTATTCTTTGGTGCTCTCCCGTCCAAATACTAACCAGGGCTGACCCTGCTTAGCTTCCAAGTTCAAATGAGATCCATTGCCTTTAGGGTGTTTACCCATAGGAAAATTCAGATACACAACTGAATACCTTACAAACGTGAATCAGTTCCAGAGGAAGTATTAGATAAAGAGGTGGCTTTCTTCATGGGCTGGACCACTCCAGCCCTGCTTGACTCCATCTTTCCGTCCCAGTGGGTAGAAACATTAAATATGTGAATAAAAGTATATACAAAAAGACTAAGAACTCCTCTCTAAAAAATAGTTTTAACGCCACAGACAGTTAGAGACAGCAAGTGCAACCATCCTTAATTTTGAGGACGGGAAGGCCAGTGAAATAGCACAATTTTGGGAGTTGAAAAAGACAGGTGACTTGCACATACAGATACTGATACTTTAACTCTGGAGCTCTGATGGGTTGACAGGCAGTATAGAAGTGCCATTAAATAAATAACTCAAGATTTTTGAACACACGCAAGTAGTACCCATACTTCTTGAATCTGAATAAACCTGGTGTAGCTACATTATTTGGGGCCAGTTTAGTCACTTGGGTGAGCTGTCCAGTTGCATCTGAGGAAGTTGACTTTGGTCTAGGAAAGCTCATGCTGCCAACTTCTTTCTTTCAGTGAGTCTCAAAGGTGCTACAAGACCTCTCTGCATCTCTGATTCTATAGACTAACAGGGCTATATCTTTGAATTCCACCAGTTCTAACAGAGTAGCTCTCTGGTTAGCAAATAAAAATTTGGAGTCATAGAATCAGTCCTAGAGTTGGAAGGGAGCCCAAGGGCCATCTAGTCCAACCTATTGACTTGCAAGAATGCACAACTCAGACACTCCTGAAAGATTATCCAGCTTTTTTGATTAATAAAAGTGTTTGGTTGGGTTTAAAGTGGAACCCATTCAAGATGGGATTGGTACCTTGAGCTGTGCTTGTCTTCGCTGCTCTTGGTACAAGCCAACCTTGAGATGGAGCAGGGGAAGAAACAAGGATGGAGACCTAGGAGGATGAAAGGCGAAGGAGGGCAAAGCCCCCTTCAAAAGTGGGACCTTCTTCTATGGGTTACTCCTACAACCTGAAAATAAGAGATGCATTCTGCGGAGTAGCCCCCCCCCCCATTATATCTCTTCGGCACCAACTGGCCTTGAAAGTTAATGCATTTTTTATGTTTACTACTCCCGCGATGCTCTTTCTCTGTCTTGCTTCTCCTCTCTTTTTATACGTGCTTGTCCCTACTAAGGGGGGGGGGGGAATCAATCCCCACATACACCCCAATTAAAACCTTTTTGCTCCAAACTCCCCCAGCCATTTGCCAGAAGAGGCTGCTTACACAAACCCTTATTAATTTTAATACGTTAAGGATTGTAATAGCAAAGAGAGATGGGGGGGGGGGGGTTACTTGCAAAGAGAACCTTTATCTCCTACGTAGTGCAAAAGCGTAAGTCCCATAATGCAAATGTTCACACTTAATAGTCTTCAGTGTTGGTGAAAAATACTCCACGAGGAATTAAAATAAAAATTCATAAGAGAAGCCCAGAGGGAATGATAAAGATTTTTGTTCCAAGGGAACTATTTTCCATATGCAAACCACATGGTTAGACACATCTTAGCAGAAAGTTTTGTTTATAAAAGGGGATTATTATTATTTTTTACCCCAAAAAATTAAAATGACAGATTTTTGCACACTTTCCCGTTATGGAAAAATGTTACATCTTTCACTTGGTTTAATCTGCAGCATTTTACCTCCCAAGTCTGTATGAGATCTCAGGGGTGGAATTACATGTTATTTAGCATTAAATGCTGCCACCAGAACTGGCATTGCCATCTGATATTCCATCTCCAGACAAATCCCATCTTGGGAGAAAAGTAGGATATCAATCTAATAATGACTTCCCCCCCCCCCCCCCTGGAAGAACTCATAACATGATAAAACATTTGTAGTTGGGAGCCTAGAGTGGAATTTTTACTGTGAATATTTATTTGGGGATATATTTTTGGGACACTTTTTGGGTAAAAGCCTCCCTTTCAGACTTGGACAGGTAAATCTTTGCACTGAATCACATTGCCTTTGCATGCAGAAATAATACAATTTGACACGGCTTTAACTTGCCATGGCTGAATGGCATGAAATTTTGAGATTTGTAGTTTTGTGAACCATTGAGCGTTCCCTGCCAGAGAGCTCTGGGGCCACGACAAACTACAAATCCCAGAATCCCATAGCATTGATCCATGGCAGTTAAAGCCGTGTCGATCTGCATTATTTCTGCAATGTGCTGCAATGGGAGATTGCCAAATTGAAATGGCCAGATTTGAAAGCTGGCCGGTGGCTGGGATTCTGCTGCGGTTATCCATGGCATCCTGCATCGGAGTGAATTGATGCTCATTTTGTCGAACAAAATGAATTACAAATGCTTTTGCTGCTAGGTTCTGTCCTTTTTTTGTTTCCCAGTTTGCCAGCTTTCCACACTCTGGGCTTGTTTTTGGAAAGTGTGCCCCATGTATTGATTTGTAACGGAAGAACGAAAAAGCATGCGTGTTTTTGTGTGTGTCCTCCTAAAACGGTGCATTATCCATTATGGCAATGAAATATTAGCCACATTCTGCAAACAAGGAGGCAGGTTTCAGGTCGCTGAGCAGAAGCATTCAGTTTCTGTTTCCAGGTGAAGTAACTATTACTGAAATAGTTTATGGAGATTGAGATATTGATCACTTTTGTGCTAACCGTGGCTTAAGGGGAGAGCAAGGGGAAGAAGGGGGGGTTCATGCTGTTCAGAGGATGCCATTTCGTTGGAGGCTGTGAGTTGGTGCATTTAGGGTTTTTATGGCCTCTCTGGGTTTATGGCTTGCAGAGGAGGGGATCTTTGCTTCATTTTGATGGCAATATAATTATGCTCCAGAAATGCACTTGATTACTCTGTGCAGCAAAATTGTTCCAGTGCATTGCATAGGCCAATACTGCGATACAAACAGCTTTTCATTCAATTGAGTTGGGTTGAGTGTTTTGGGTTGTGTTTTTTTTAAATCAATATTTTTATAGCAATATTTCTAGGGAGAAGTTGCTGAATCCAATTTTATTTTTATATGATTTTTTTAAAAAATCTTTCTGTTTGGTTGCTTAAAGGAAACGTGTTTTATAGTTATGCGTGTGTGTGTGTATATATATATATATATATAATTTCAAAAAAACAAACCTTAATTTTGCCATTTTATATATGGGATACCATTTTGCTGTGCCACTGTATACAGTGGGATTGAGCATCCACAGATTTAGGTATCCACAGGGGGGTCCTGAAACCAAACCCCAGTGGATACCAAGGGCCCAATGTAATAATAATAATAATAATAATAATAATAATAATAATAATAATAACAACAATAATATCCCATTGTATACGATGGGACTTGAGCATCCACAGATTTAGGTATCCATGAGGGGTCCTGAAACCAAACCCCAGCGGATACCAAGGGCCCAATGTAATATCAGTATCAGTAATAATAATAATAATAATAATATCCCATTGTATGCAATGGGATTGAGCATCCACAGATTTAGGTATCCACAGGGGATCCTGAAACCAAACTCAGTGGATACCAAGAGCCCAATGTAATAATAATAATAATAATAATAATATCCCATTGTGTACAATGGAACTTGAGGATTCACGGATTTTGGTATCCATGGGGGTCCTGCAACCAAACTCACAACAACAACAACAACAACAACAACAACAACAATAATATCATCCCATTGTATACAGTGGGATTGAGCATCCATCCTGGAACCAAACCCAAACCACACACATTTCTTTCCTTGCAGCCCCAGCCATCCTGTCCTTGCCACAAGGTTTTTGTTGATCACAGGCTGACCAATGACTGTAACATGTAGCATAGCTTAGGGGTTGAAAGGTTGGCCTAGGACTCCAGGAGACCTGGGTTCGAATCCCTGCTCAGCCACAGAAACTCACTGGGGTAAGTCCCAATCTCTCCAAGGGTGGCAAATCTTGCCCCAAACCACCCATGATACGTTTGCCATAAATTCAAATTTACTCAAAAGCAAGCAGCAACCACTCCCTAAGCACTATGCATTGTGTGCTGCCTTTGCTTTTGGTTAAGTTGTTTTTGCAGATTTCGAATCCAGTTAAGTTTGTTTTTAGAATTCAGGTTCAGTACTTATGCTGTCGATTTATTGCCCTGCCTAATTTAAACTAGGTATTGTCAAATATTTTCTGAAAGCAGCTATGATAGAGCACACAGGCTGTTTTGTGTATATTGGAAGATATTTGTATACTGCAGCATCTAGGGTATTTACTTGAATTGCTTTCCCGAAAAATAATTCACCGGAAAAGCCAAAAAACGCTGAAAGTGGGCTTGCTTCCTGACACATTTTTTACTTCCACTGCTGTTTTACAGAGGTCTTAAGACGTCGCATGTTTTGCTTCTAATTTCCAATGAAATATATTAACCGTGTGATTTATAAGGCAGCGTCTCCTTTGCAACGTTTGCGGCTGGGCAAAGAAACGGCCCTAAATTATTGATAATGGAAAGACCTTATTAGCATCGTATACAATTGTGTCACTGGTAAATAACACATGATATTTCTCGCGTGAATCACCTCCTCTGAGCGTCAGTGAGATATCCCTCTCCATGTTTCTCTCTTTGAGCTCGTACAGCAGTCTGGCTTTTGTTGTTGTTGGAAAAACTTTATTATTAGAACAAACATACGTCAGACAATCTAACATAACATCCAATAACATATATCAAATGGCAAGTGGCAACAAATTTTTCCATTACCATTTTCAAAATCATTATTTCAAGCATATTCTATACCATTTTCAAACAACAGCCTACCAAGATATCAATCATATCAGTAACCATCTTAACCATATCCTATCATTCATCTAATTTCTCTCATCCTTCTATCCAGTCTTCCCTAGCCCTTTACCTTTCTTCTTTTTTTAACCTTCCATTCATTTTCTTTACCCTCTCATCCTCTTCTCCCATCTTTCTTACCATCTTTCTAATTTTCCTTTCTCTTTCTCTCACTTCCTTTCTCTCCTTTACTCTCTTCCTTGTCTTCGCTTTCCTTCTTTCCACTTCTCACACTTTCTTTCACCTTCTCGCCTTCTTTCTGTCGTCTTGCACTTAGAAGCTTATTGAATAAGCAAGTTAAACTGGCTTACCTGAGCCAGCTTAAAATTTAAAACGGGCGACATCCTGATTTTATCACAAGGATTTAGCTGCTGAAATCACTGCCTGGGTCCATCCCGGGTCCATCCCCGCTCCCAGGGGCGGTTCAGTGGCCATTTCCTTAAGCTGGAAAACTCCCGATTTCGAAAAAAGCCGCGCTGCATGCCCCTGGAAACAGCAATGGACCTGGGCTGCACTTGGCCTGCAATTTTAGCCGCTAAATCCTTGTGATAAAATGTCACCCAATGCGGTCTGCACCCCTCGCACCCCCCCCCCATGAGGCTACTGGGTACCAGGACCCCCGTGGATACCAAAATCCATGGATGCTCAAGTCCCATTAAACATAATGGCACAGTGAAATGGTATCCTTATATGAAGTGGCAAAACCAAGGTTTGCTTTGGGAATTTATATTATTTTTGAATATTTTCAAGCTGTGGATGGTTGAATCCATGGATAAAACATCCATGGATACAGAGGGCCAACTGTGAACACAGGTACCACAAGACTGGAGATGGCCACTTATCTGAATCTGCATAGCTGCAGTTGGAAGCAGAATGCTGACCTTCCATGATATCCTTTTATGTGTTAAAGCAGGGCAGCTCATACATCGGCCCATTGTTATCCTGGCTTAAAACGTGCAAAAGTGCAAAAGTAGACCTTCTGTTTCATATGCTGAACCATCCACCTACTTTCCTCCCACAAGGCATTGTGTCCTCTGCCTTTCTTGTCTGCTTTTCCTTTCTCCAGTGGTCTAACCATTGTTTTAACTATAGCTAGGCTGTGGCTTCACCCAAAATTCCTGTGGACAAATTGTTACAGGTCAGCCAAGACTGACCGGTGATTGCCGTTCGCTTGTTTCCATTGACCCCAGCCGTTGGCTGCCTGGCTCATAAAATCTGTTATGCACAAAAGTGCAGAAAATGAAGATGAAGTGTGTCCTCCCAGCCTTGACAAAAAAAAATGTTCCGTCTGCTGAACTGGTGCTGCAACGAAAGTAAATAAATGAATGGACAGCAATCACAGCCTAGTTGATGAAACTGTTCAATTAAAGCACAGACATTTACATGGTGTAATTTCCCTAAATTGCCAATGAGCCCCTTTAGACACAACCAGTGTTCAAATTGATTTCAGCATTGATTTTGGCTGAAGCTGATAAATTTCTGCTTGTTAGTTAAAGTAATTTTGCAGAAGACTTTGTGCTGCAGTATTGAAGTGTTCATTTAGCTGATGGTTAAAAGAGGAGTTATTTACCGAGGGCTGCACTGTTGTTCTGAGATGGAGCAATTCCCCAATCATCTTTTACTTTTACTTTTAATTTTTTAAGCTTCAGTATCCCAATCAATAGGTGACTGAAACTGATTAAAACTTATCCAACCAGCTGCCTATGGCAGTTTAATTAGAAACGGGTTGATTCTTAAATTAAACTTGTTTTGTGTTTGTTTGTTTTTGCCCTGTGTGCTCATCCTCCTGAAGATTCAGCCAAAAGTTAAGTTGGTCTTGATTAAAAATAGTATGCAAAGGGATCTTGTAGCACCTTTGAGACTAACTGAAAGAAAGAAGCTGGGAGCATGAGCTTTTGTAGACTTGAGCCTACTTCCTCAGATGCCTTTCTATGTCTATGAAAGGAAGTACTGTAGACTCAAGTCTATGCAAAGACCTTTGGTCCAATGCAATAAACTTGACTCGACTTGACTCAAGTCTACGAAAGCTCATGCTCCCAGTTTCTTTCTTTCAGTAAGTTTCAAAGAAGCTACTAGATCCCTTTGCATACTGATTTCCCAGACCAACATGGCTATGATTAAAAATAAGCTAAGTGCTTTGGTGAAGAACAACAGAAGACAACGTTTGGAGATTTCATCCTGGACTCTTTGCCGCCTTATGTGGGATGAGCATTGTTGACCAAATGGTACCCGCTGCAAACTTGGAGTTAGGTTGAAAACAGTGGTCAGATGGATTGCTCTTTAGTTCCCTGATTGTCTGTCTTGCCAAATCGATAAAGCAGAAGTAGAGTTATTTCCATCTTCATTCTGTCTGTTGTTTTCCACATTCTTCAGGGAACTGGAGTTGATTTTATACTCTGATCTCTGCATGGGAATGATGCTTCTAGACAAGATGGGCTTCTGCCTTCAAAGAGGCATTGAGGTCTGTCTTCTCAGTCATATACTTTATGTCTGATAAGAAAAAGAATGAAGAAATGTTGGGGAAATATGAGAGGGACACAGAATTTGTTGCTTTCTGGATAGCCACAGCTGCTCCAAAATACAGTTCTCCCTCCACATTTGCGACTTTGACTTTTGTGGATTTGGTTATTTGTGGTTTTGATTAATATGTTCTCTCTAGGAATCTCTAAGTCCTCCAGCACAACTCTGCTGGAAGTTGACCATAGAGTTGTGCTGGAGAACCTAGAAGTTCCTGGAGAAAACACTTCTCTAGGCATTTGTAGGTCCTCCAGTGTGATTCTGTGATCAACCTCTGCCAGATGTTGACCATAGAGTTGTACTGGAAGACTTGGAGATTCATAGAGAGGTATTCTCTTAAGTAAAAAGAATATTGCTTTTTTTAATTTCTGGTTTTTCCACATTCTCAGAGGTCCTTTGCTCCAGCAAATGTGGAGGGACCACTATATAATTTCAAACTTGAGTTAGAGAAGTTGCATACATCGACAACAAAACTAGTAGAAAACTGGCATCATGAAGAGAAAGATAAACTTTCTGGCTCACTTTTCTTCTTGTCTTGGTATTTTCTGTTTGTAGGAAGTATTTTTTCCTTTCTTTTTTTTTAATGAACAGGGCCATTTAAAAATCTGATCCTTTAACAGCATCCTAAAATGGTAGACGCAGTTCTGTTAATTCTCTTCCATTTGTAGCTAATCTTGAGCCACTGGAAGAGCTTTCCTTTTACAGGCAAACAGTCTGTGTGCCGGAGGGTCCCTTCAAGTTAATAATGAATCATTTTGCAGTCATCATTCCAGCATCTGCGGTGGGATTTTGGACAGAAGGAAGGTTGGCTGAGATGGTTGCTTTGAATGAGCAGAGTCCCAATAAGGGCTGCTCTTTACTAGCATGGCTCACTTCTGAATTTCTCCTTTTTTTAACAGCCAGCAAGTCAAGCTAATGGGCTTGCCTATTACGGAAAGCAACAACTGTCAAAGTGCTAATTTCCTGGAAGCCATCTGAATCTTTTCCTTTTTAGATGGCTGTCAGTACGTGGAAAATATCGTCATTAAAACGCTGAAACTCCGGCCATTAGCATAGAGCAGAGTGCTAAATCTAGTGCACACAAAAAAGGCCTGGAACCAGTTCTCTCTGCAGTTTGCTGCTTGTCTGCAGCTGGTGACCATCATCTCCTTGCACAATGCGTAATGTTCAGCATCTCTAAATTTGCCACGGATGAGTTTGGGATGAGCTGTTGTTGGGTTTTTGTTGTTGTTGTTGTCTTGTCTCAGGCTTATTTCAGGACATTAGTAGGGCAGTGCTCCATATTAGTTTGATTCAGGCCATTCTGAGCACTGAAGGCTATTGTTGAGTAATATATTATAGAGCCAAGTCAACAGCTGCCTTGCATAGTGTAGCATCCAAAATAGAACGATAGAGATGATTAGACACATCCTTGCTTCCAAAAGGCTTTCTGAGCAACCAGCTTTCTTCCATCTTGGGGAGCCCATGGCATAGCTGCTGACATTTGGTTCTACGTGCTCCAGAAATTTCCATCAGTCCTCTTTCTGTCCCATAACAAAGAGGGAATTAAAGGGGGAGCAATTCAATATCAGATAGGAGGGAGAAACTGGTACCTGAGAGCCCTATGCTTTGAGCAAAACTGGTGCAAAATGCATTCGTTGCCTCTCCGTACTTCTCAGGATATCTGATGTGGGGGGCCAGTCATTTTTGCTGAACATTACCTAATGGTTGAGAGGGATGGATCCTTCCATGCAATTCCTATTGAGGCGGTGAATTTTGAAAGTGAAAATTTCAAAAAATCTGGATGAGGTAGTTGGAGGCTGCTTAGCTCTTCTCTTCGTAGAAGCTGTCATGCACCTGAGTGCAGGATTTGCAGAATAATCAATAGGAGAAGAGATCCTCCTCTTCCATCATTCATTTTTATATCTCCTACTTTTTGCCCTCATTACTGGGACTCAAGGTGGCATACAAAACTGAAAACACAGTCATAAACAAAGGCATACAAAATGTTGAAGTTAAAATGCAATTAAATTATCCATAGAAATTAACACATCCATAGAGAACATGAAAACCTGTTAAGCTCAGCAAAACAGTTCATCATTGAAAGGGCTAACGGTCAATATCTAAAAGCCTGTCTGTTTGGAACAGAAGAGGTTTCACATACTGACCGCAGGACAGAGCCATTCTGGCCTTTCTACTTTCCCTTGTTCCAACCCATTGTGCCTGGAAAGGTCATGGGACCAAAAGATCAGAGAACCTGGGTAGCTTCATATTGGAAGATATAGTCCTTCAGATGGTTCACTGCAGAGTGCCCTCTGCATTTGCTGGGGATTGGGGTGCAGGGCCCCTGTGAAAGTGGAAAAATGGAAATGAAAAAACCTCTCTAGGAATATCTAGGTCCTCCTTCCAGTGGAAGCTGACCATAGAATTGCACTGGAGGACCTAAAAATGCCTAGAGAGTTGCGCTGGAGTTGTGCTGGAGGACCTGAGTTGCACTGGAGGACCACTGAGTTGTGCTGGAGGACCTAGCGATTCGTAGAGAGAACATACTCCCAAATCAAATCTGCAAAAATCAGATCTATGAAAGTGGAGGGCTGACTGTAGTAGGATCTGGTTCCTCTCCTTTCCCACCCCCTCTGCCCCTAAACAACTGTTGATTTTATGTATGTGTTTGTGTGTGTAAACTCTTTTAATCAGGATCTCAGGAAAAAGGTGCAAGGTTTTGCTGAAGTGGGTTGCGTTGCATATATATATATATATATATATATATATATATGCCTGAGATCACACAGTCTGTCTCTCTATGCCCAAAATAGCTGTCTTGCCGGGTCTGGGCACGCTGCCTTCTCCGAACGCCCTGCGGGGAAGCATTTGAATTTTCCAAGCAGTAGAAGCTCACAGTTATGCAAAATGGACTTGGCCCACATTGCTCCCTTCAGGGTTTCAAATGTCTGGGGATATGGTTAATAGTCAAGGTTAATAAAATATTTGACACAATTTTTATGCCAGTTCTGCTTAAACGCCGTGCTTTGTAAATGAATATGGAAGGCTCAGGAATAATTGAACGCCAGAAAGTAGCATTTGGCAAAACAAAAAAAGTTTATGGTTTTTGTCTACCTGGTGGGCAGGTGTCAGAATGGTAGCGACTGGCACTTTACCTTTCAGGTAGTTGACTTAAATTAAGGAAGCAGATTAGCAGGTCTAGGTGGGGAAATCATACATCATCTCCCAGCAGATTAAAATGACCAATTAAACGATGCCTGGAAAATGAAAGCTGCCCATATTTTTGCCATTCTTCAACTGTTCTGTTTGGGTGAGTATGATGGGAATAAATAGGATTGACAAGGATTGAGAGATGTGATGAAGGAAAGATGGTGTATTTATATTGATGGGCATTATTCCTCAGCAGGCATGGGGATCCTGCATCTCTCCAGATGTAGTTGGACTGCAGGTCCCAGCATTCCTCCTCACTCTTGGCTATATTGGCTAAGATGGTATAGCAGTTGGCGTAGCTGCCTTCCAAGTAGCCAGCCCAGGTTTTTTAAGATTGCAAGCCTAGGATAGGGAATTAATGTAAGCCATGCTGGGAGCAGGGTATAAATGCTCTAAATAAATAAGGCTGCTGGGTGTTGCAGTTCAGCAGCATCTGGAGGGCTTTGTGGTGGCCACCATTGTTCTACAGGAATTTTAGCATCCTGTGAGCCGGTCAAAATGTTTTAGTTGATTCTGCTGCATTTTGGGCTGCTGCCACACTGCAGAATTAATGCTGTTTGACACCGCTTTAACTGCCATGGCTCAGTGCTGCGGAATCAAAGAGCTCTCTGACAGGGAAGTCTAAATATCTCACGAAACTACAAGTCCCAGAATTCCATAGCCTTGAGCCATGGCAGTTAAAGCAATGCCAAACTGCATTGTTTCTGCAGTGCGGATGCAGTCTTGGTTTACCAGATTAGAAGACAGCATCAGTCTTCTGGAGTGCACTAGATCGGTGATTCTTATCCTTGCTCTTCTCAAGGGTTTTAAGACTTTGTGAAGCTTTTGGGGATATGTCTTTTGTCGCAGAATCACAGCAACAAGTCAAGATTATTCACTTCAGCAAATTTCTCCCTTCACAAGGCTTCCGAACCTTTACTCGGAGCAACAGCTTTGCAAAGAGAGCACATGTGGCTTTTCTTCCCGTATTGAAACATACAATATACGTATGTAGAAGCTCCATCCAAGTTCAGCTCTGAATTGGGTTCAGTAATTGGATCAAGGTGGCAATTCTGTCATTGAAGTGACCAGCATCGGCTTGTCGCAGTCCTTAGCATTGTGTCCGAAAATGTTTCTCCAGCAAACTCACGGGGACAAGTAATTACTGTGGTAGCTACAGCCTAATTTGAAGCGTTAGCTGTTAATTAAAACGCCGCCAAGGTGTCCGGTTTTCTTTTGGTGTAACCAAAGCTCCCCTTTAGACTCCATTAATCCCTTTGCTGTTAATGTGGTGGAGGAGGTCAAGGCAATTGAGATGGCATGGCGGTCAGTGGTAAACAAATTTCCTTTCTTCCAGGCAGCCGTGGCACTTGCAGGAGCCAAAGGACGCTCTGGCCCCTTGGGCACAGTATCTCTTTGGGGATCTCTTTCCCAATGATAATTAAATGTTAAATTGCTACTGTCAGTGCTCTGTAAACCAAACCAGGTACTTGCTCTTTGCTGGAAATTTAACCCAAACTTCCACGGATGAATTGGCGTGCATCATAATTAAATCATCAAGTCTTTCCTTCTAATTCACTTGGAAACAAGAGATTCCCCCCTCCCTCTTTTTTTTTATGGAAGGATCGGTTTTCTTGACAAGCTAATTAAGTTGCCGAACTGCCCGGCGCGGTACATATTAAACGAACAGACGCTAAGCATGCTATCGCAGCTCTTGTTTTCTTATCCTTTCTGCTGATCTCAAAAGTCAAAATGTTTTGCCACCGTTGGTTCATCCATAGTTACTTCATGGCTCACTTTCCTCTTTCTTGTTTATTGGTTGGGCTTCCTGCTATCGGTCTCTCAGATATCACTTTGCGGAACGGCTGGTGCTGCTGTTTTTAAATGCTATATATTTAGGATGTACCTAAAACAATGCTGGTGCAATCTGTTACTGTATTTGCAAACAGGAAAGTGGCTCTCTCGTGCACAGTTTTAAAGGAGGCTACTTTGTGCATTAAAAACGAAATGATGCAAACAGAAAGGGCCCGTCCTGAATGGGGATAATGTCTTTAGCTGTATGGATGTGTAAAATGGCATGTATAATATGAAGGGAGAAATGCATGGAGAAGACACACGCTGAAGAATTTAGGTAGAAAGCCACCATGAATGCAGTCCATCAAGCTTTTGCAACTACAGGGGCTTCTCCTGTTTTACTGGGTAGGCAATTCATTCTTGAGGTTAGTTCTGCATATTACATGAAGTACCAAATCACAAACCACTTGTGTATTTTGGCCAGCCAGGTCCTTGACATCCCTCTTGTTTTTTGCAGTCATGGGCATGCAGCAAAAAATGGGAGAATTGGGGGGTTCTTAGCTGGCCCCATGACATGTTTGGTCAATTGTATTCAGTTTTGGTGAATCAGAACTTTTGCAAGATTTATTTGTGATTAGAACTTGTATAGAATTATTTGTTTTGAAATCTGTGTCGTAGAAATGACAGTTTGTTCTTTGTGCAGGTTGAGTCTTCCTTATCCAGAAATATTCTGAAATCCAAAATTGTCCACGTAGGTGGCTGGGATTGTGACACCTTTGTTTTCTGATGGTCCAATGTACTTTGTATTTTGTTCCATGCACAACGTTATTAAAAACACTGTGCATAAAATTACCTCCAGGATGTGTGTATATGGTGTATATGCAACATGAATGGGAGCTGCCTTTGGTCCTTTTCCGGGAGAAAAGCAGCATATAAATTAAATAAATAAATAAATAAATAAATAAAAGATTTAAAAATGAATTTCATGTTTAGACTTGGCTCCCATCTCCAAGATATCTCATTATGTATATGCAACTATTCCAAAATTTGAAAAACTCTGGAATCCAAAGCAGCTTTTGGTCCCAAGCATTTCGGATAAGGGAGACTCAACTTGTATTGGCTCCGTGAGCCATTTCCATAGCTCTGGAATGGCATTAGCTATGAAGCCCAACAGACAAAAGTATGGATGTGACTAATCTCTCATTTAAACTGATTTTCTTTTCTTTTCTTTTTCTGGACACAGAGCCAATCATGTCCCAAGTGGAAAAATATTAGCTGTTAAGGTATGTTGTTGTTGTTTTTCCCCCCCTTCTGATACAAATCTGCTTTTAAAATTCCCTACCCACCCCAACTCTTCTTCTGTGTTGGTCTCAATTTGTTTTGTTGCATGAAAGGAAGCGCGATAAATTTCAAGGCCATAGAAGGAAAAAAGCGTACAGAGAGAATACCGTTCATATAGTGGCGAAGCATTATCATACATGCCCCTCACCTTTTTCAATTGGACAAGTCATCCTGAGAGAAATCTGCATGGATGAGAAAAATACGTGTCATTTATAACCGGCGACTGGTTTAATGCCCATTAGAAAACCACAAATATTGAAGCTGGTGGAAGTCCCTTTTTTGTTGATTTGTCCTTTCTATGGTTGTCTTCAGGTGAGTGCAGAAGACCTCCCAATTCAATCCCATTGAAGATTGTATGTAGCAGTTTCTCAGTGTCTCTGTATATTTATTAATGTGGTGATTTCCCCCCCTTGTTTCTTGCTTTTCCCCTTGATTATACGTCACTTTGCAAGAATGTAGCCCTTCCCAAAAGCCCAAATGAAAATGCTTTAATTAAATAAGAGGAGGATGTATGTGTTGGGCCATCTTGTAAAAACATCAGTGTTGGCAAGGCATGCTCTTAGTTCCTTTTTTCAGCTTCTTAAAAGAGGTCTTCATTTCCCATTTCTCCACAAAAGCATTCTCTTCTTTCTGGTTGCTTTTTTGGGTGTGTGTGTGATTTCTTCTTAAAGTTGCATCCTATTAGATTCAGTCTTATGGAATATATACCTTCTTAGTTGGAAAAAAAGAAGAAGAAGGAAATCTATATGCTTTTCTCCAATAATGGGGAACTGACCCCACATATTTCCTGAGGCATGATTCTTTCTGCACCAGGAAAGATCTATTGATCGGTGTATTTATTGCACTTTAGACCACCTAGTAATCATAGTTCTCCAGGCAGTGTTTGGTACCTTTAAAATCTAAAATACAGACAATGAATAGACCTCTCAAAGTGCCCTCTGTTTTTGTGGCCAACTGCCTTGCTTCCTTTGGTGGGATAATCCAGATGAGGGTTTGGGATGTTGGTGTCTGGACAAGGGTGCATGCTATATATCATTTGGGAGATCCAATACAACCCTTGAGTCTTCCACTGCTCCCAGCATTCCACCCACCCCCTCAGAAATCCAGCTCAATAAGCCCTGTTTTTACACAGCCCCTCCAACTGATGGATTTATGCATTAAAATGTGCTTTTTTAGGAGATCCCACACAAAATTATTGGGGGGGGGGGGAGAAAGCCCAATTACACTCAAAGATGTTATGTGATGTTACTTCTGATTGTCCAAAATGGCAGCCCTAATTGTGTGTTGCAACCCTCAGGAACTTGGAGGCATTGGAAATAGCCCAGCATGGCGGTCCAACCTCAGAATGGTTAAACATTCTGCTTTAGGATATGGGCAAGAGCTACGAGAAGCCGCATGCGGTAATGGTTTGAGTGTTGGACCAGGACTATGAGAGTCCATTGTTTGAACTCACAGTCACAGCCACAGGGTGACTAAAGATCCTAAAATGCAAAGATATACAACTTGGCACAAAAGTTAGAATCATACAAGCCATTGTATTCCCTATTCCCATGAAAGGATGTGAGAGCTGGACAGTCAAGAAAGAGGATAGGAAGAAAACCAATGCAGCATTTGAGAGAATGTGGGGCTGGAGAAGAGTGCGGAGGATCCCATGGACAGCCAAAAGGACAAAGAAATGAATCCTAGAGCAGATCAAGCCAGAAACCTCCGTGGAAGAAGCCAAGATGACCAAACTGAGGCTGTCATACTTTGGACACATCATGAGAAGAAGAGAGGACTCTTTGGAAAAGACAATAATCTTGGGAAAGATGGAGGGAAGGAGGAAGAGAGGAAGGCCACATGCCAGATGGATGGACTCTATTAGGAAGGCCACGGGTATTAAGGGGTTGCAGGAATAATTAAGCAGAAAGTGGAGGACAGAGGGTCTTCTTGGAGAGGTCTCATCCATCCGTAGGATCGCCAAGAGTTGAGATAGTTAACAACAATCAGCAAATACTTCTTCAAGCCATTTAGGACACTAAAGCAGAAAGCCCCATTTTGACTAGACTGGCAGCCAATGTGCTGGCATAATGTGATCATTTCATTGCAAGAAAGTGAGCAGTGGCCTCTCTCTTTCCAAGTAAACAACGTTTCTGGATCCTTTTCAAGGCTATGTCCATGTGTAACCCATGATAGTAATCCAAGGTTACCAGAGCATGAATAACTTGGGAGGCAGTCTCTGTCCAGGCAGTGTCATAACTGGAATATCATCTTGCATCACCCGAGCTACTTTCAGATAGTCTGCAGCAGTGCCACATAAGCACCGCAGAGATCAGACCAGCATTTCTCTCCTTGGATGGTGGAAGGCAGTTCCAAAGATGTCTGGGTCTGGTGGCCAGCATTCCTGAGCCGAGCCCTACCACAGTCCTACTCCACTTTGGAAGTCAAATTGCCATGAAATCGCTTCGGGTGTAAAATGGCTGAAGCTGGCTTTCTGTGAGTAAGGGAGGACATGTTTTTCATCAACTAAAACAGGGCTGCATAAGCTTTCTGGTGCGCCAGACAGGGCTGCCTTTCTCTCCAATGTACCAGGGACCATCGCCATATTTGTGCCCAGTGGCTACAGTTTTCCTTTTCTTCCTGGAATTTCCTTGCAGATGGATAGCCAGCAGCTTGTGGACCATCACTGCTCCATAAACCATGACTTTGAGCAGCACTGTGCTAAGAGAAAGAAAAGAAAGATGTTTTAGAAGTCAACCAAAATGTCGCCTTGTGGGCAACATCCTCAGTTCCTTCCGTAGTAGCCCTTTCTATCAGCCCATGCTTGAGGACTTGTAAGCCTTCCTTCTCTGCCTTCCTTTCTGTTGTAAGGAGGCACACAACGGAGGAGGCCACAGCCGCCCATCGCTCTTGTTGTACTCTGTGGCTGCCTGCCATACTGCCACTTCCGTGAGCATTTAAATGGTCCATTTGATTAATCATTTGTATACTGACTATCATACTCCCAAATTTCCTCTGAGTTGTACATACTGTAAAAGACAATTATGTTGCCACAGATTAAATAAGTGAATTAAAATGGAATTGCAGCTTAATTTGACCTGTGATTTTGCTCTCATTCCCTTTAGTGGCGCACACACCATTCCGGCAAATAGATGAAGTCATCCATGACAGCTGGTGATGAATTGCCATCGCTATACTGTATATTTTAATAGCCTCTCACTAATTTAAATTGAGCACCGAGTAAATTATAATTCAGTCACTTGACTGCTTGTATTTAACTTGACAACTCATCCTTATTTGTCCTGGAGGTGTAGCAGAGAAGTGGAAAAAAGGGGCTCAGGTATTTCTTGGAGGGTTAACCCTTTCCCCTTGAAGCCATTTCATCAAGCCGGTCTTAACCACAGAGCCAGCTCCGACAGACACTTTGTTCACTATTCGGGGGCTACGGTTCCTTATCCCAAGGGAGGAGAAGCATTTTAGAGCTGGCACACATGTCCCTAACAAAACCCCATCCGTTCTTTCCTTCTGCACTTCCTCAGTAACTCTCAAAAACATAATACAATAAAATATTAGGGGCCTGTACACTAACGCAACTCCCAGCACTCAATAGCTCTTGCTGATTTTTGCATTTAAAGACCATTCAAATAGTAAATCTGTTAATGTCACAGTGCCCAGAGTCACTCTGTTCAGGCATATCTAACACCACCATCGCAAACATATTTACATCTGAGGAAGTAGGCACAAGTCATGCTATCAACTTCTTAGTCTCAAAGGTGCTGCAAGATCCCTTTGCATAATGTTTCCTTTTAGGAATTCTTGGTGAATTTGGAAGAACTTACTTCATTATGTGTGTTGGACTATGACTCTAGAGACGTGGGTTCCAGTTCCCCACTTGGCCATGGAAACCCACTGGGTGACCTTGGGCAAGTCACACACTCTCAGCCTCAGGGAAAGGCAATGGCAAACCGCCTCTGAACAAATCTTGCCAAGAAAATCCCATGGTATGGCTGCCTTAGGGTCTCCGTAAGTCGGAAACAACTTAAAGGCACACAGCAGCAACAAGAACTTCATGTTGAAATGAGTGGGTTGAAGCAGAGCTTGAAAAAGTTACCTTTTTTGGACAACAACTTCTAGAATTCCTGACGATGTTGTTGGCTGGGGGATTCTGTGAGTAGCAATCCAACTTTCCCAAGCGGTGGATTTCTGCATATAACTCCATATCAGAAGAAGCAGCATTCACCTTGGAAAAGCAGCAATCTGAATACCCTCCAGTTTCCACTCATCCCATAAATAATACAATTGTGGTTAAGTTCAGCTTGATGAAATGGCCACCATGGCCATCTTAAGCTTACTTCAGGTGAAATGTCCACGTCCTTTTGAGACCACGTGGTGGATGTCCCATGTGCCGGACGTGGCCACATTGTTCTGTAATGCTCTGGAGACTAGGAGTGAAATCTTCGTAAATTTTGTTCTCCCAGACAAGAATGAATAATTTCACCATTTTTCTCACTGCAAGAAAGTTGTCGAAAACTGCAGTTCTCAAACACTATTTGGAGTTCGGGAATTATTCTGTGCTGTGGTGTTTTGGTATGTTCTGCACAGAAAACTTTATTTTGGGCAAAAAACAAGTTTCCTGTGCATAAAATAGCATTTTTGTGTATGCGTGCAGGTAATGCTGTTTTCTGTGCAGGAGGCACTGTTTCCTGATTAAAAAACCAAGATGTTCCATGCAGAAAATTCATCCCAAATTATGAAGTCTTTGTCAGGCTTTCTTGACATTCGAGAAACCTGTTTTTCAAACCCTTTCCCACTTATTTTAGAATATTCTTTCCATCCTAGTGGAGCGATTGTGTGATGGAGAAGGTCATTTGCTTGTGGATGTCTTGTCTTGTATAGCCATTTTGTGGCAGCCATTTTGTGTAAAGCAGGAATAAGTCTGTTTCATTCTTAAAAATCAATGTCCCTGTAATTCACAGCAGCTTAGGGACTTTCTTTCTTCATTTCACGTCTTCACTGATGCAACATTTGCCATCTGTGACTTCAAGCCCAGTCAATATTCAGCTAAAGCTGTTGCAATGGGGAAGCCTGGTTTCGAGCAGAGTTTAACCACTAGAAAGCAATCTCTTTTAGATATGATAGAGGGTTAAATTTTGTTGCCGTTTTAATGGTCAAAACTGGGACGCTGTTCCAGCAGTTTACTTTGTTTTAAGCTTTCCACCCAGGAACAAAAAAAAAAAAATGTAAGTGAATATTGTTGGCAAATGACTATTGATTTGAAGATATGTGTTAAATGTTTTCTTGGCAGCCTTTCTATTACAGTTACAATTTACTTTAGTGAGAGCTTTTATAAATAACCCTAAAGCAAATTCTTGATAGAAACTGGTTATGCTCCTTTCCCCCCCCCCCCCCCCCCCATTTAGTCAGACATCAATACTGTAAAATGTAGGTTTGGTGGGTGTCTTTCTGTGTTTCATCAACAGCAGCAAAAGCATGAATTGTGTTGTTTGTTTATAACTGCCTTTAAGTTGACCTCAACTCATGGCAACTCTATGGATGAATGAAACCTCTCCAAGAGGCCATATCCTCAACCTCTTTGCTCAGGTTCCTGCAGACTCAGGGCTGTGGCCTCGTCGATTGAGTCTATCAAACACCCATACGATATGCCAATGCCATACGCGGGCTTGCCATAAAGCGGACTTGGGCTCACGCGGATGGCAAGCCCATGGGCATTATAATGGCCCATGATCCTATGGCGCACACGGTCATAGGGAACAATGGGACTTGAGGTCCCACGTTTTTTGCCTTACGCGGGGTGTGTGTGTTCGGAATGGATCCCCAATGTATTGCAAGGGCCCATTGTGTTTTACATAAACATATTACATACACAATGCCACAAACATTGCTTACAAACATAGAAACATAAACACAGACACATAAATCCAACCAAATCTTAATCATCAGTCCTCTTGTATCTATACATAGCTTCCCTTTTGTTCTACTCTCTTATACAAAATTCCTTTTTCTTGTTTTACTAATTTCTCAGATTAACAGATTGAGCCACTCCTTATATTTTCACATCCACTTCTTTGAGTGAGTCAGCTTTCTTGAATTTCCTACTATGTTCTGACTCTGTTTACCCCTATGTCAACAATCATTGTGTTCAATTGTTCTCTCTGATGGAGTTTCCCACCTTTCCTTCCAATATTATAAAATTGGAAGCCATTCTCTCTCCCATTTTTGAAGAGGTTCATTTTTTAACATATAGGGTAGCCTATCCATCTCTCTCAATTCCACAACTTTTTGCAGCCATTCTTCTGATTTCAATTTTTTAGCCAAAACCAATCTTGCCGCCATTACCAAATACAGTAGCACCCTCCAAAAAAAAATTTTTTTTTCATCCCCCTTACTTAAAGTCATGGTAATATTTAAGAAGAAGAACTCTGGAGTTAGTGGGAATTTAATCTTAAACATCTGTTGAAACACTTTTTTTTAACCCAGCATTTTTTGATTTCTGGACAGGCCCGCCATATGTGAAATAGTGTTCCCATTCCCTTCAAACAACTCCAACATTTATTGTTATCTCTTCTATATATCTTACTTAAGTTCCTGTTCCCCTTAAACAACTCCAACATTCATTGTTATCTCTTCTATATATTTTACATAATTTTGTAAGCATATAACACCATCTATTAAATATTTTCATATAATTCTCTTTAAGATCTTGCAAAAATGTAAATTTATTTGACTTCTTCCAAGCATTTTCCCAATCCTCTAATAGACTGAGTCTTTCAATCTGGTATGCAGTCTTCCCTTCTTCCACCTTTCCAAGCATCACCATCTTTTCCACTGTGTCCATCTTTTTGGGACGTGACCAAAGTATGACAGTCGTAATTTAATCATCTTGGCTTCTGGGGAGAGTTTAGGGTTGATCTGTTTATCTTTTTGGCCATCCACGGTATCCGCAGAACTCTTCTCCAGTGCCCCATCTCAAATTAGTTGATTTGCTTTCTGAGCTTTTCTCACCATCCATCTATCTCATCCATACATAGTGATGAGAAATACAATGATATGGACAATTCTAACTTTACAGTTCAGTAATACACTACAGTAATATTGAGGCCGAAAGTTGCATTATTTGGGGGATGCGGTGGGTGACTCCTTCAATCCGCCCGGACCAAGGAGCACACTCTTCACGGCTTTGGTCTTAATGATTAAAAGTAGATTTGCTAATGTCCGTTTCTGAATAGATAATGTTTCATTGCTTGCTTTCAGGTGATCCCCTTAGATATTACACTGGAACTTCAAAAGCAGATTATGTCGGAGTTAGAAATTCTTTACAAGGTATGGCTTTCCAGCATTTGGATTTTAATTCTGCTTGTCTGCTGCTTCTCTCTAGAAGTGTATTAACAGCTTTATTTCTTTTCCTCTCCTCTTTACAGTGCGATTCATCCTATATCATAGGATTTTATGGCGCTTTTTTTGTAGAAAACAGGATTTCCCTTTGTACTGAATTCATGGATGGTGAGTAGTGTGTTACATATTCTTGAAACGCCTTGACTGTTTACTGAAATATAATTGGCAAATCCATTTGAACATTTGTTCAGCCCACATACTAAAGAAGCACAAAGCAATTCCTGCAGATGGTGTGAGAGGCTGATTTTTATTTTTACTTTTTTAAAGAAGGTATTTTAAAAATAATAACCATGCGCAAGCATTACCGCATCAGGCAGGCGAGAGTTACGATTACTTGATGTTAAGTATGTTATGTCTTTCTGAATGGAGTTGCACTGACTTTTATGGAAAATTTAAATAGAACAGAAGTAAAGGCTGGTTTATCTGTGGTTTGATATTTGCCACTTCCATACAATCTGTCTTTACTGACAAAACAGCTGTTCTCTCGTTTAATGTTTCAGTCGCCAACGCAGATCTTTCTTTGAAAGAAACCTATTAGCTCACTCACTGGCCTGTGTTTTCAGCAAGTAATTGCTTGGGAATGGCAAAAGATAAAGACTTTGAGTCCAACGTGGGATAAAGAGCCTTATTCCTCTGCTTTGTTTTGCAATTTAACCCCAGCATTCATTTAATTATAAATGTCTTAACCAAGTGAAGCAGATGCTCCTGCACAAGCGACTCAAAACGGAGGCTTAGGGTACCTTGCTATCCCTTGCTAGGGTTCAAAGGATGCTGCACTGTTCTAGGATTGTACATCGAAGGTACACTGCTGTGCCATGTCTTGTCCCAGCAAGGATTTTGGGAATCTCACTTCGCTTATTGCAGAATGAATTATCTCTCCTTGCCACTCCTTGCCTAGTGCACACTTCACAGGAAGATTGCATATATCCACAGAGTCATCCATCCATGGCTTGAAAATTATTTGCCATTTTATATAAGGGACACCATTTTACTATCCCATTGTATATAATGGGACTTGAGCATCCATGGATTTTGGTCCACTGGGGAGCCTGGAACCAAACCCCTCCAGATACCAAGGGCACACGATGATGATGATGATGATGATGATGATGATGATGATCATCATCATCATCATCATCATCATCATCATCATCATTGTATATAATGGGACTTGAGCATCCATGGATTTTGGTATTCACATGAGATCCTGGAACCAAGCCCCACCACATACCAAGGGCCATTATTATTATTATTATTATTATTATTATTATTATTATTATTATTATTATTAATGGATTTTGGTATTCACATGGGATCCTGGAACCAAGCCCCACCAGATACCAAGGGCACATTATTATTATTATTATTATTATTCTCATTGTATATAATGGGACTTGAGCATCCATGGATTTTGGTATCAACCGGGGATCCTGGAACCAAACCCCAGCAGATACCAAGGGCCCAATGTAATATCAATAATAATAATAATAATAATAATATGATGCCCCATTGCATACAATGGGCCCATTGTAAATTTTGAACATTATGGCAGCCACCATTATTTGATGTTAACAGAGAGTCTTTTGCTTGCCTCTGAAGGGGGCTCTTTGGACGTCTACAGAAAAATTCCAGAACATGTACTGGGAAGAATAGCCGTAGCTGTGAGTATTTGGGTTTTTCCATTTACGTCTGTTTTAATGCAATAATGTTAAATATTTATCACAGCCTATGTGTGTAGGCACTATAGAAACATTAGGGAGAGACAACACAGGAGTGAGCAATAAAGCATATTGTGGCACCTTGAAAACTTAACCTTGTGTAGGTGCATCTAATTTATATCATAAGAAAGTCATTGTGGCGTAATAGTTTTGAGTATTGGACTACAACACTGGAGACCAGGATTCCCAGCTCAGCCATGGAAACCCCTGGGTGACCTTGGGCAAGTCACACTCTCTCAGCCTCAGGGGAAGGCAAGGGCAAACCTCCTCTGAATAACTCTTGCCAAGAAAATCCCATGGTAGGGTTGCCTTAAGTTGGAAATGACTTGAAGGCACACAACAACAACAGATTTGTCTAGTGTAGCAGCGGTTCCCAACCTCTGGCACAAACCTTGTCCAGCAGCCATGTTGGCTACGGCTTCTGGAAGTTGAATTCCAAAACATTTGTAGGATTGGAGGTTGAGGAACACTGTGTTATAGCATTATATTTCATTTCATGCTCTTGGAGAACTAGAGTCTGATAGACCAATCCTTCAGACTTCTGGGCGCCACAAGATTCCTGATTGTTTAGCTGGAACAGATGAAACATGGCTACTCCTCTGACCAAAAGGAAGTGTTGCACAGATCATGGGGCTTCCATTGCCATGGGGTAACCATAAGCTAAAATTTCCCACGTCTAGGGAGAGAATGCATCCTAATTTTAAAGCCCAAGACCAGTGGGGGGAAAGTCTTAGTTGAATGTCGTGGGGAAGGGTGTCGCTGAACAATTGCTAAATCTGAAGCAGGCTTTGATAATGTAAGTGGCTTAAAGCATAACAAAGTTACTCTGTAATGTACCATTTAATTAAATGCCTGTTTTCCACACTCATTATACATCAAGCTGACAACTGAAATCCTTTAATCTAACGCAGGCAGCTATCTAGCCTTCTTTCTTTGCAATTCACAGCTCGGCTTCATTCTCTCCACTTTAGCTGCATGCGTGAAGAGCATCTTTTCATCTGGCGCTGTCTCTTTGGAGCAGTTCCAGATGGACTTATTTTTTGGCCCAGTGTGGGTCCTTGTCTTACATGAGAGAGCTTAGCTTTTGTTTTCATTGCCGTTGTGCTCTTGGTTTGAAAAGGCGAGCCTAAAACTGTTTCATTTTTGCTGTTTGCACAGTATTATTATCGCTATTGTCTTGCATGCAGTTTACTACAGCAAGTTAAGAATACTTTAAAGCCCCGTGAGTCGCGTGCGTCCGTCCCACTAAATGGCATCTTGTAACAGGTTTATGGACAAGAAAGTCAAGGATGCCCAAGGCCACGCGGTGAGATGGTAGCCAGGATGAAATGCAGGTTGCTTCCACATTCTGAACATTTGACTTTGAGAGTCAAATTCAAATGTTAAAGCCTGGTCCGGACTCCCTCCTAGCAATATTTGAACCTCACTATAATGACATTAAAACGCAGATGCAACAACAATAAAAAAACACACCATGAATTGCATTATTAAAAAGCACTTAAATGGATTGTTATAGTAAAACAATCACATTTTTAACTAGTTTTAAAACAATTTTAAAGAACACGCCAAGGAAGAAGAAGAAGAAGAAGAAGAAGAAGAAGAAGAAGAAGAAGAAGAAGATGGCGGTTACAGAAGCTCCCTTTAGAAGTGCCTTTCTCAGCAGTTTGTCACTGGGATCAAACCTTGATAGAAATGAGGACTGCAGTCAGGAAATCTGAAGAAGATTAAGAATGGGGAGGGGGGCTATGAAAGAACTAGAAAATATCCTAAAATGCAAAGATATACAACTCAGCACAAAATTCAGAATCATAGAAGCCATTGTATTCCCTGTTATTCCCATGGACGGATGTGAGAGCTGGACAGTTAAGAAAGAGGATAGGAGGAAAACTAATGCATTTGAGAGAATGTGGTTCTGGAGAAGAGAGCTGAGGATCCCATGGAGATCCAGAAGGACAAATAAAGGGGTCCTAGAGCAGATCAAGCCAGAGATATCCCTAGAAGCCAAGATGACCAAACTGAGGCTGTCGTACTTTGGGCACATCAGGAGAAAGAAGGACTCTTTGGAAAAACCGACAATGTTAGGAAAGGTGGAGGGAAGTAGGAAGAGAGGAAGGAGGCCACATGCCAGATGGATGGACTTTATTAAAGAGACCATGAATAGGAGTTTGCAGGAGCTGGGCAGAGCAGGAGAGGACAGTAGAGGGGGCCTGGAGGGGTCTCATCCATAGGGTCACTTCCATGGGTCAAGATCAATGCAAAGGCAGTTAACAACAACAAAAAGTGTTATGGCTGAAGCATCCTTCCAGTTGGGTCAGGGGTCTCTTGTTGATGCATGTGAAGTCACCTGGGTTAAGTATCAATTCATCAAATGTATGCCAACCTATTTTCTAAAATCCCTGCCTTCAACATTATCCTTCCAACGTCCATTCGCCATTAGAGAAAATGCGTCTCAATTTGCACGCGCAAATGCTAATTCTCAGAGAATTCATTTTGTCTCCCAGATTCAGTTCAGCCGTGATTTGAACCCTGGCCTTTCTGAGCATCTTTCCACTGAACAATGAAAAATAGATGGGATCCCATGACTTTACCTGCTGTTCTAAAGATTTTTAAAGCCTAGCTCTCAAAGGCTGCTGCTTCAGGCAGAGGCAACCAGAGGTCCGCTCCTGCCAAACACTTTCCTCTAGTGTTGCGTCTAAGCTGGAATTGGGCTACCTCCGCTGCCTTTTGCTTGCCACTTCACACATTTTATTTTATTTTCCTTTCCATTCCTGAAGCGGTGACACACGGTGCACTGTGTTTTGAGTGCTAATGTTGATTGAAGTCCTTCTCTGCAAAAGATGTGCACTTAAACTGTCAAGAGAGTTGAGAGAGTGGTGGCAAGTAGAACTACTATTTGTGTCAAGGCTTTGTCAAGTTATTGTTGTCAAAACCTGCTTTGCTGAATACCTGCGATACCTTGTAGAGTATTCGGTCAAAAGAAATTCTATGCCAGCATCTCTTTAATACACTCCTTGTTGGAGAATGGTCTCTTGTTGAGTATAAGTGGATAGTCATCATTTCCGATCAATGTACAAGGGGTTATGGGGCATCTTCAGACTTGGAGTTTGCAATACGGTCTCTTCTTTTTTAAAGTTGAAATATAAAACATACCGTAGTATTGCTTGGTTAATAATGTGCTTTTTATTACCACTGGTATAGCAGACGTAGCTTACCACAAAAGCTCTAGTCTTTATGAACTCTGTAGCTTGTGTTTTTGTCTGTTTCGATTTATAAAGTTTGTGTAATTGTTTCTAATTTTTCTTTTGATTTGTTGTTTAAAAAACATAATTAAAAATAGATAAAAACTGCTCTCATACTGTAATGAATAGATTTATTTATTTATTTATTTTAAAAAAAACACTCTTTTGTGGTGTAGCCCCCTGAGATTTGCTGCAATGAAAACATATAGTGAAAACTAGGATGTTTAGTCACCTTTTGTGTAATGGAACAGAAGTGATTTTTCTACTTAGAACCCACTTCTGCTACATTGTGTGAAAACTCAACATGTAAACTTGTGAACAGTTTCTGTTATTTTCTTCCACCGTAAAGACTAAATAGTTGTTCCATGTTAATACAGTGGGCACATTGCCAACCATTGACTAATATGGACTTGAAATTTCGTGTTTATTCCCATCCCCAGGGGCCCTAGAAGCAAACCCTTGTGGATGGGAAGAACACACTATATTTGTAAAAAGAAAAGAAAACTTCCTCCCAAGCCTTCCTCCCCCCGACATCCTGGTTTATTAATTGTAGATTGCAGAAAAATAAAATAAAACCCTGTGATTTCTAATTGCCATGAAATGGGGTTTTGTGGGTTTTTCGGGCTGTGAGGCCATGTTCTAGAAGAATGTATTCTTCTATGTATTATTATAATGTATTCATCTATGTATTATAATATAGTATAGTATATAATAATATACTATATATATATATATAGAGAGAGAGAGAGAGAGAGAGAGTTTAACATATATATAGTATAATAATATAGTATAATATCGTATAATAATGTATTATTATATGAACGTATTATTAACCTATGGATTCTGGCCATGAAAGCCTTTGACTTCACATTGCAATCAAATGCATACATAAACCAGGGAGATGAATGGAAATCAGCCAGAGTTTGTTGGAAAGATGGTCTTTATTGTGAAAAGGCTGACCCAACAGTTGCAGGACTAAACCAAACAAAACATTTATAAATGGGACTTTATAGGTGAGACAGGAAGAATGTGAACAACATTTGCAACCTTCTATGCAGACAGGTAGCCACTCAGAGAAACACAGTTACAGGTAAGCAACCTGTTCTTACCTGCTGATATAGTGGCACTGAAATGTGGGGCTCTCTCCAGTGCTTTTTAAAAGATGAATGGCATAATCTGGGTAGTATGGTACTTTTATGGGGCATTCTCTCAGTCTGCGTCTCTCTCACACCTGGTCCAATGCACCTCCTTTTATTTTTTGGTCTGTCTTTAGAAAGTGAGGAAATACATTCTGCAAGATTTGCCTAAGTGTTCCTAACAGAGCAATGTGAAATCAGAAAATTGAGCAGCAGAAGTGATAATGCCTACGCACACATTGTCATTGACCTTATTAATAATAAAGACAAACTGAAGGGCACTTTGATATATGTTTATTGCAAATGCATTGAGAAGCCACTTCCTTGTGATTTCTTCATCTTTCATTACAGAATGCTAGGAAACCTGGAGCTCATTGCGATGGGATGAAGTGGCAGCATTTACCTTTTAAAAGAGGATCAGGGACGTTATTAGCTACTAATAATGATAATAAGGAAAGAGCAATACGAAGGAAGAGACTATGTGTCTATCCGTCTTCTCTGATCTGATCTGTCTTTTGTCATTTTTGCCGCAGGATAAAATAGAATATGAACTCTAGCAGATGAAATAAAATGGAAATGCTCATCTGTGTTACATATTTATTTAGCATCTTCAATTGCTTTTCTCTCTTCTTCATTTGTAGGTTGTTAAAGGCCTTACGTATTTATGGAGCTTAAAAATTTTACATAGGGGTGAGTTGTGATTTATTATTATTATTATTATTATTATTATTATTATTATTTGTTCTGAATCAATATCATAGTTTGCCCTAATTTTAGAAAACAAATCACTGTGAAATCGTAAACTGGTTTATCGTTAGTTATCTCCTGTCAAGCAACAGACTGCTTCAACTTTTGCATGAAGTGAAAATTTGGCTGGACACAGATTTGCACCCACATTAACACCCACACACACACATTGGTATGTTTATGGCTGTGTGTGACCATCAAATGGAGTACATCCAAAGGGTGTGCAAAGGGCACCTTTGAGACTAACTGAAAGAAAGAAGTTGGAAGCATGAGCTTTGGTAGACTTAAGCCTAAGGAGGTTCAAGTCTAGGAAAGCTCATGCTGCCAGCTTCTTTATTTCTATTAGTCTCGAAGGTGCTACAAGATGACTTTTCATACTGAACTTTCAGCAAAGGTTGCATCTTCATCTGATGCTCACCCTTACAGCTTTTGAAACATATAGGCTTGGTGGGCATGGAGGTGGAAGGCATTAAGGTGAACCCCACCGGCAGATTTTGAACATGCTCCTAATGGCATGGCCAACTTATCTTCAAATCAACCCATTGGTACATGTTCCCTTGAACCTTTAAAATAACCCATGAAGTCCAGAAGGAGCACTCAAACAGGATCAAAAGAGCTGCAGCAAAATTGCTAGTGAAGAGAGAGAAGAAAACATAGGCATTGTGTTGTTTCTGATTATGCTCTCCTAACAATTCACATCTTGAACTAGGGTTGTATTTCATTGCTTCCTTGAACTTTGGAATTCTGCACTCTAATGCTTGGGCAATCAAGACAGAATATAGATTTTTAAAAGTGATTTTGTACGAAAAGGAAAATCTGTTTTCTTTTTTTTTTTAAAAAATCTATTTGCTTTGGAATAAGGCAACTGAAATGTTTCTGTAGTCAGTGTCCTGACCCATTCATTCCTTGACAGTCTGGGTGATGCCAAATTAAATTCTCCCTTGTCCCTTTTATCTAGTAAAAATATCTCAAATGGAGGTGGAACGAAAAGGCATCTGTTCATCCTCCATAAGGCTTGTCTCGTATAAATAATTTGTATTAAGGAAACACTTGTGATGGGAACATAATGCCCCATTTTGGCTCTTGTTTAAATTTCCTACTTTCAAAATGGAAGTATTAATCACAAACAGATGCTCTGCGGTGGATTGCGCATATGCGCAGTCCTGTGTCTTAATTATTTTTCTTAAGACAGTTAATACATGTGATTCCTAAAACAAAAACAAAAATGATGCATTTTCTGAGGGCTAGTAGGCTTCTCTCTGTGCCTGAGAACTAGTGAACTTTTTTTTTTGCAGCAGCAGAATATCAGGAATAAAAATATTGCCCTTTTCAATGAGTTGATTCTCACTTCCAAAGCCCTCTTGAATAACTCAGAGGAAAAAGTAACTTTCCCAATGTGCACTTCTGTAACGATTGGTTTTGAGGGGTTAAGCAGACGTGAGATGCATCTATGATCCTAAGAGCTTTGCATTAAAGGTTTGGGTTTGTAATGAGTTTGTGGACCTCAAACTGGCTTGCTGGCAGAACAGCCCAAAATGGAAACCCAGTAACATTTTGCTAAAAATGCCATCAGCAGCATGACCTCTACATGTGTCATGGAGGTAATTCAAATGCATTGTAAAGCACAGTGCTTGCGTCTTTTATAATGCAGCTTTCATTGAAATTCTTGGGGAGGAAAACCCCCGTTACCCAACTCTGAGCCCTTGCTAGCTCCAAGTCTCATCGGTGGTGCATTGTTTGCATGACAAGAAGAGAGGCAACCCAGTCTCCTCCATTCCCTTAGATCCCATTGGACTTTGGTTCCTCAGAGGCTCTTCTTTTTGCCTTTTAAACATTTGTGCAACTTTAATGATGAATGCGCCCTTGCATTCGCTTGATTTCCTGGCCCCTTTCCCATGCCTCTTAGCTTCCGTATTGAATTTCTGTGATTGTTAGCTGCATTGTTGTTCTTTTAAAGCTTTAACCTTGTGTCTAGAAAACATATTCTTAATCTTAGGCTGCATCTACATTGCAGAGTTGTAGTTGGAGACCTCTTGATGCAGTCTGACACCACTTTAACTGCCATGGCTTCATCCTATAGAATCCTGGGATTTGTAGTTTGTCGTGGTTCTAGCGCTCTCAGGTTTTTCAGGATGTGGGGCTGTGTTCTGGAAGAATTAATTTGCCTGTCAGCCACAGATTCAACCGAAACGTCAGGAACAGATTCTTCCAGAACAGGGCCACATAAACTGAAAAAATCTACAAATAACTACAATAAATCCAAGTATTCCATTGCATGGAGCCATAGCAGTCAAAGCGATGTCAAATTGCATTAGTTGTGCAGTGTAGATGCACCCTTACCAAGTGGAAGCAGTATGTTATGTGTTTCATCGGCCATTCTTTGCTCTCTCTGTACAGATGTAAAGCCCTCAAATATGTTGGTGAATACCAGAGGCCAGGTCAAGTTATGCGATTTTGGGGTTAGCACGCAGGTATGCCTCCATAATTCCTCACCATTCCTCCTTCCCCAGCCTCCATTCAAACACACAAACACACAAACACACACAGCCCATACCTCTGATGGCCGCGAGACAAACAGAGCCTGATGCCGCAAGCTTGCCTCTGTTGGGAGCACCCGATTCATCCTTTTAATCTCCTGATGACTTTTCTTCATCAAAATATGATTGTTCATTGTTTAATGACAGTAAAAACTGCTGATATTGTAATTACTACTTACGAATGGCAAACTTCATTGATATGCAGCTTGGCTCTGGAAGCGTTTGGGCCGAACAAAAGGGAGGGCAGAGCGAGAGGAGCGCCTGGGGAGACCGACCGGCCCATGGTAAAAAATTAATATTGGGAGCAACAATAGTGGTGGGCTTCGACAATGTGCGGCACCAATTTTAATTAATTTCCATTTTGGGCTTCCCCTGAGAACCTCCGTGATACTGACCCATGCGCTCGCTGCGATGTTGAATTGAATTGCAGCCACCTTTCCTCCCAGCGAAACACGAGGACCAAAGAGAAGGTCACTGCTGCATTATACGTTGTCAAAGTCTGTTGTTGTCCCTCCAGCATATTTAGTGTTCATTCCAGCCGGATAATGAAGGTGGCTTTATTCACATTTTGAGCCAGCTGACAGTCGGGGAAGAGGAGGAGGAGGAGGAGGAGGACTGAATGCATTTGCTGAAGGCGAGAAAAGACATATATATATATATATATATATATATATATATATATATATGACTTTTATATCCAACCGCTTGTTGGGTAGTAAAAACTCTAAGCATCCCTGTTTAAAACACAAATCTCTTTAAGGTTATCTGCTATAAACTGAAACGTTGTGGTTGTTTCAAATTAGGACTCTTGTTCAAAAGGAGAGGGGCATTTAATCATTTTAATGCCTTCGCAGGGAAATTTGTCTTCCTCCCCCTCCCCTTTCTATAATCTTTAGCTGATTTATACATAGGAAGATGGTAGGTTAAATGAGGAATAATTGCCCGTTTTATTCCCACATTATCTTTATATGGCTCTAACAGGCTGTTTTGTCTGATAGCTGGTGAATTCCATAGCCAAGACGTATGTTGGCACGAACGCGTACATGGCGGTAAGTGGATAGATGCAGATACTTCCGTTATCAACCAAGATGATGCTATGTTGAGATTTACCTGCACTTTTCTTTAGCCCTCAATTCTTCTACTGTCGTGTGAGTTGTGCACTTGTGAAAATAAGAAAACAAATTCTAAAACTCAGAAATGCCAAAAGCGCACATGTATGCCAGCATGGCGTAGCGGTTTGAGCACTGGACTTTGATTCTGGAGAAACCCACTGGGTGACCTTGGGCAAGTCACACTCTCTCAGCCTCAGAGGGTGACAATGGCAAAACTTCTCTGAACAAAATTTGCCAAGAAAACCCCATGACAGGGTCACCTTATGGTATCCATAACTTAGAAACAATTTGAAGACACACAGCAAAGGTGCAAGTATGGAACTCTTGATGCCTGTGTAGTCTGCCCATTTACTTCCGTGGGTGAAGCATTTCTCTGTCTCCTTCTCTGTTCACCCCATAACAAAAGGAAAAAACCTTTTGAAGAAGGCTTTGTGTGGACCCAGGAAGACATTTGGGGTTCCAGAGTGAATCCCAAGGGGAATTGATGCTCAAATCTGTGCTCCGCTATAGCGATCTTTCGGCTTGATCATTCTGAGTTCCCTTAGGGTCACCAAGGGTTGTAGGAAGAATGGTAGCAGTGCTGGAAGGGTTGGCAGACATAGTATCATAGAATCATGGAGTTGGAAGAGACCACAAGGGCCATCCAGCCCAATCCCATTCTGCCATGCAGGAACTCTCAATCAAAGCATCCCTGAGAGATGACCATCCAACCTCTGTTTAAAAACCTCCAAAGAAGGAGACTCCACAGCTCTCCAAGGCAGTGTCTTCCACTGTCCAACAGCTCTTACTGTCAGGAAGTTCCTCCTAGTATTTTGTTGGAATCTCTTTTCTGGTAGTTTGCATCCATTGCTCTATTGGGTCCTGTTCTCTGGAGGAGCAGAAAACAAGCTTGCTCCAGCCTCATTATGACACCCTTTCAGATATTTAAACAAGGCTATCATATCATGTTAAAAAATGTGCAAGAAACAATAAGTGCAATAGAATCACATAAAACCAAGAGGGGAAAGAGGTCTAGCTTGCTCCAGGAAGTTCTTAGGAGGGAACAGACATCACATGTCTGCTCCGGCAAGCCAGGTACTTGACTGAAGGGAACATAAAGGATGGAAATAGTTGATGCCTTACTGTCAGGGACCCTGGCATTCAAATCGGGAACCTCCTGAACTGAGTGGGGACTTAACCACGTTAAAGGGGTACTAGGGCCTTAAGAGAAGAGACCAGACCCTGGAGGGAAACTGAAACTCTTGTGGGAGAGAGTTCCACAATTTGGGAACAGCCAGCAATAGACTTTGTCCTGCATCCTCACCAAACGCTCCTGTGATGGTGTGGGACTGAGAGAAAGCCCCACTTCCACAGATTCTGAAACTTGGGCAGGCTCCTATTAGGAATCCCAGCCTCTCATTTATCCTGGACCCCAGATGTCTAGGATTGGCCTTGTGTCATTCTGGAATCATCACATCTGCACAGTAGATGGAAGAAGATGGTAATGCCAGAGCATAGGGCATGGTCTCTACCTTCACATAAGTGCCTTCAAGTCGTTTCTGACTTATGGCAACCCTAAGCCAACCCTATCATGGGGTTTTCTTGCCAAGGTTGGTTCCCTTGAGATTTGTTCCCTTGAGGCTGAGAGCATGTAACTTACCCAAGGTCACCCCATGGGTTTCATGGCCAAACTAGTGCCAAAAACCCCATTGTCGCCTCGCTGCTGCATGGAAAAGGAAATTCTCCTTCGCCTCGACTCAAACAAGAACAAACTGAAACCAAGAGCATCTTGAATGGCAAATGTTCCAGACTTTGCTTCTTTCCTTTTCCAGTCGGTGATCTGCTTTTCTCTTTTCTGAACAACTCATATATGTGGCTTAACTTCTCAAAGTACAGGAGGGAGAATATATCCTATATTGCTGGTTTCCATGCTTTCAACCTACAAAAGAGCTGGAACGCTCCAATTTAGGGGAGGGAGCCTTCAAACAAATTATTTTTATCTAAATCCAGCTCTTCTTGATGGCCTTAAATAGCAGTAATAATTAAATTGTATTATTCTTTTTAATGTACAACCCTCGATTACACATCTATTTCCCAGGTGTGCATTAAAGAAATTACTTTTTTTTTCCTTATTGTTTACGGACGACTGTGATGCATTCATCTGTTAATTGAAAGCGTGAGGATTAAAGCTCTAAGATGTTTCATCAGTTCTCTGTTAGGACTGCTTTGCTTCTTGAAAGAAATTTGTTTCCAATTGTCAGATTTTTGTCTGTGTATATTGCTTTAATCTTAAATGGGGAGCAAAAAGTGTTGTATCACTAGGAAAGGAAAAAGGCAGGAGGAGCAAAACTGTCTCCTGTTCCATCTGGGGCATATGGACCGAGATGGGCAGATGTAACTGTTTTGTTGGGCCCCTCGTGGTGCCTTCTTTGTTGGGAATGCTGTCTGGGGGCTAAATAAAATGTGAATAACAAAAGCCAAATCAACTCATCGCAGCAGACAAGGAAGACAAAACAAATGCAACAACGCAGCCATTCCCGACATACCTAAATTTCAGCTTATGAAATTCATAGGAGTAAGACACACACACACACACACACACACACACACACACACAGCTACCCAGAGATTGAAATGCCCATTTTGCTTCTGACAAAAAAATGTCTCCAACTCTTTGAGTGAAGGAAGCCCCTTCCCCGTCCAGCCGTACAAACGCTGACTGCTCCTTGCTCCCTGCTCAAAGATATTCACAAAAGGGCATCTTTAGTGCTAGATCAGGTGTCTCATGGGTGGCCTGCTGTTGCCTGGCATGAAAGCAACTCAGAAATATTGCCTCAAGATGTCAGAAGTGTGGCTGCCCTCCTTCTGGCCCTTCAGCTGTGCTCTTGGCAAGCCACTTTTAACCCACCTGCAGTTTAAGGAACTTGCCAGGTGACTCCAAAGCAAGACAACGCCATGGGCACCACAATGCCAGCTTCTGCCTAGGAGTTTCTTCCTCCTCCTTCCTTCTCTCATCATCATTGTCCTCCTCCTCCTCCTCCTCCTCCTATCTCAAAAGTGTACTAAGCACTGTAGAAAAGGTGAGAAAAGAGACCATTCCTTCCCAAACGAACTCAAGTCCAAAGCAGGCTGTGTCCTGTACGGATTGTGCAAACTGAATTCATCTGCATAAATTGTTTCACAGTTGATCCTTTCCTTTGTTAATTTATTCTGCTTCGCCTTGTCATAAAGAACAGCAAAGGCTATATACAGGATGCTAACATCATATACACATGTTCAAACCACCAGGAAGACTAGAAACTTGACCATTTAAGAAAAATCCTGGGATTTTCAGAGTGCAAAATTCTGTACCAGTACTGTCCCCTGTGCCTTTCTGTGATCCTACAACATGGCAGCAGACATTTGTCGTTGTGTGCCTTCAAGTCAATTCTTACGGTGACCCTAAGGTGAACTTATCACAAGGTTTCTGGGGCTGAGAGTGTGTGACTTGCCCAAGGTCACCCAGTGGGTGTCTATGGCCAAGCAGGGAATCAAACCCTGATCTCCAGAGTCATAAGCCAATGCTCAAACCATTGCACCATATTGGTTCTCCTACAGCAAACATATACCCTGACCTTTTCTTACATTTCTGCCCATGTTTTGTTTGCAGGGGTTGTTCCTGAGCATGACAAAAATGACAATATTTGAGCTATCAGGACTATGAACAGCCTACCCTGAGACTTGAGTTAGAGAGGGAAGCAGCAATGTTGTTGTTGTTTAAAGTGCTTATAGATGGGAGTCTTGAGAGCCAGCATGGTGGTGCTTTGAGTGTTGGACTGTGACTTTGGAGACCAGGGTTCGATTCCTGGCTTAGCCATGTAAGCCCATTGGGTGACCTTGGGGTAGTCACGCTCTCTCAGCCTTAGGAGAAGGCAATGGCAAACCTCTTCTAAACAAATCTTGCAAAAAAAAAAAAACCACCCCATGATATGGTTGCCTTGGGATCCCTATAAGTCAGAAATGACTTGAGGGCACAACAACAACGAGAAGAGATGGATTCTTGAAGTGTTGGTTAGGCAAACTGGGCTGATGCAAGCCTTTCCAGGGTTGGCTGTATGCATTGCAAAGGAAGGATTCAGCTGCCTGTTTCTGGCCGGCAGAGGTTGGGAACTTGCCCTTCAGCATCACCTCCCTGCCTATCATTGCCTCCGCTGTGATGGAGTGAGAGAGATGTTCCTGACCCCACAGCCTTCCCTGCATCAAGCCCCATGGTGCCTGAGGTCAGGTCTGTGAGGCTCACCTTCCCAAATAAACCCAACTTGTTTGCCTTTGTTCGTAGGAGCTCACGCTTGAGGGATCGGTCTGCATCTTTGCCGTCTCCAAGGCTGAGACTGAAAGATCCTTTAGGCCATTGTGTCTGTGTGTTTTTACTTAACATTTACTTGGCGCTAAAAGCCCCTGACCTGGGATTAGCGGCTGCAAGGAAGCATCCTTGAGCATCTTCAACTGGCACTAATTTGGGTGTGTTTGATTTCCTCTAAAGGCTTCTGAGTTATTACCGAATGGAGGGAGGAAGGAGTTGAGCAAGGTGCCTGAACCAGACAGGTGCATTAACAGCACAGTGGGGAAGAGAGCCTCCTCGAGTCTTTTTATTGCTGCATTTCACACTGTACTTGACCTTGGCGATACTTAGAGCAGAGCTGCTTCGTTCGGAGTGAAAAGAGCTGGCTGGCTATTTGGCGTTCCTTGCTTGCCGTCTGGAATGGCATTAAACTGGACGCTAATTGGTCTGAGCCAAGCATCTTTTATTTGCCGGTTGCAATGTACATTAGCTTGGGAACGTTTTAAGTGAAAGCTGCGTTTCCATGGGGCGCTTACCTAATATGCGCACATGAGCATGCCGGCTTGCGTACGTACGAGATTGCAGGTGGGGTTTACATAGGATGTGAGATATGGGAATAAGGTTGCGCAGAGCACAGTTGGGCCAGTTTGACAGGCCCAGGGGCCGGTTCGCTGCCCTTGGGACCCTTTGCAGGCCACATGGACTGATAAAAAATGCCTCACCTGCCCCCAAGAAAAACAGAAACAGAAGCAACCGGAGCTCCATGGTTGATTTTGATAAACAGGTTTTTCAAATGTTAAGCAGGTGGGGGATATAGCACCTCTTTTAGAAGTTCATTTAGGAAAAGGAATAGTTTGGGAGGTTAAGGGTTGCATAAACATCTTCCTGCCCCAAGGCTGCCAAAATCTTCAGGCTTAATTTCTGAGAAAAATCAAATGCTGCTTCTCAAATTAATACAGTGAAAGCCTTGTTGTCTTTTATCAAAACTTGCAGCTCTGAACATTTGTCTTCCTTTTATGACTTATGCCATGTTACTCTTTCTTGACATCTCACTATGGAAAGAGATCTTGCAGCACCTTTGAGACTAACTGAAAGCAAGAAGTTGGCAGCATGAGCTTTCATAGACTTGAGCCTAAGAAGCCTACGAAGTAGACTCAAGTGTATGAAAGCTCATGCTACCAACTTCTTGCTTTCAGTTAATCTCAAAGGTGCTACAAGATCTCTTTTCATACTGATTTTACAGACTAGCATGCATATATCTTTGGATCCTTGACATTTCAGTGGTTTCAACAATCTTTTCCCTCCCCTGTTTGTTGATTTTTTTAACAGCCAGAACGAATTTCAGGAGAGCAATATGGCATTCATTCTGATGTTTGGAGTCTAGGAATTTCCTTTATGGAGGTAAGTGCATTTATCTCATTTGCTTTTAACTATATAAAAGGAACATTGTCGAATCTGAGCCCAGTGGGAAAGGAGATGGTCTGAAGATGGGGATTGAAATCATGCTAAAATAAACCAATTTGTGTCCAAGTTACTGCTTGATTCCTTCATTTCCTCCCTCCTTTCCATTTTATGTTGACACAGACTAACCCACCTGTCCCTTTCATTACTCTCTTTAGTATAAACCAAGATGGCCATGTTGAATGCCAAACCAGAGAGGCTTTATTCACGCACACCAAATTGCCTCTTTTTCCAAAGGGAAAGCTTTTGACAGTGGTTTTTAGGGAACTGGACATCAACTTGCACACAACTAACACAACTATGGTGATAATCCCACTATAGGGAGGCATTTCTGAACATACTGTTTCATTATATAGCCACAGAATTGACTCAGAATTCAGGCTTCCTTTCCTGTTGAAGCAATTTGAGCTGCAAAGGTCCTAGGCTGGGTTTGCTTCACTGCAATATAAATGGGCCTTTTGCCCTTCTAGAACATTAGAGGGTACAGAAGTTGGCGACTCTGGCTGAGAGTGATGTTTAGCTTGGTCAAAACCAGGTTTCTTAACTTCCAGAATCTGAATTACCTTGGTGGCTAACAGTGTCCTGAAGATGAGAAGTGGTGGGTAGCTGTTTTATATGCTAGCCATTGTCGTTGTTTTGCATTCAACATCCATCCGTCCATCCATCCATCAAAATTATCACTGTGAGGGTTTTGGAGTATATTTTCCCCTGGGTCAACCAAGCTAAGCGCCTGTAATGTAGGAGTTTTTGGCACAGTTTGTGTAGTTTGATAGTCTCACGTAGTTGCTGTGACAATAAAATAGGAGAAACCTTTCTGTTTGTTGTGTGTTGGTAATGTGCACTAACACTATGGTGAGTTCACGTAAACCATCTCTTACCCACAATGCCCTTAGACTTGCGGGGAGGTGTTTCCACTTGACGGCAGAGAGCAGTTCTTGTTCTGGGCAATGCCATCTTCATGTTTTGCAAGGGCCAGGGGCTACTTATTGCCTCTCCTCACCCTTCCTTCCTTCCTTCCTTCCTTCCTTCCTTCCTTCCTCCCTTTCTCCCTTTCTTTCTTTCTTTTCTCCATCTGTCTCCTGAGTTAGCTATGTGGAACAATTTGTCTCTCTGCGCTTTGTTAATTGGTGTGTCATCTGTTCTTCTGAGGCCTCCCTTCAACATGATCGTTGTTTTATTGAAGTGGTTTGAGTGATGTGTTAAATGAGGAAAGTGAAGGAAGATGTCTTTAGAAAGGTGAAGGTGCTGCTCTAGGAAGCAATGCAAGGTCATTGCCATTAAAGTCACACTGTCTGTCGACACGGGGATGGGTCAGGAAACATTCAGAGGGCAGCTGGAGTTTACGCCAGAATATCCAAATCTCTCTTTGGCACCAGACTTTCATGTCACTGAGCTTGCGTATGTATTTGGCTAGCAAGGCAATAAAGTACATGAAGTTCTTCCTGGTGCTTCCTTTCATTTGCAAAAAGAAGCAAAAAAAATAAAAATAAATTATCATCACAGTCCTGTTCTCTAATGTCATATCATTGAGTCCTTCCATGAAAGCAGTGAAAGCCCTTGCTTCTGAGTGGTTTACTTCATGCATGCCAAGCCCAAGAGCTAGTACTGAAAGTTTGTGGGGCTGCAAGACAAACTATTTAGGCTGAACTATACTTGGTAGGCAGAACTATACTTGGTAGGCAGAACTATACCTATGTGCTGCAGAGTTTGTAACTGATTTAGAGGAAAGCCAATTCCCAAGTCATCTAATGGGGCAGCTAATGGGGCTATGCTCACTACCCTTTGCTGCTAGAGATTGTTTCGCTTACCAGACCCTCTAGAAAGGCTCCTCTCTGCATTCACATGAAGGGATGAGCAGGCCACTCTAATAGCAATGCAGGGATGTTCTGCTGAGATTGTTCACCCAGAGCACCCACTTCTTTGTGTGACAAATCTGAAGCCAATCCAATTATTTCTTGCAGTCACCTTTTTTATATAAGTGTGGTAGATAGAGGTGTGTGTGAAACATGGGAAGCTGGCTTATGAGCTTATTGCATTAACTATTAAACCGGCTTACCTGAGCTGGCTTAAAATTTAAAATGGGTGACATCCTGATTTATCAGAAGGATTTAGCCACCAAAATCGCTGCCTGGGTCCACTCCCGCTCATAGGGATGCTCAGCATGCCTCTTTTCGAAGATGCGAGTTTTCCGGCTTAAGGAAATGGCTGCCGCAGCTCCCTTGTGAGCAGGGATGGACCGGGGATGGACCCACGTGGTAATTTCGGCAGCTAAATCCTTCTGATAAAATCAGGATGCTGCCTGTTTTAAATTTTAAGCCGGCTCAGGTAAGCCGGTTTAACTTGCTTATGCAATAAGCTTCTAAGTGCGAGAAGGTAGAAAGAAAGCGAGAAGGTGAAAGAAAGTGTGAGAAGGTGGAAGAGAAGACAAGGAAGAGAGTAAAAGAGAGAAGGGAAGTGAGAGAAAGAGAAAGGAAAATTAGAAAGATGGTAAGAAGGATGGGAGGAGAAGAGGATGAGAGGGTAAAGAAAATGAATGGAAGGTTAAAAAAAGAAGAAAGGTAAAGGGTTAGTGAAGACAGGATAGAAGGATGAGAGAAATTAGATGAATGATAGGATATGGTTAAGCTGGTTACCAATATGATTAATATCATGGTAGTTAGTTAGTGCAATAAGCTCCTTAGAATTGGACAAGACTGTCTTGAGTTCCCATTTTAATCTCCCGTTCCAAGACCCTTACCTAGTGCCACTATGGCAAGATCAAATATCCTAAAAAGAATACACTTGGCTTACCTTGTGGGCACTGAAGGAAATATAAGGGTCCCAGCTGTGTGTATCTACTAACATTTATGGGATAAGATGCTTTCAAAGCTAATAACACCATTTCAGGAGGGCTTGTGCTATAGTTTTATTTAAGGCCTTTCTGCCCAAGGTGTCAGACTAAATTTAAACAAGTGGCACTCCTGTCAGTGCCTCAAAGACTTAAGCTCAGCATTTTTCAGTCCTTGTTTTCTTGATTCATAAATGGCCCAATGTACTTTGACAGAGTCGTTCTAAGGTATTTGTTTGGCATCCCTTCAAGATGTCTAAATCTGGTATTTTCTGACAGCAAGAGCCTCAGATTTTTGTCTCCGATTGGATGCATAGCCTTGGCCCATGGCCTTGTTAGATCCAAGGAAGGAAGCAGATAAAGCAACGCTAAGCCCATAAAGATATTGAGAGTGTAGGATCAAAGGGACTGAATTTGAACTAATGGATGTAAAATAGAAGGTGAAGATGGAGGTCACAAGTGACAACTTTATGCTGTTGAATTCCAGGGTGCCATTTTACTATTTGTGATGTTCTTTCTCTAATTGACCCAAAGCCATAAGTATAATTTGGCAGACAAGTAAGCAAGAACCAGTGAAAGAACTGCTGAGATGCGTATGTTTGATAGTAATCCCACCTAGGATGTTAATACTAAAATGAGTCTTCAGGTGAAGCCCTGCCATTGGGCAAAATGAATGAACTGCTTTGGGAAACTGCTTCAAAAGCTTACAACAAGTTTATTGTGCATTTTGGTTGGCCAATAAAGGTATCGCTGATGGGTTTTTGTTTGGAGATACTAAAGGGTGACATTAGCAATAATGCCTTGACTCTTCTTCCTGGTCATACCTGTCTGTTGGAAAACAAAGGTGCGTATGTTAGTCAGATGGGTCTTTCTAATTCCCTGAACTGACCTTCTGCCATCAGGTATTGTGGAAGATTGTGTCCCATCACTTGAACTGTGATAAAATTCAGCTGGCAGCCTGGTCAACCTCTATGTATGGAATGAAGGAGAGAGCCACATCTTTTCCTGTACCACATGCACGGAAATGTCATGTGCCAGTCTTAGATGTTTTGGGTTTTTCCACAGGAATATTCCCTCATGTCCCTTAAATACACTCTAGTCATTTTTTAAATATTTCAAACAGACTAGAGTTATTATGCCATTCACTTAGACAGAGGAGAGGTTTCCACCCCATTAATCTAAAAGAACCAGATAATTACAGAAAAATTGTTGGGGAACACTTTGGTTTCCCTGAACATGTGAGTTTACAGGAAGAAGTTTTGCATTCAGAAGGGGCCAGGTTCAATACCTGGCATTGCAAAGACTTGGAAAGACCTCAGAAATGCTATTATCAGAAAGAGCAGACAGTAATGGACTAGATAAACCAATGGTTTCAGTGGCATAAGGTAGCTCCAGATGATCAAGCATTGCTGACCACAACTGGCCTAGACACATCTGAGGACTTTGGGACCAAAGAGTATAATTTCCAGATAAGTCTGAGTTCTGCCTCTCTTATTTCAGAAATTAAGCCTTACCCACAAGGGAAACATTATGGATTAAGGGGATGTTTTTCTTTGAAATGTTCTTGATTTAGGGAAAGAAAATAAAGGTTTCAGGGGTTCTCCTTTTTTCCCTGGAAGTATTAAAAAAGATGGCTTGGACCGGTGCAAGAGAGACATGAGCCATCTCATGGGATCTGGTTATGAAACCTGTGATATTGTGCTGGGACCACTGTTGATGCTTCTGTGCTATAAAACCTCCCTAGAGCTTCTGGCAATGAATCTCTGGGGTGTTTCGTTTGAGTTTCTTCCTGTGCCATCTTTCCTGCCTGACCTTTTTCTAGCAGTTTTTGCCCCAACTTCTGCGCATGGGCTGAGCGAAGCAGCTGAAGTTATCGCACCAAAAATGCTTTAGAAATGACCATCATGGTGAAGCCCTCCCTGGTCCCACTGGCCTTTTCTTAAATGGCTGTTTTTAAAAATTAGTATTATTTTCAGCTAAGATCATGACTTGTTAGAACAATATAAAACAAAGAAGTAAGCGTAGCCAATGACCGTGAGATAACATACTGAAATGCAGCGGTGCTATAGAAGGCTTCAGGAGAAGACGTTGTTATGAGTTCATAACTTGATGGAGGCATCTAAGGAAATGAATTGGTCCAGAATTTTGATGCAATCCTTCGGCATTCTCCGAAGGGAAGATTCCATGGTTTCTAAAATTATATATGAGCATCAACTTTCTGCAAAGTTGCCTCTTTTTTTCCAGACCCTTGAGTGAACTTAATCCATTGGAAGATTGGTTTGCTAAGACTGTGGACCATGCTCTATCTATGCATGTCTGTAGTCCTAGTTGGGACTTCTGTTGCTTAGCTATTTCTAATCTAACAGCTGTAAACAGCATAGCTATGCTTCACATTTTCAGAATCCTCTATAAAGATAGGCAGTAAATACAAATGATTCATTACAGGAATAGCTTGGCCTGTAATTTCAGATATTGCCGTTGTTGTATGCCATCAAATCATTTCCGACTTAGGGCAACCCTAAGGTGAACCTGTCATGGGGTTTTATTGGAAAGATTTGTTTGGAAGAGATTTGCCATTGCCTTCCCCTGAGGCTGAGAGCATGTGGCTTGCTCAAGGTCACCCAGGGAGTTTCATGGCCGAGCTGGGAATCGAACTCTGGTCTCCAGAATTGTAGTCCAACACTCAAACCATTATGCCATGCTGGCTCTCAGCAATTTCAGATATTACTGAATTGCATTATTCCAAAATATTTTTGTTATAGGACAGGGGTCCCCAAACTACGGCCCGCGGGCTGGACCCGGCCCGCCGAGGCCTTCCTACCAGACCACTGCCACCGCCGTCATTCGCCGCCATTCGCACCGCCACCGCTCGCGCCCACCGCCAGACGCCATTTTAGCTTCCAAAATGGCGTCTGGAGTGATGCCGTGTGCATGCGCCCGCTGCTGGATGCCATTTTGGCTTCAAAATGGTATCTGGTGTTGTGCGCATGCACGTGTGACACTGCGCCTACTCGGCACCATGTATGTAGAAGGGAGTGATTTTCCCAGAGCGTTCTTGTAACCCTAGATAGTCCAGAGCCCCTTCTTTTGGGATAAATAGTAAATCCTGGGTGGGAATTCTCTTGCTGCCAGATTCTATACAGATATTAAGAGCTGACACACAGATTGGTGTAAGCAGAAGGGCTGTGCCTTCCCCTCAGGCTGCCAGTAATGTAGAGAGCCATAGAGCCAATGCTTGGTCTGTTTGCCTTGCTGAGACGACAGCTGGCAAAGAAAAATAACCCAATTTATTTATTTTTCCCCTTTGCAGTTGGTTATGTTCTATTACTTTGCATTATTAAAAAGGCTATCTCTTTCTCATAAAGTTAGTTCAGGTGGGCTTTGGACTGTTTCTGGAAAGACAGTCCCAGTTTTTGTAATACCAGTCATTTTTATATGGATCTTAATACCTAGTTGGATTTAGCATAGATAACAACTTTGTGCACACAGTCCATCATGGAATGTTATTTATTTAAAACATTTTTGTACCCACCCCCTTGTCAAATTCCAGGGAAGTAAACAAGAATGTAGATAACAGATTGCTTTGAAAACTAATAAAGTTCCATGAGACGTCAACATCAAGCATAGCAAGTAAGAATAAATGCAAGCCTGATCAAGGAATTATACCACTTAAAATGCCTAAGTTAAAATCATTTTAGGAGATGCGGAAAATATTATACTGTATGTACCAGCCATACCTCTGGCATGGACCTCCAAACTCACTTGGGAAATATGTTGTAGGCTCATATAGCACACTTCTGAAAGACAGGGAAGACCAAGGGACAGTCCAACATCAATCCACGGGCAACTGGTTCAAAAGGCATGAAAGTTCAAGCATTCTGAGCTCAGGAATGGAACATATTCCTTCCATACACAAATCCATTCCTACTAATCCCAAGCTTTTTTCATCCTGGCAGTATAATTTATGGTAGGTGAGGGAGTCATTTTTTGATACTGTTGTTAAACAGCTGCTGATCAGAAGTTCTTCATGATCTAATGGAGACTGCCCAGAGATCTATCAATAGATTCAGTCCTCCTCCTTGCCCACCTCTGATATAGAATACCTTGAATAAAATGCCTGGAGGGTTATTTTTTTAATAAAAATAAATTAAAATAAATAAATAAAAACCACCCCTTTCGAATAGCCTTGACTTAGCTCTGTTGTCGTGAGAAGGTCTTCTTTGCCTTTTGGAAGCTGTTTGGGCTTTTCAAGAGGAAAGCAACCAAGAGCTAAGGATCAACCACAAAGAGAATGGTTCTCTGCATGCCTTTTTTCCGACATGCCATTGTTGTTGTTGTTAACTTGAGTCGATCTGGACCCATGGCAATCCTCTGGATGGATGAGAGATCTCCAAGAAGACCCTCTGTCCTCCCCTGCTTGGCTTCAATCCTTCAACCCCTTAGTAAATCCCCATAGAGACCTCCTTAATAATAGAGTCCCTCCATCTGGCAGTATGTGGCCTTCCTCTCTTCCTACTTCCTTCCACCTTTCCTAACATTATTGTCTTTTCCAACAATTCATGCCTTCTCATGATGTGTCCAAAGTATGACAGCCTAAGTCTTGTCATCTTGGCTTCTAGGGAGATTTCTGGCTTGATCTGCTCTAGGACCCATTTGTTTCTCCTTTTGGCTCTCCATGGGATCCTCAGCATCTTCTCCAGCCCCACATTCTCTCAAATGCTGCATTGGTTTTCTTCCTATCCTCTTTCTTGACTGTCCATCTCTCACATCCATCCATGGGAATAATAGGGAATACAATGGCTTGTATGATTCTGACTTTTGTGTTGAGTTGTATATCTTTGCATTTTTGGATCTTTTCTAGTTCTTCCATAGCCACTGTCTCCATTCTTCATCTTCTTCTGATTTCCTGACTGCAGTCCCCATTTCTATCAATGTTTGATCCCAGATATGGGAACTCTTTTACTATTTCTATTTCTTCACTGTTTAGGTTGAACTTGTGAAGGTCCTCGGTGGTCATTATTTTTCTTTTCTTGATGTTCAGCATTAAGCCTGCCTTTGCACTTTCTTCTTTGACCTTCCTTAGTAGATGTTCCAGGTCTGTGACTTGCCATACAGATGCTAAACTTCAGAAGACATTTTTGGTTGGCCTTAGAGATAGCCTAGGGTTCAAGGGGAGGTGGACCCTTCTCAGCTATGTTGGGGTCAAGCCACATAGGATTTGGTGGGTCAAAACCAACACGTTTACATAATTCCTGGAAGCCTCTGAGAAGCCAGTGGCTGTGTTGGGTTATACAGTGCTTCAAGGGAGTGTGACACTTTCGCTTTGGAAGGCAGCTGCTGCATTCCAGACCAATTGCATTTTTCAGACGATAGTGTGAGTGTGGTTGTGTGTGTGAGAGAGAGTGGGGGAGGCATTACAGTTTGTTCTGTTGTGGTTTTCCCCAAATGAAGAGCATCTGCGTGGAATCTACTTCTCCGTCGTGACAAAAGAAGCCAATGTCCAGCCTCATGGTAGATTGGTTGTGGTAGAATGGGAAGGAAAGGTTCCAGTGCCTAAGGCCCAGGTCATGAATTAATAATTGCCTCTGTGGCTGGTGAGGACCATCAGAAAAACTGGGAACGAAGAAGTTGCCTTGCAGAGTGCTATCAATCACCCAGTGACCATAACTTCTAGTAATTAGTGTATTTTATGGGGCTCTGCTTCAGTGGCTTGGAAGCGCATATGCTCCAGTCAGAGCGAAACTTAGCCAGAGTAATATTCCAGGATGATTTATCCACTTGCTGCGCTGGGAGGTAACCCTATATTAGGAGAAGATTGTGAACTAAGCTGCAATAAAGTGTAAGTTTAGGTAAAGTTTGCCCAGGTTGAGACCTCAATGTATCATTCCTTTTTTTTCCTGGGTGACAATAGGGCAGCTTTGTACTTTGAACATTATTTGAACAAAGCAGGATATGAGCAAGTAAAGGAGTATATATGATTACCCTAGAAACTGATCTGTGAGCTAAATTCTGATCGTAAAACTCAAAATGATTTATCCTCCTTATTGCAACCTGTGCTCTTTGCATTATGAAGAAGACCATGGCAAGCCCCAAAGAACTGAACCTTATGCTTGTCCCCTAAAATAAGACTAGTTGAAAGTGCTCTATCTAGCAAAGTTTGGAGCCAGGTGGAAACTCAGGTCCCATATCCATGCAGTCTCCCCATGGAAAACTGGGATTGGCAAGAGCAGGGGTAGGCAACCTTTCCACTTTAAGGGCCGAAGGACTTCAGCTCCCAGAATCCCAAGAGCTATTGGCCAACACGGGACTATTGGCCAACATGGCTGAGGCTTCTGGGAGCTGAAGTCCCTCGGCCCTTAAAGGGGAAAGGTTGCCTACCCCTGGGCAAGAGCCACCAGTCGCTCTTTATTCATTGCCATTCACTGAGTGATGCTTAAGAGAATGCAAAGCACATTGAGAAATTGGTTCTTGGGCACAACGGTGCTGTTTAAATTGATGTGCCCAAAATACGTGTCAGTCTGGGATATCGGTCTGCAAAGGGATCTGGTAGCACAAGCTTTCGTAGACTTGATCTACTTCCATTTACCTGCATCTGAGGAAGGAGAACGCAAGTCAGCAAAATCTTGTGCTTTAACCTCTTTTGCACAGTTGGTCTCAAAGGTGCTACAAGATCCCTTTGCAATAGAATTCAGGCCATTGATTTTTGAATCTTTCCATTCTTTCTTTTGAAAAGGCCATCCATACCCAAAAGTAATTATAAAATATTATGGATGAGGAATGTATGTATGATTTAATGGTCCTGTGTGTGTGTTTGTGTGTGTGTTTGCCAGTGCTGATGATGCTTCCTTATTTAAGGAGAACTAAGCTTGGGATGTAATTTCTCTGTCCCGCGATCCCAGAAGGTCAGGTTTTCTGCTTGGCCTGGGTCTCAACCCCAACATATATGCCATTTCATCTGTCGCTGTTACTGGGTCCCATGCAGAGACTGCATATCCCATAAGTGATCAGCTAATGGTCTTTCGCATTAAAAATGGAAGCTTCCTTCGCTCACTGGCCTGCCCTGGCCTTGCTTTGTTTCTAAGCCCCAGACGCTTTGGAGCGCGGCTGCAAACTATAGGCAGAAGATTAAATTAATTTGTAACTCTCCCCCATCCCACTCCCTTCTTTTGGACCTGTGTTACTACTAAATCCTTCTCATTTAATTGAAACCCTATTTCAAGGTGGTTTGTGTCTCTGTTCTTTGTTGCCAGTTTAACCTCCAAAGCACTTTAACGTGGGTAAATTGCAGTTATATCCTCCCAGATTCTTTTTTAAACTGTGCAATAAGAGGGCAGCGGAATTGATACCAGTAGGAAAAGGGGAACGAGAGGGATGTATTTTGCAGTATTTAATATTTATCAAGGTCTTTGTCAGGAGAATTTTAGGCGATTTTAAACCTTTTTTCTCTGGGAGTCTACAAATTGGTGTTGGAAATGAAATCTTTGCTGTGTGAGTTCCAGGTAATCCAGTTGTTATGTCTGGGTTAAAAGGAAAAAAAGTTCCCAATGTCTGAATGTTCCAAACTGGCGGCTGCTTCCCTCTAAATTGAGGGTTTAACTGCAGTGCACAATCTAAATGCAAAATCCTGAGATGGAAATTTAATTGTGTAAAATGTGCACAAAGTAATTAAGAACAAATTTTAGAACATTTCAGACTATAAAGTCCCTTCTTTAGCTCGATCACAAGCAGTATTCTAAGTGCTTATTTTCAATTTGCAGTTATGCTGAGAAACATGGAATGCAACTAAACAAACCCATCCTGTGCTCTTCGGGATAACTGTAAATTAAAAAAAACAAACTCGCAAGTTGTGCAGAGTAATCTAAGGAAAGGGGGACAAGAGACTTTATAGCATCATTGTCCTCAAAAAGAATATTCAGAGTGTCCTTGCTTCAGTTGCTTCCTGAGAGTAATGATGTCAAGACATGGACCAAAAATGGCTCTTGAACTGGCAAAAGATGCCAGGTTGGGATTCATCCTGAGCGCCATCATTACCTGATTGTTCTCGGAGGGGCAGGGTACAAATAATAATAATAATAATAATAATAATAATAATAATAATAATAATAACAACAACCCAACCTTCCCCAAAGTAGGCTGCATTGAGGGTTTCATTTAAGTCTTGAGCTTCGACATTACTTCAGCACACTTTTCTGAACATTTTCTCAAGTAGATCTCAAGTACGGCTTACTATTTCCATGTCTGTAACTCTAGAAATAACTTAAGAGAGTCCTGTCCCTTTTCAAGCAGATATTCTGCCCCAGAGTAAGGACTGGGATGTAGAAAATTCTTGGGAGTTCTTCTAGATAGCTCAAATGCTTTGGTTGAAGAAGACTTTGTTTATCTCCTGCAAGCAGGTATCCTATGTTTGTAGATCTATCTGTTGCTCCTCAAACACTCCTTTCTTTTGGACCTGTGTTACTACTAAATCCTTCTCATTTAATTGAAACCCTATTTCAAGGTGGTTTGTGTCTCTGTTCTTTGTTGCCAGTTTAACCTCCAAAGCACTTTAACTTGGGCTTAACTATAGTGGGAAGTCTGCTGAATGGCGTAAATGGTTGTGTTGTGTTACTAAATCCACATGAATTCCCCCAAAGAAAAGCAGTAACAACCCTATACACAAGACACTTTTGAGTATGGGTGCAAAGACCAAAGCTGGAAACAGCCTCTGCTTCTGCGCTTTCAGCCACGATAGATTTACAGGGGCCAATGAAGCTGAGCCTTAAGAGGTGCGTCTCCAAATCCTTTGGTATATCACAGAGCTGTGGAAAAGTTGTACAGTTTGCTGGCTTGGGGTGGGATAGATTATCTTTCCCTGCGATATACCTGTGTGTGTGTTTATCAAATTTATATTGTGCCATTCTCCCAAGGCTCATGTTGGCATGGCATGGCATGGCATGCTCTGTTGGAAGTCGCACTGTATCTTCAGGCTTTCAGGGTTTCCAAGTTCTCCAGCTTTGCCTCAGTTGGATAAGCTCAGGATTTTAGCCTTTCCTTAGTGACACTACAGTTGGCCCTCCACATTTCCAACATCGACTTTTGCAAATCTGATTTTCATGGATGTGATTAATATGTTTTCTCTAGGAATCCCTATGTCCTTCAGTGTGACTCTGTAGTCAGTGTCCAGCAGAAGTCACCCTGGAGGACCTGGAGACTCCTAGAGAGAACACTTCTCTAGGCGCTTGTTGGTCCTCCAGCATAATGTTATGGTCAACGTCCGGCCAATGTTGACCATAGGGATTCTTAGAAAGGTGTTCTTTCAGGTTAAAAAAAAGAGAATGGATGATGATGATGATGATGATGATGATGATGATGATGATGATGATTTATTTGCAGTTTTTCCATTTCCATGGGGGTCCTATGCCCCTAACCCTAGTGAATATGGAGGGCCCACTATATTGTGGTCCTTATTTGTCACCAATGGGAAGGGTTTCTCCTTTCGTCAAATGTGGGAACGGGTTCTGATCCAGTGTTGCTTTTTCCACCTGTCTTGAAAACGTGGAGAGTCCAGAGCTCTTTTTGCAAGCACCTGGCTGTGTATCAAATCCAAGGAGGAGGCTGCACTTGTTGGCTCCTAACCTGTGGCAGGCTGGTTTGTTTAGTGGCATTATAGAGTATAGTGGGAGGTCTGATGAATTTAAATAATCAGGGAAGGTTGGATAATGGAGATTCAAATAAGGAGGCTTCCACTGCGTTGAGACATCGATCTATTAACTTGTCAAGCCCTTAGGATTCAAAAGCTAAGAGGGGTAATGAAAATATGGCCCCAAACCTATAACAGAACAGGACAGACTTTTCTGATTGACTGCCTCAACTTGTCTGCTTTTATCTTTTCAATTTTCCTTGGGGATTATATATCATTTGATGTCCAAATGGCTTCTGTTGTGCGGATACAATGCTGCTCTTGACAAAGCCGTAATCTGTTTGTTTTTGCGAGGGTGTATTTTTCCCTTTGGCTTCTGTGCTTTAAGCGGTTAGCCTGTTTATACATCTAAATCTACATGCAAAGGTCATTGGTTGGCTGAACTTAAAACCATTTTACTCAGTAAATTTAATTAAGAAAATACAGTGCAACTCATAAGCAAATGAGTTTTTTCCTGGTTTTAAACCAAACCATCCTCTTGAGTGTTGATTGCCTTGCTCGACCCCTGGTGATACTGAAACAGGCAAAATTAAAAAGGACATTAAAGCTTCATTAAATCTGAAACACATTTAGTACAGTGACATATCTGCAGGCTATTTCGGGGAAGATTACGGACTCTTTTGTGAGTTTCTTAATTTATAATACCTTGACAATCCTGGAAAGGAGGGAGGGCTCAACATTGCCCAACAGAACAGTGGGTTTTGGACCCATTGCATTTGGGTTCTTGCTGCTGGGCTGTTTGGGGTCCCTCTTTGTATACAAAGCAAACCCCAACAGAGACGCTCATGTTTTGAAAAATAGTTATGTTTGTGCATATTCTGTATGGGAAAAGAACAATCTCTCCATAAGTGAAGCCAGTTCAGCTTTCAGAACTGTTTATGCTGGAATAAATATGCTTAATTTCCATAAACTAGTTTAATTTGCATAATGTTTAGTAATTCCATTGATCTCCTCCCCCCCCTCCCCCCCAGTTTTTGCCATTATTTGAGTCCAGGAAATGCCCAGCATCTACTTTCCTTTGGTTTATACTTTCAGCAATATCCAAATAGTGTTTTTATGAGGATTCAATTTCATGAATCCCATTTGGGAGAAAAGTAGGGTATAAATAAAATCAATAATAATAATAATAATAATATATATATATATATAGAGAGAGAGAGTGCCCAGTTATGGCGTCCACACAAAACACTGCCCACTCTCTGGCTTCTTGACCCATGGGCTATACCAGGGGTAGGCAACCTTTCCCCTTTAAGGGCCGAGGGACTTCAGCTCCCAGAAGCCTCAGCCATGTTGGCCAATAGTCCCATGTTGGCCAATAGCTCCTGGGATTCTGGGAGCTGAAGTCCCTCGGCCCTTAAAGGGGAAAGGTTGCCTACCCCTGGGCTATACAATCTGTGATAACCTCCCTTGCATGGTTTTTTGTCTTCATCCAGATACATATTTAAACAAGTAGTGGTTTGGCAACTCCCATACTGATATCTCAATAGACTATCTCCCAATTTTTATTTCCACAAAGTCTATTTGTGGGATGGCAGGAGTGGGCAAGATGGATGGATTGACAGAAGTGTTACAGTCCTTTTCCTTGTGGGTGCCTCTCTCTTCTAAATATTGCTGTTTCTCCTGTTTAGAAGTTATTTTTTTTCCTTGCTCCAGTTTCTCCTTCTTTGTGTACATTTTTGCACTCATTGGGGTAGTGGTTTTCCCCTTATCTATTCCCCCCCCCTTCAAGGAAAACCTCTGTCTCCTTTCTCAATCCTCCCTTCCCCTTTGCCCAACCCCAAATGCAAATCTCTCTAACTAGACAAATATTATTTCCTTTCGCAGCTTGCTCTCGGGAGGTTCCCGTATCCTCAGGTAAGAAAGTTCATTATCAGTGCCTGCCGCTGTGGCGTTCATTGCTGTGTATGACGTTGCAGAGAGCAATTGTGAGCCTTGTAACCAGGTTCATAGAAAACTGCTCCGTTAAATGGAAACGGGATCTTTTCGGAGTTGTCCAAAACTGCCGTGGGTTTGGTCCTGTTTTTAAATGCATGATTTATCTGAGGCCATTGGATGTGTGGAGCATGAAGTATGAAGCCCTGGGTCAATGACTTAGATAAGAGAGTGGAGGGAATCCTTATGAAATTTGCAGATGGCACAAAACTGGGAGGAGAGGCTAACACATTCGAAGACAGGAACAAAATTCGAAAGGACCTAGATAAACTAGAAAATAGGGCAGAAATTAATAAAATGAAACGTAGTAGGGAGAAATGCAAAAATCTACATTTTGGCCACAAAAATATAGGGGTGGGGGGTGGGGGATTCAGCAGTACTACATGCAAAAGGAACCTTGGGATTATTGTTGTTTATAAATTGAACATAAGCCAGCAGTGATGCTGCAGCAAAGAAGGTGAATACTATTTTAATCTGCATTAATAGAGTCATTCAAAGGAAAATAGTCCCACTATATTCTGTGCTGGTCAGGCCTCGTCTGGAGTCCTGTGTTCAGTTCAAGGTGCCTCATTTTCAGAAGGATATAGGCAAGTTGGACCAAGTTTGAAAAAAAGCAATGAAGATGCTTTCCCAAATCAAGATCTCTCTGTCTTATCCACTGGGTTATTAAGCTGAAACCCAAAAATACATGAACTCAGTGGGAAAATGTTCCTAGACTTTCCTGGAAGCTGCCACGGCGATTGTGTTTCAGATGTATAGAACTCTGTTCGCCACAATATATACCTTTCTTGAGTAAACTCAAAAAATAAATGATGAGGTGCGGGAGAGTAAACCACTCTCCAGGAGCAAGTGCAACCATTCAGCTGTCTCTTTCTGGCTCTATTTCTTTGCACATATTTATTCTGACAAAAATGGGTGGCTAGAGTTCAAGGGCAAGGTGAAGGGGCTGCTGTTATTCTTCCCAGGAAAAGAAACAACCGCCAGGTATTACTCCTTTTTGCAGAAGAGTTAGGTGAGATGAGGGTGCAAAATGAGTTATGTGGGGTGTGTGTTTTCTCTCTTCCTTTATTTCCGTTGGGTCTCTTGCTGTGTGAACCTGGGATTCAGACACACCGGGAGCGCTGCCTTGTGTGCGGAAATGAATGGGAGCTGTGAACAAGACCATGGAGCCCTTGCACAATAATGCCTAGTAATTTCCGTGGGGCCAGGAGTGAGCGGAGAGCCATTCCCCGGGGGATTGTACCCACTTTTCCTCATGCCTTGGTTGTTACAGGCCAAAGTGCCTGGAGGCATGTCTGATTTAAAGCCAGTGTTGGTCTGTGCTCTTTAAGCATCTATTAAGTTGTTGTTATTATTATGCAAATAACACGGATTAATTTATGCATGGTTAGATTATGCAGATGCCTCACCACCATGGTTATTGAATAATAGCAAGGCATTGGGTTTCTTCCGTACGTTTCGTTTAGGAGCACTTTTGAAAAGCAATTTCTTCTGACACTTTTATAGATTTTGAGAGATCACCAGTTGGTGCTTTGCCCTTAATGTGAAATGTTTGGTGTGGTTGGCAACCAGGAATGGCATATATATTTAAACAGGTGGTGGTTAGACATTCAGTAACTGTGAAGAAGCTCTATGGGAAGGGATCTTGCAGCACCGCTGAGACTAACTGAAAGATGGAAGTTGGTAGCATGGACTTTTGTAGACTTGAGTCTACTTCCTCAGATGCAGGCGGTGGAGTGGAAAGCCCATGTTATCATCCCTGTGTGTCTACACTGGAAATGATCCTGTAGACGCAAACCCGGTCCATGGCACAGGAGTTACTGGGGAGGGATTAAGGAGGCAAGGAGGCCATCTCATGGGCTAGATAGGCATTGAGTTTGGGTTTATGCTGATGCGATGGGGTCTGTCTACAAAGGCAATGGAATAGCAGCAGATGCAGATTGAAGAGCAGGTAGAGCGAAGCAAAGATGAAGACATACTAAAATCAAGGCGTTCCAGGAGGGAATTCAGGACTGTTGTTGTTTTGTGCCTTTGAGTCATTTCCGACTTGTGGCGACCCTAAGGATCCCTCGGAGAATGGTGGAGTCTCCTTCTTTAGAGCTCTTTAAACAGAGGCTGGATGGTCATCTGTTGCAGATGCTTTGATTTTGAGTTCCTGCTTGGCAGATTGGGGTTGGATTGGATGGCCCTTGTGGTCTCCTCCAACTCTATGATTCTATGTCATGGGGTTTTCTGAAGTTGAGAGTATGTGACTCACCCAAGGTCGCCTGGTGGGTTTCCATGGCCAAGTGGGGAATTGAACCTGTAGTCCAGCACTCAAACCACTACGCCATGATGGCTCTGAGTGGGATGCCTCCAGTTGTTCTTGGAGGAAATGGAAGAGACCTTTGTCCTTTCCACAGCCATTATAACCCATGACCAACTCCACTTCTGTCACTCAAACAGCAAAGATGTTGAACTATACCTTTTTGCACATATAATCATACATGGTTAGGTCTCCATATTGCACTCTGATCCTGAGCTTTGCCTCTGGTTTTAGTCTGAGCTAGTGGAACGCTCTGCCTCATTTGTAAGGATTGGGATGGCATTTCTCCCCAGAAAGAGAATCTCTAGCCCACTAATGGCAGTCACTCATGGCCTGATCCAGTTATAACTTACTAGCTTTTTGAAGATGTAGTAGTGAAACGAGTGACTTTTAGTAGCATTTCCTGCAGCCGAAGTGATAACTCTTGGTAGAGCTGAATGGCTATCCCAGGTGACTGGACTGAAATAATCTTACTCCAAAGCTGGAAAGCTTTGTCTGAGCCAAGAAAATGTGTCCTTTCCTTGCCTCTCTTCCTAAACCAATTCTTTGGCATCTTGAGTCAGACACAAAATTGACAGCAAATTTCTCTGCTAGATGAGTCCCTTGATTCTTCGCATTAAATTTCAGAAATGTTGACAAATGATTGCTATCAACCATGATGCAGTGGCCACAAAATGGAGTATCCTTTGCCCAACGCATTTTCAAGACTATCCTTTCCATTTCTATTCTTCTGCTACCAACCTTTCAGTGCATTGTATGAATTGGAGAACATTAGTTGGCAAAAGAACAATGATTAAACTCAAAGCCATGTTAGGATTAAAGCAGGCTGGACATCATAAGCTGGAAATTGTAGGTCTTTTTCCTCATCTAAAGGCGTGATGCCATTGATTTCACCAGGGACTTAGCGAGAATAGCATCCTAGTGAAGATTTTCCTATGTAATATTCTTTAATCTTATCTACAGTTTGCACCTCCTTCTTGATGACAAAATAGAAATGCCTACAACAGTCACATTTTCCAGATTACCAAGTGCTTTAACTTGGTCTGTTTTGCTTTTTGCAAAGCATTTTGCTTTTTATGAATTGTGATTTTTTTATTGCATTTGTTTTCATTTGCAAATGTGTCAATTTGCAGAGAAAACATTTAAATATTGTGATAATTAGACCAGACACTGCTATTGCTAGATGTTTACGCAGTCAAATTCTGCAGGTTGATCAATCTAGCAAATTCCTGATTTGCTTGATGCTTTTATTAACCTATAATTGTGCCGATCTTCATTCATTTGCTGTTTGCAAACAGGCTCTAGGGAGATCTCAGGAACAGTCCTCTAGAATTCTGAATTTTTAGGAGGGAAAAGTGTATTTTCTCTCAACAAATAGAATTTAAAGGGATGTTCCTATCCTGATATATGTGCAAAAGTTATCAAAACTGGTGTGGAACATGTAACTTAGGGACGTGTTCCATGACAATAAATGCATTTTTCTGTCCATGCAGATAGTCAACGTGAAAGAATTTGAAAGCAAAACATCCTCTACCAGCAAAGCAGGGAGTATGTATGCATTATAGAAGATGTTCGTCATCTAATGCAGATTTTGCAGCATTTTCTGATTCTATGTAGAAAGAATCATCCATAGCTAAAGTACAGTGTCAGAAAGACTATGGATTACAAACTATGACTCTTTGGAGGTACAAAAAGGAATTGATAGCTGTATAGTTTGTTCTTCCTTACTTTTGGATGGTCTGGGTTAAATAAAAGCAGTAACAGAAGGCAGTGACATGTTTTACCAAAACTCGCTCTTGTCAACATTGTCTCTGCTTTTGCTCAAACGTTTCCATATTAAGAACTGGATGAACCCACAAGGAAGTTTATTAAAGCAACTCTGTGCCTCTTGAGTACTAGAGGAGTCTGCAAAATGTATTTAAACTAGTCCTCCTGATTCTAACTAAAACCCTGTTTCCATGGTTTATTTAAAAAAAAAATCTTTTGGATACACTTATAGATCTTTGTTAATAAATTACATCAAAATGACTTGAAGTTTGGAAGAGAGGATGCTTAAAAAAACAAAAAACAACAACAACCTCCACTCCTAACAAAAAAAAGGGGGAAAAATCTGAGCAAATAGTGCCCCTGGTATTGTAAAGCTTTGAATGTTTTCACACCCCATTAATTTATTACTTCTCCTTCTTCATCTTTAAATTTCATTTTTTTTCCAAAAAGAAGAAGAAGAAGAAGAAGGGGAAGGGGAAAAAAAATATCTAGCTCCCTGCTGCTTGCGAGATTTCCATCTTGTTGTTAATTTTCTCTGCTCCATATGGAGCACCAGACATTTCACCTGGAGGCTGTACTAGATTTTTCTGTAGTGATCGCACTTCCGGAGGGGCAAAACTGTCATTTCAGGTTCCTGGTGCATCTGTCTGTGCCAGGCGTCTCCCTCCTTCCCTCCTTCCCTACCCACCCACTATTTTTTCCATTGGCAAAGGAGAGTGTGAATAACAAATTGGGTGCACCTGAGGTTTGGATGATTAGTGTGCTTGCATGTGTTTGCATGTGTTGTGTGTGTGTGTGTGAGTGTGAGTGTGTGGCACATTTCCACGACTTGCAAACCGATTTCTCCGGAACCGGGAAGATCTTCACGTGGTCATCCTTCCCTTCTGTTTTAGTCTTGGCTTGGCTTGGCTTGGCTTGGACAACCTTCAAGACCATCCGGCAAGCGGGTAGGGGAGGAGGAGATAGGGGAAGAGAGAGGAGTAAATATTTCATCCTGCCTTGTCATTGATTAGAAAAGAGCCTTTAATTTCATCTCACCCCATGTTGCGATTAATTTGCATTCTTTGTCAGAAGTTAATGGAGTTTTTTATGGTTCAGTCTGAAATCCTTGAAGACATCAGTGAGTTGATCTGATGTTTATACAACCGCCAGCGGAAATTTTTTTTCCCCTTCCTTCTCTCTCTCTCTCTCCCACCCCCCTCCTGCTTTTGATTGATGGTGAGCTTGGTGTTTACTCCAAACTGGGCTCGAAAAAAGCTGTTTTTTAAAGAATTATTTGAATAAAATGCGAGCAAGATATTGTTATAACGAGCAAGATTATCTGTTAAGAATCTGTTTCAAATAAGGAGCATGATATGTAGGGGAGGGAAGGAGGGAGGAAGGAAGGAAGGAAGGAAGGAAGGAAGGAAGGAAGGGAGGAAGGAGACCCCGTAAAGAGGAGCGAAAAGTGGCCCAGGGGGGAAAAAGGCCTTTTTCAGACGTTCCTCTCAAACAAGTGATGAAATGACTGAACAAGAAAAGTGCAGCGATGGAAGTCAAGGAGGCGGTAATAATGCATGAGCTTTTCTTTTGCAAAAAAGAGGGACAACTTTTGTAGCCAAGACACCCCCTCCTTTAAAAATAAAAAATAAAAAATCCTGGCCAGTAAAGTCACCGACTCTTCCTTCAGACTTGGCTCTTTCCCATCTCTTCTGCCAGCCTTCTCTGCCTGCCTTTTGCCAAGGGTTTGATGGAGTGTTGCTGTCTTCTTCCTAACTCAAAGGGACAAGACTGTTAGTCCGGTTAGCTCAACAAAATGATGACATATTGCTTCTCTCCGGGTAGAGGCACCCTGCGCGAATGGAAACAAAAGTGAATAATAGAGAATGTTAAAGAGCAAGAGGCAGCGTGCTCCTCTTTGAGGGTGATTTTATAAAGGAAGGCAGCAGTCCAAAACATTATTAATGGAGGGGATGTGTGTGCACAGACACGTACGTGTGTGTGTGTGTGTGCAATTCTTGTCTTAGGTCCAGGTCTTCAGAGTTACCTTGAACTGGCGCCCCCTGTGGGCTGCGATGTGATATCCAAAGACAGGAGCCTCTCGACACACATCCATCCGAGGGATTGGGATGTAATGTATTTTAACTTGTTAGCTGCCCCGATTGGTTTCAGAGGGGCGGGGTATAAATAATAATAATAACAACAACAACAACAACAACAACAACAACAACGGTATTATTATTATAATATATAGGCAACCCTTGCCAAGGAGAGAGGAACATTCATCCCGATTGTCGCTCTGTCCACACGGGACAAGCACTACATCAGGACAATGGCTTTGTACTCCTCCTGCTGTAAGAAATAGCCATGGCATCGTTCAGCTGTGGTCAAAAAATCCGGAGACGCCACATGCCTTGGAAATTTCCCATTACAAGTTTGTTTTTATTCTTTCTAATTAGCTGTGTTTCAGGGTGTTTGCTTCTTTTTGGATGTCTCACTTATTAAAACAACCACTAAGTGGGCAGAGTGTCAGTATTTCATAGAACTACAGAGTTGGAAGAGACCACAAGGGCCATCCAATACATCCTCCTTCGGCCATGGAGAAGCACACAATCCAAGCCCTCTCTGGGACAGATGGCCATCCAGCCTCTGTTTAAAGACCTCCAAAGAAGGAGACTCTACCACTCTCCAAGGGAAGATGCTCTACTGTCAAACAGCTCTTACTGTCAGGAAGTTCCTCCTAAACATTATATCTTTTCCTGTAGCTTCCATCCGTTGCTCTAGGTCCTATTCTCTTGAGCAGCAGAAAGCAAGCTTGCTCCATCCTCAATATGACACTCCTTCAAATACTTAAACAGGGCTATCATATCACCTCTTAGCCATCTCTTCTCCAGGCTAAACATGTCCAACTCCCTAAGTCTGTCCCCTAGGGCTTGGTGGTTTCCAGACCTTTCACCATTTTGGTTGCCCTCCGCTGAACCATTTTCCATACCCTGGGAATGTCACAAACAAGACTACAATTGCCCTTTGGATCTGGGGGGTTTCAGTTCCAGAGAGGTCCCACAGATATGAAAAATCATGGATGATTCTGCTCCCTATTATCAAATGGTGGCAACATGAATGTGCATACTTCAGCATGTCTGCGTTCACGTTACCACCATTTAATAATATGGGTTGTGATGATCTGTGGATAATTGAATTTGCAGATCCAAAGCCTGCAGATCCAAGCAGCCAACTTTATAGTAAACATGCAGGAATAACGCTTCCGGTTGCATGTAGGCTCTTAACAAAAATTCCAACTTCTCCATTGGTTTTGCAATAATTGTCCAAAGTTTTCTTGTTCCACAGGGCTTCTTGTCCACTTTTGTCTTCCCGGTGTAGTTTAAGGGGAACATTTTGTTTTCCCCTCTTCTATGATGGTAGCGTTATGACAGAGTGAGGAGGAATAAATGTATAGAACTGGGTTCCTTCCTCCATTCTCAGAGAGTTTGATGTCTCAGCACACATTGCTCCATTGTTGGAAGGAGTCTCGTGGATACGGCTGGGATGTATACAGGCCCTGAACCCATAGGGAGCATCAGGTGTGCTCAATAGCATCCAACGCCTCCATAAACCCCTTGTTTGGGACAAGAATTTACCCAGCAGAGCCAAGGAAACGGAGGCTTGCTATGAGGAAAAATGAATGGAATAGTATCTTGTAAACAAGCGCCAAGGTGACCCATATCACACCATGATTTAGCCCTTCTCTTCTCATTGCAATAGAGAATATTTTGCAAATGGCTCTTGACTACTAATTCAAAAGCATTCCCTCCCACTCTTCCAGGGGAGAAAAAAATATTTTGTTTCAGCAGATTCCTCCCTCATTATGATTCCTGCTAGTTCTATTGAATTGTGGGTCAAAGAGCTCTTCATCCAAGGACTTCCATTTAAAAGCAATTCATTTATTTGCCACATCTTAAAGGGCTGAATAATTGGCTAGTTTTAATTGAAGCTGCTGCTTTCTGCTCCTTCATACCAGCAAGGTCCAAGGTTCTTTTTCTTATATGTAATCCATAATATTGACCAAGTTTGGCCTGTTTTCATTTCAGTGTAAGAGCTACTTGTCAAAGAAGGGGAGGGGGTGGCAAGATAATTTTGTTTAACTGCATGCGTAGAAAAGATGTTTTGTTGGGATTTTCTTTCTCACTTGACAGAGCTCTCATTTAAACATTCATTTATTTTTGTCAGAACAAATTGAAGAGTAGCAGCAGTCAGTTTCAAAATAAGAGTAACACTCTTGCCACTGTTAACATGACACTGTAATATTGGGGCCTCCAAAAGACATTAAACAGCATTCACACATTCATGCCAAAGTGGTGCTAACTTAGAATCAGGAGGATCTTAGAGAGTCTATTACCAGAGGACTGAATCTGGTGGAAAGTTTCTTATCATAATGCTTGATAAACTAGACTTACCTGCAGCCAGGATGCGTGTGTGTGTGTGTATCAGAGTGTGAAATTATACATTTGAGAGGAACTAGGTACTTTACATATTACTCTGATCACCCAACAGATCATTATTTGTTACTGTTACTGTAGTCCAAAATGATAACTTACTGAATTACTCACTCTTAACAAGTCATTGTTGCTGATATTGCCATGCCATTGGAAAATACAAAGAAATGCTCTGTTTCCCCCAAGTGGCCAATTCAGATATTGCACTTTGGATATTCTAAGAAAAGTGCAAAAGACATTACAAAGACATTACAGGGCAGCCTTTCCCCTTTCCCTTCCCTTTGCTTAGACTGAGTCAAAACATACACATCCAATAATGAGGAACAAGCAGACAACCATCCCCAATTGCACTGAAAAGTAGTTACATCTATACTCATTACAGGCCATAATAATAATAATAATAATAATAATAATAGTGTTCCAGCTGATTCACTTCCTGGCAATAGTTATGTGAGTGGCCAGTTTTAATCAAGTAATGGTGGCCATCATAATATTTTATATTTACAGTAGGCCCTTGGTTTCCTCTGGGGTTTGGTTCCCAAACCCCCCACGGCTAACAAAATCTGTGGATTTTCAATTCCCATTAAATACAACAGTGGAGTAAAATGGTGTCCCCTATATAAAACAGCAAAATTAAGGTTTGCTTTTTGAAATGCATATATTTTGAAAATATTTTCAAGCTGTGGATGAAGATAAAGAATCTGTGGATATGGAAGGCCAACTGTAATTTCCTTTTGAACTTCCTGTCTATAGTCCTTCAGTGCCCCAACTCATGTGTGTTGTCTATATAACCAAAATTATGCAAAACTTTTCATGCATCCGATAAAGTGGACTGTAATCCATGAAAGCTTATGGCACAGTAAATTTGATGGTCTTTAAGGTGCCACAGAACATTTTGGTTTTGCTGATGCATGGGGCACAAAGACAGGACCATCGTAGCTCCCAAGACCATTCTCCAAGAGAACGGAGATGATGGAGACTTCCAGCTGTGTAGCATTTTTAATGGAAGGTTCCTTCTTTTTTTAAAAAAAGAAGAAGCATCTTTGACTGTGCCATAAAATGAAGGGCTGTGCTTTTCCGTGAACTGTGTGCAAAGGCAGTCCTTTGGCTGTAGAACTATTTTATCTTCACTGAAGCACCTCGGCGGCGTTGGGGGCTTGGGAAAGGTAAACAACATCCTTCTGCAGTGAAAAATATGCCTAATATAAGTACAGCTTGAATTGCTTTGCTGTTGTGGGCTTGGGAAAAATATGGTGGTGACACTTACATTTTCTAGCAGAGTTAGCAGCCACAGGAATGATCTTGCTGGAGCAGTAGATGGCAATAAATACAAGCAGCTTCCTAGTCTGTCTCTCTTTTTTTGCATAGCAAGAAAGACATTGTAAGTTTAATAGAGAAAGTGAATGCAAGTTTAAACAACTTAGCATCACTAAGACCTCAGCAAAAAAGCAACCTGGCATTCTTAGCCTCTGTGTTAAGATATTATTGAAGGTCTTAAATGCATTGAATTAGTTCTAGGTGCTTCAAAGCAAAATTTATGAAGAGGGGACAGAAATCAGCCTTTACATACGGTATTTGTTTGTGTGCGTGCCTTTCTGTCGAAAAGGTTTGCGTGGTTGTAAAGCTGCTGTTGCTGCAACAAGAGTACAAAAGGAGGTTGCACTAAAAGAGGCCTGAAGGAGAATTTATGGGTTCAAACGCCCTGGCCAACAGGTTTCGATAAATGTCTTCTTCAGGAGTGACTATTACAAAGCTGCATGTTCCTCCCAAGCACCTTTTCAAATGGGAAAACTGTGATTGCCCACCCTGAAGAAAACATTCGTCTCTTTCAGCACCAGTCTGAGATTCACTTGTCTCTTTGGTATTAATGTAAAGCTGCCACATCATTAAAAAGCCAGGAATGTTATTTGTCTGTTCCCTGAGTTTACCGATAGCACTTAAGGACATTGTACAAGAATGATGGCCCCCTGCCCCCAATTCTGTACAATTCCAGACTAGATCTTGTCCTTCTGCCACAAGAAACAACTGAGATTGTGTCTGTTTTGTGTAAACAGGGTCAGGGTGGCCACCAGATGGAAGTGGCTACCAATTTCTCATGAGGCTCCTTGATACTGTGGGCTCTACTGTTGCAAAGACTTTCTGTACAATGGAGGGATTATAAATGGGCAAGCTCTTCTGGAACCAGCAATTGCACCAAAGCATTGCCTAGTGGAGTTAGTTTTTGTTGCTCTTCCTCTGGAGTCAGACTCCAGAAAGGACCTGGAGTCATCAAAACTATTTTTTAGGGTTATATTCCTTTGGGGGATGGTGGTAAAATATCTTGGGAAATGCATGCAAGCAGCAGGAAGAGTGGAAGCCAGCAAGGTACAAGGTAATTGTTCTTTCTGCCACCTGGAGTGTGGAAGTCACCAATTCCTAGGAATGTAGTAGCAGTGGAAAGAAGATTCACAAAAATTTAAATTACAGGTGTAAAAGGGGTGAGGAGAATCCTGGGTGCAACGAGGACCTTTGAAGTAGGGACTAATTTTGCATGTAGTCAACACTCGTTGGGTTTTGCCTGTGCATGTTTGCATAGGAATGTTCTTTCTGCATGGAGGACCATCTTTTCTGTGCAGAAAAGAGCATTCCTATGCAGAAAAACCTGTTTTGTGTACAAAAAGGAGGGGGGAAATCCTACCTGGGATTTTTGTGCAGAATAAGGCCTCAATGGTAAGTATGAGTAGTCCTCAAAAACTGGAGTTTTATAGACATCTCTCACAGTGGGGAGAAAATTGATTGCCGTCTTTCAATATCTCAAGGGCTGTCACAGTGAGGAGGTTGCCTGGGGCTAGGACCAGGTCTAATGGTTTTAAGTTACAAGATGGTAGATTACGACTGAACATTAGAGGGAACTTCTTGACAGTAAAAACCAATAGACGGTAAGAACTTCTATAGTGGAACCAACGGAAAGTGGGCAAAATGAGCAGCGGCACATGCTTCAGAATCACTCATTCTGCTTCTTGGGACAACTTGGTGGACCAGCTCTTGATGTGATCCCAGTCTTCAGCTTTCCCTGAGTCTCCTGGGGGAAAGTGTAGGCTAAATATTTCACAAGCGACAATGTTTATTGTGTATCACTTCTTCCATGAGCTTGGTATCCCATGTGCTTTCGCTGTCTCTTTTCTTCCTGTGGCTAGGACTCCATGACTCTTCTTTGCCATGTGCTTTGCCCATTCATCAGAGAGACTCAGATCCATCCCAAGATGAGCTTTTCCCTTCTCTATCACTCTATCTACCCTCACATCTTGTCCTCCTCATCCTTCCACGCTTGAAATGGTGGGACTGCACTTTACTTGGAGTTATTCCGCCTGCCGTGCATTGAGGAGAAAACTGCCAATCCTTCTCCTCCTTCATAAACCCAATTAGCTGCCAAGTACTGGTAAATATGCAGTACAAGTTGTCGGCCAGATATTTTGCCTCCTGCAATGTAAACAGCATATTGTCTTAGGCAGGATCATAATAGCTCCTGACTGTGCATCGCTGAAGATAGATGCAGATACAGCGTCTTCCTCTGGTGCGCTTTCAGGTTGCTTGGTTTCCATGCTCCCTGCCCTCTCAGTGTAGGGTATGCCATACATACAGTGAGAACAGCATGTGGGCTTTGTGTGTTTGTGGACAAAAAGCTTTTAGAGAGAGCAGAAGATTGCAAGATCTCAAAGGCTGTTGCTGCCAAGGAAGGGTGGTACTTGGTCCTGAGACTTCCCACAGACTACAAGCACCTCTATTTCTTTGGATTGTGATGCATGAAGAATGCATCTCCAAGAGGTTCTCCTGCATGTTTCTGCATTCTTTTTGTGCCATGCATGCTATGACAAGAGACATGTTTTAGCAAACTGGTAAATTTCTTCCCTGTCTCTCAATGAGAGGGCAGAATAGTGTATTGCTTAAAGTGACAAGCAAGAACTAAGAAGATCAGTCCTGAAGCTCACTGGATTTCCTTGGGCCAATTGCCATCTTTCACTCTCATAGGCTTTTGATTTCCCTAGAAATCTTCACCACATTGATGCTGAGCTTGCTCATTGTTTTACGACAACTTTGGGTTCACCCTAACCAATGGATTTTCCTATGGGCCAACACAATTTCCTTTGTTTTGTGTTGACCTCAAAGCATGGTTGTTATGCCAAAACAGATAAAGATGAAAGCGATGAGCTCCTTGGAGGAAAGTCTAGATATAAATGTAACAAATAATTAAATAAAGCCTCTCTACTTATCATTAGCCCCATCCATTCAGTTAAATATTTTACTACTGCTGCTTAAAATCTGTTTAATGCTGTCAGAGTCCTAGCTGCTGTGAAATACAGAAGTAGTCCTTACCCCAAAATGGAATTTTATCACTAGCTTAAAATGGCATATAGGGATTTGGGATAAGACATTAGAGCAGGGGTAGGCAACCTTTCCCCTTTAAGGGCCGAGGGACTTCAGCTCCCAGAATCCCAGGAGCTATTGGCCAACATGGGACTATTGGCCAACATGGCTGAGGCTTCTGGGAGCTGAAGTCCCTTGGCCCTTAAAGGGGAAAGGTTGCCTACCCCTGCATTAGAGAGATGATATCATAACCTTATGCAGAGAGGTTTGTTTGATATTTTAGTGTGATACCTTTTCAGTCAGCCATTAATTATAGGTGACATTTGAAGTTGCACCAGTATGTTTGGTGCAAGGTTGCCCCAGTGTTTCCTTATAAGCCATCATCCATCATGCCTGGCACGACTCTGCTGAAAATATTGAACGGAAGAGGCAGGCCAAATTAACCGAGTGAGCCCACAGTATTTTAGCCAAAAAGAAACCTCTTGCAAAACAGAAGGGATATGTCAGGACTTATGTGCAAAGAAAAATCAAATGTGCTTTCTGGAAGGCAATAGCTTGGTCCTGTGATGGTTGGAGTCTGAACAGCAGGAATTGTTAAGGGAACCTTTAGAGAAATAATGAGATCAGTGGCCTCACCCCATAGAGTTAAATCTATCCATTAAATGGTGTGGTTGGTGTGGAAAAAGCCACAGCACAACATGGCCCTGGTGCCACTACTGACAGTAAATGGGTCTCCTCTCTTGACTCCTCCTTTGTGGGATCCCTTAGAGGTCAATGGAGAATTTCATAATACTTTTCTGGATTTGCATTCAAGGAAGACGGGAGCAGAGCAGGTGGAGACCTCAATCCATAGTCATGCCCAAAAGTTGGCACTCAGAAAGTGTCTGTTGAAGTTTGGGGGCACGGGAAAAAGTTCTGAAAAGTGGGGCATAAACAAATGTTCTCCAAGAACAGGCATATAGTTCAGCCACATAATTAAAGTTTTCTTCAAAGAAAAAGAAAAAAAAGATGGGGGGTGGTATTGTGAGCAGACGCTGGCAGTAATCCAAAATTCTAATTTCTGACTATGATTTAATTTCAATTTTAAATAAATCGGTTTTTAATTTAAAAAGAGTGAGCTTCATAACATTAGCAATGATTGCAACATTAAGCGCAGTGCTCACAATCTAGCAATATAAAACATTATTTATATCTGAATCGTAAACAGCCTTTTGAAATGGATTATGGTTTTTGTCCCTATTCTAATACAACCTGGAGGGTACTAAAAAGTGTTGTGTGAAATTAACATTCTGCTGACTTTCGCCTATAAATGAGAAGCGAGCTATTAACATTTGTGTATTTTCATTATGTAAATTGTGTTAACACATGCCCACAAATTGCCACCAGCGATACAATAATTTTCTCTCAGTGATCATAATGTGTCCAAGTGAGTCATTTTGATTATGACATGCTAATTACATATTGCCTCCCTTTCTCTCCCCCCATACCCCCCCCCTCTCTTTCCAGATTCAGAAAAACCAGGGATCTTTAATGGTAAGCTTTATGAGTTTGGGGGAAAAATTCACTTTTCTTTTTCCTGATGGCTGCTTCCTTTGCATGCTTGAATGCCTTGTTTTAAACTTAGCAAATTGCATTTTGAGGAAAATGCAAACCTTTAACTGCCTGTATTAGATTAGGTACCATTAGAAATAATAGGACGTCCTGAGCTGCGATGTTTTTATAAGAGTTTGCTGCTGTTGATTAATCTTGCTATATTTTATTGCATTAATGATTTTTTTCTTTCCACTCCACTGTAAAGATATTGCATCTAGCCTAATACTTCTCTCTTTCCCTCCTCCACCCGCTCCTTTCTATCGCAGCCTCTCCAGTTACTCCAGTGCATTGTTGATGAGGTGAGTCGCCGTCTTATGTGCTTTCACTCCTAAAGTCATTCCTAATGGACTGGAAAGCTTATATTTTGTTTCCTAATGAAGCACAATGGCCCAGCGTCCTCAACTGCCTGGCGTTCTCGAGTGCCGCCTGTCCTTGTCCCGCTTTGTGCCGTTTCCTGACTCTTTCCAATTCAGTCCTTGGGAAGATGGGACCCTTTCCAAGGAAATCCGGGATTCCTCCCCCCATTTTGGTGAATGGAGCCCCCCCTACAAGCCCCCATGTTAATTGATCACCTCTCCACCTTGCCAGATGTGGTAATGCAAGGAAATGAAAGCTGCCATTTTGCCTTCACAGGAGGCACGCTTTAGCTCAGCTTTGGGTGCGGAAAAAAGGGGGCTCTGTTAAAAGGGATCAGAGTTGAATTGTGAACAAGAGCAGATTTGAATGCTGCCTCTCCCTTTGGTTTTGCCAAGGGAAGGAAACTCCCAAACCAGAGGAACCCTGTTGTTTTTGCCTCCTGAATCTCTTTGTCAGAGACTGTCAGGATCATCCTTTCTCCCAACATCCAGCGTATGCAAAGCATATACACAGAATACTGGATGCCAGCCTTGTGCTGCTACCCATTCTCCGTGTAGTAAATAATTTGGGAACAAAGCTGCCCTTTGTACCCGTGACTCCAGAAGACAGAAAGACTTTTATCACCAACCAGGTAAGGACTGGGGATTTTCAAGGAAACAATGGTTAGTCTCTTAAACAAACACACAGGCCTAAATCCTGTTGTTAGTCTTGGCTAGAGTAGACCCATTAAATCAGTGGGATTTACCCATGTGTTGACTCACTATTCAACACAGTTGATTAAATGGGTCTAGTCTAGTTGGGACTAACTCAACAGTACTCCAGCCTAAGTCTGTGCAGTGGACACAGTCCCAAGCTCCCAAGAACGAAGAAGGCCACAGGTTGGATGGGTTGGGTCACAGTGTCTACTAGATGGCCGCTTTGTCACTGAGGTTAGTACTGTTCCTTCAGTCATCTCATGAGCCTGCCATCTGGGTATCCAACTAGATGGAACACTAAGTGTAGCCCTCTAGACATTGTTCATCATTCAGTGTCCATCATTCCTCACCACTGGCAATGCTGACTATGGTTGATGGGTTGGTTGGTGTAGTCTAAGACTTTCCCAATGTGTATACTCTCTGTAGCTGTGGTTGGTGTAGTCTGACTTTCCCAATGTGTATACTCTCTGTAGCTGTGGACTTCTTGTTATCCTTTAAGATGGGTGGAAAACATTTTGGCCTTACATATTTTATTGGGCTAGAGCTCCCATCAACCATAGTCAGCATTGCCAGTGGTGAGGAATGATGGACACTGAATGATGAACAATGTCTAGAGAGCTACAGGTTGCCTTTTTCTGCCTTAAGAGCAAAGGTGGGCTAGGTGTGGATGCCAACCTACAACCCCTGAAGCCCCCTGAAGCACCCAGACCCCATATTTTCAAACCTGAAAGTCAACCAGAGTGACCTAAAAATGACTCCAGAGTTGCTTGCCCCTTTCAATCCCACTATGGTATATTTCCTAATCTCATGGTTGAGGTGAGTTCTTGAGAATGAGAGCCGGGACTTCCTTTGTGACAGTTTCCCAACTGTGAAATCCTCTCCATAAGGAGGTGAGCACCTTATGTTCAGTTTTAGGGAAGTGATGGGAGACATGTTTGTTCCATCTGGCTCTTAATGCTTTTCTCTCTTAAAAACTCTGGCTTGGATTCTTCTCTCTGAGGTTTTAATGATAGCTGTCTGTAAATGTGATTTGTTCTGAATTGGTTTCAGTGTTTTTGTACACTCCCTTGGGAGTCCCATTTGGGCTGAAAGAGCTTTGGGTACAAATATTTTAACAAATAAAATACATATCCACCTCTGCTTCACTTAAAAGTGCAACAGAACAAGTGATGAATTGCCCTATCTCATTCCACTGAGTTCCAGTTCTAGCCCTAGGAGTTAAGAGGAAAATACCAGGCTTTGGGGTAGTGTGGTTCCACCATCTGCTTAGCTGCTGTAGCTGATTTCCTGAGACTTTGCTGTCATGTAGTGGAGCTACACTTCACAGGACACCTTCTCACAAAACAGTCTGGGTCTGAAATTAATGCAATGGAGGAGGAAGTTGCAATTTGTGGGACAGGGTGATGGTCTGCAAATACATTAGGCAGAAGCAAATATAAAGTGTGTAACAAGGTGAGTTGGTGAGCAGGTTAAGTATATTTGCATGCCCATGAAATTTGCATCTGTTGCCCTCTTGACACTTGATAAAATTGTGCTCATGAAGACTGGTAGTTGACTTGGAGAAACATTGTGATGGACACCTACGTTGTATCTGTGGTCTTAGATCTGTGATGAACTATTCATACATGTGTATCACTCAAAGATGTTGTAGATAGTCAAGGGGTGGAATAAGGGTCTCCGTGTCCCACATTGCAAGAGACAACTGATGCCATTGTGTAATTTGGAGCATAGTCACCCAGGACTGTTTTATTCAAGGTTTTGTGCACTGGGAATCACCTCCTTGGGGGTATCTGAAAGCCCATTTTTGTCCAAGCCCCTGGCCAGAAGGATAGCTAGTGCTTCCTAACAGTGACCTCCTGCAAAGGAAGACAAAACTGGAGAAAGTTGGTTGAGATTTGTCATAGAAAATATTAGAAGGATTGCATGTGGTATGCAGATCGCCACAGAGCCATCCCATTTCTCTGAGGCTCCCTTGTCAGAGAAAATACTGTTGATACAATGCCTTAAACCACTAAGTATTGGGCAAATTATATGTGCAGTAGCTTTCCAGTAATCTATTCCAAGACAGGCCTTTTATACAGTACCTTTTATGTGCTGTTCCTGCCTCAGAGATTCCTCTCAAGAGGTGCCGTGCTGCCATTTTAAGCCATTGCCACCCCCAGCCATGAGGACTATAAGCTTATTTATTTTGTAGAGCAAAAACGAGGGAATTTAAGGAGCGCCCCAGCTTCTGTGCAGAATGGGGGCAATGAAAGCCATGCTGGTTCCTAGGCTCCCTGCCTTCATCTGGAGATGATTTCCATTCCTCCTCAGGGTCTGGTGGGTGCCCTATGGTTTCCCCACATACGTTAGTTAATAGCAGCCCGGTTTTGTTTTTCTCTCCTTGCAGGCTTCCTTTCCCTCCTGCTCCTCTCCCTTGGCTCCTTTTAAGATGCAGCCCTGTTGGGGGAGAATAATCGTCCCCACTTATTGTGCTAATGTCTGTGTCTTTTTCTAAATAAGGACCTCATGAGAAAAGGTCTGTTTGCTTTCTGGTATGGTACAGCTGCTGTTGTTTTCTGTGCGTTCACCATAATGCGGGTGTTCGCTATTAGAAGTGTTTAGTGTTCTACGACTGATGATCTCCCCTCTGTGGCATCTTCGTGAGAGCAAATCAGGGCTGGAAAGGTCCTAAAACTCACAGGGGGAGAGGAGCAGCAGCAGCAGAGCAGCATCGGCCCCCCTCCACTTCCCTCCGCAGCTGTTCTTGCATGGCGGGTTCCTTCCTCAGCCCTCTTGATAGTGGCACACAAATTGCCCAACTTGAGTTGCTGCGGCCTTGGCTGAGCTAAAGTTTTCAGCATCTAAATGCTGCCCTCCCCAGAGTTAGGAGAGTTGGGCATTTATCTGAGAGCCCAACTGCCTTTTGCAGTCCTAGATTGCACTTCCAGAATTTTCAGTGTATATATTTTTATTTTCATATAATTAACAAACAGTCAATAAAAATGTGAAGTCGTAGGCTTTCATGGCCGGCATCCATAGTTTTTTGTGGGTTTTTCGGGCTGTGTGGCCAGGTTCTAGAAGAGTTTCTTTCTGACGTTTCGCCAGCATCTGTGGCTGGCTTCTTCAGAGAATACTGGAATGGAAGAGAGTGGGTCTATATATACTGTGAGACCCTGGGTAGGGAGGAGTGATTCCCATGTAACTGTGTATTGTTCTGTGTTGAATAGGTATTGTTCTGTTGTTGTTGTAATTTAAAGGTGTAATTTTAATTTTGCTAGTTGTTCATGTCACAACTCTTGCCATTACCTTCAGTGATATATAGGAATTATGATTTACAAGCAACATTACTAAGTATTCTGTGTGGTGTGATATGGAAGGAGATCAATGGCGGGGGGGGGGGTGACACCATGAATTATCCCATTGGTAGTGATGCTAACTGTAGTGATGCGACTGAAGGCACCTTCACAATTGTCCTGCGTGGCAAGAAAATCATCCTTTCAGTAGGCTACTGGTAGGTCATCTAAACCTGGTTCCTTGAACCCAGGTCCTTTGGACAGGAATCTACAGGATTTAAGCAGAGCAGTGGAGGATAGGAGGACTTGGAGATGTCTCATCCATAGGGTCAACATTAGTCTAAACCAACTTGTGGGCATTGAACAACAATAGCACCGTATACACCTCTCATCTCTCGGATGGTAAAATATACCTGTACCGAAGAGACTCAAGTGCCAGGAAATATATCTCCACCATTGCTTCCTCCATGCCGCAACTGTTTTGTTTTCCTGGAGCCAGGAATTGTGACCTTACCCATGTGCATGATTCAAAGGCTAGATGGAAACAAGGTAACACTACAGGTAGGAATAGCTGAATAATTACCTTTAGACCAACCTGTGCAACAAACCTTCCCAAGAGGCTGAACTCATTTAATGGTTCCTAAAAACTCAATCTTGCGGGTGTCAACGGTCATGCTTGATTATTTGCGGCAGTGTTTTATGAAAAAGCAATAAGGCCGCGTGGGGTGTTTACAGAGGGGTGAAAGCGAACAATAAATGACTTCAGTTTTTCGCAGGAAGTCTCTCTGGTGGATTCAGGTGCCAGTGGTGCTTCATGCCTCTCGGTTTCACTATTTAAAACTGTGAACAGGGACAGAGTGCTTCTATACTATTTTTTTCTATAGTGAAAACGGCACAAGATTATATATAGTTTTAAAAAAACTTGGTTATAAGGAAGGCAGAAGCAGGCCTGGCTGTTAGTAGATTAGTTTTGTCGAGGGATTTCTACAGTGTTTTTTGGCAATTCTCTAGTTCCTTGGAAGCTTCTTGAGGGTTTCACAATGAAAAAAGGAGATGGATGGCTCTCCTTACAAGATGGCTGGCTGTTTTCTTTTCCCCTGTGATAGGTAAGCAGATCTGAGGAGGTAATCTGGTGCAATATTCTCTATTTAATTCAGAGAAGAAGAGAGAATTTTATATCCTGTTCTTCTGGTGCTTTCTCAGAGCAACTAGAAACTGTCTTTGCGTACAATAAACTTTGAAAATGTGTCCCAGGTGCCTTCTGGATTCAAACAGGTGAGGCTCAACACCTGTTCAGGCCTGCTATGAACCTATGCATTTATTTTATATCCCACCTTTCTCCCAGATTTGACCCAGGACAGCTCACAACATGGATGAAACGCTAACAATACATCAATTAAGAGTAAATAATTAGCTGATTAATAATTGTAATGATATTAACTACCCAATAACTATGCAATGAATAATTAAAAACTAATTTTACATGAAGTAAAACCCAATAATAATAATAAAAATGTTTAAAAATAATTATATAGACTTTCATATTAAAACATCAATATTTTGAAACAATGTAAAATCATTTTAAAATAAAAGAATAATAAAAATGCACTCCCCCACCCAACAAATAAGAAGGTATTTGTCTGCTTCCTAGAGCTTAACTTTGTAGAGCTTGAAAAGTTACTTTAACAGGTAATTAAATAATTAAAGTTATTAGTTGGGGTGGAGTAAGGAGTTGCTGCTGCAAGTTTAGAAAGTAGATTCACTTTCCTATTTCACAGAAATAGCTGAAATATTATTGTGTGGCGTTAAATAAGTCAAAGGATTTGGTAAAATAACACTTAGATTGCAAGCACAATTTTGTGTCTTCAGGTTTTCTTGTTCAGGGCAGTGTCTCTGCTAGAGAATGGAGTTTTTGACAGCGGATGTCAGGTATAAGCTTTGGTCGTATTTGCAGGGAACTCTTCTTTTCCTCCGCGTCTTCCCCTTCGTTGCCTCTCCTTGCAAGAACATCCATAGACAGTTTTCTTTGGGAAAACTCTGATTATTATTTTTTTCTCTGCCCTCGTTGCTCCCTGCCCTCTTAAAATGTGTTGTTTTGGCTGCAAAAACATCTGCTGGCCAAGTTGGAAAAAGGAAAAAGATGAGGATGGGGAGGAGGAGGAGGAATTGAGAGAATGATCATGAAGCTACCAATGTGGGGACCTTGCTGACCAGCTGTGTGTGTTGTGTGATCAAAGGCCCGAAGAAGGGAAAGGATCAAAGGATGCTGGAGAATACATTTTGGGTCCCTCGCAGCTGCTGCCGCCGTCTTGGAGAGGATCCCTCAGCCCACCTAAAAAACCCCAAAATGCACACCTCCTGCCCGTTTCGGGTCCATTGCTCCAGCCCTGGACCTAGAAACCTGCCACAAATTAAATATTAGGGAGGAAGCTTCTTAAGCCACCAAGGCTTCTTTCTCCCTCTCTGCTTTGCCTGTTCTGCTCCAGCACCTTGCTGACTGGTGCTAATCGCAAAATGCCAAGCCAGGGTCTGGTTGGAGTTTCCCACATATTAAACATTCTGAACTTGTCCTTTCGCTCATAGATTGTGCATAATTAATAATTAAACAGCTTCCGTTGTAATGGGTTGACCTCCCTGAACTGTTCATTATTCACAAGGCACAGGCATCACTCAAACCGGACCCCCCCCTCCCTCTCCGCCTCCGAATTGCCCTTCTCTGCTCAGACTGTATAGGCATAGGAAGCACTTGGTTGGGTTTCCTCTTTCTCGCTCAGCTTGAATTGAGATTTCCTCTTGCTCAGCTTGAATTGAGGGTGCTTCTCTGGAAAGTATTTGGAAAGAAAGAACGTTATTATTATTATTATTATTAAATACATTTATGGAGCATTGGGGGGTTCTTTGGAAGAGCAGTGGTAGAGTACCTGGTGGTGTTAATGTTGGTTTTTAACTCATTGCTTTTGCACTTCTTGCTTGTGCAATGCATGCTTCTGCCAAAGAGAGTGAGCTGAGAGCTGTTGGTAATAATTTTTAATATTGTAATAATTTTTATTCGGTCATTGACCAATATAAAAGTATAAACAGATTAGTACAATACAATATCGTATCAAAATAATAACAGAGAAGTACAATACATTCAAATGTAGATATACTAATTCCACTTAATTTCCATTTACAGTATTGGGGCATCCATTTGCCATATGGGGACGCAATTTACAGACAATATAATAGAATTTAGCCACCTTGTGAATTGTTGTTGGATCAGTGCTGTTTAATAAAGATAGTAAATGGGAGGTATCGGACTTGTTGGGGGAAATACACAATATCGGGCTGATTAATTGATGTCGAATATCCCTGTAGAATTGACAATATAACAAAACATGTTCGTTAGTCTCCACAGCGCCCGAACCGGAGAGCTGTTGGTTTATTTTATTTATTTTACTCACTGCTTTTGCAAGTCAAACTTCTACCAAGGAGTGTGCAATGAGAAGTCTGCAGTTCAGATGTTATTTTTCAGCCACAGCTGCCCTTAGCCAAGCCATGGAGAGGTTGCTATGAATTTGAAGGTGGTGGAGTGAAGCCAAGGTAGTCTTCAGCAGCAATGGCAGGTCTCCCCCTCATTGCTCAATAACATCCAAAATCTCAAAACAGCAGTCTCTTTATGGGTCCAGCCAGCGTGTGCAAAATACATGATGCAAGCTTTGGAAGCACCACTGGCTTCTTCATCAGGCAAAGGTAACAAAAATCATACAAGAGAAAGAAAAATATGATGATATTAGAGTCATGGGCCTGCATTTTGCCAAGATGTTGTTGTTACTGTTTTCAGTTAAGATGGGATGGGATGAAGGGATTTCCATGCAGACATTCCTCCCTTTTGGCCTTGGAAGAAAGAGTCTTAAAGTCCAGGAAGTACAATTTAAGTTCCATTAGCAACGCAAAAAGAACTGCCTCTGTCCTTTGTGTGGCTACCCATCCCCGTTCTAGGGAGAAAATATTGAATTTCTCTGAATTTACTGTACTTTGCTGCATGGGCAGCATGGCTTGTTGTTGCTAACTGCTCTTGCGTTGGCCTTGAATCATGGTGACCCTATGGATGAGACCCCTCCAAGCCCCCCTGTCCTCAGCCTCTCTGCTCAGGACCTACAGGTTCAGACCTGTGTGTGACCTCCCTGATGGAGTCCAACCATCTGGTATGAAGGATTCAAAGGTATAGTCATGTTAGTCTGGAAATTCAGTATGCAGAGGGATCTTATAGCACCTTTGAGATTAACTGAAAGAAGTTGGTATCTGAGGAAGTAGACTGAAGTCTATGAAAGCTCATGCTGCCAACTTCTTTCTTCTCAAAGGTGCTACAGGATACCTTTGCATTTGGTATGTGGTCTTCCTCTCTTTCTACTTCCCTCTACCTTTCCTAGAGTCATTATTTTTTCCAATGATCCATGCTTTCTCGTGATATGGCCAAAGTACAACAGCCAGCCAGCCCTGGATATATTGCTGAGTGAGATAGACTGAGCCTGAAGCCTTCCTAGGGAGCTTCACCTGACCTTCCTCTGGCCTTCTGGAACAAAGAGGCTTCTTGGCTTGCTATGAACAGACGCGTTCCAGTCTCCTGTTTTGGGACAGATGGAAATGGTGGCTATCACAAGCCATCTCCCCCATTATCATTCCCTAGGTCAGCAGACCAAGCTCCTCACTTTGCTCAACACCCAACACATGCATTCACACACACCCCCATGTTGTGATAGTGGTCTACTGCACAGGGCTGTTGCCAGGATTCCCGAGCAAGAAGCACCCCGAATGCTTTCCCAATGCTATCCGGGTGCCAAATGTTCTGAACAAATAAGTGGTAGTGTTTGCAGAGGTCCCTCTCGTGAAACCTTCTCTTGTTATTGTCAGTAAGGGAAAGGAAGGAGGCCTGGGGTGTCCCCTCCGCTTCTGGTTTGGCTGCCAAGTTCAAAGTAATCCTTCCCACGTGGCAGATTCCTCAAAATGGGTGTCAAAGGCAGTCTTTGGAATACTCTCTCCTTTTACTCTTCAGTTACTTTTGATTTAATTGTGTTTTGCTGCAATTTCCAATTGTTTGAATTGGAAACAAAGCCTTAATAAGAGTTCTAGTTAATTTTCTGTCTTGTAATTACCAGTCTCATTTTTCTGATAATTGGCCATTGCAATTATATGTATATTTACTAATCACGTCAGCAGCTCAGTGGTCGCATCTCCCCGCCGCCATTGATAATGACAGGCGCACAGGCATATTGTGGAGGTGCTTTTATCATCATCATCATCATCATCATCATCATCATCATCATCATTGCCTCCCTTCTCCTCCTCCTCCTCCTCCTCCTCCTTTTTTTCTAATTTCCTCCCCCTTTTCCCATCACATCAAAGCTATTTCCCTTGCAACCCTTCATAATGAACCCCACACACGCATTTGACACAGTTGTGTGCAAGAGAAATTGTTTGGCTCCCACCAAATGCTGCACGCTCTGAGTTTCTTGCCTGCAGCATTGGAAGGTTGTATGTGATGATATATGACTCTTGCAAATGGCCAAAGCACTCCAAAGCACGGCGAGATTAAAATAAGTCATTCCTTTGTTAATTTAAATAGGTGCATGCATCATACTTTGCAAAGCACTCGGGGACGGGGGTGGTGGGGGAACGTTACGGGGGAGAAACTGTGGCAAAAGCTGCCGAAAGGTATTTTTAATAGCAAATGAGAATAGATGAGAACGGAGTCATTTGCAGCTGACTTCTGTTTTATGTGGCTCTCTTGTTCCAACTGTAGGTCTAATGAGATGACTGTTAAAGCACTCCGCAGTGCAATTTCATTACATCCTGAGCTGTTACACTATAAACACTGGCAAGTCTCTCTGTCATCCTTTGGGGAAGGTTTGTGGTTTTTTGGAGTGAGATACAGGGGAACCTCTTCAATTTGTAAATCCCTCTTTTGCCGATGAGTAATTTTCTCTCTGAAATGATAGGGCCGTGTTTTGCATTTCTTTGTTTTTTTAATGCATTGCTAGCTTTGTGCTTTTGATGGATTTGCCATTAATTGGCTCAACATGCCATTTTCTTTCTTTCTTTCTTTCTTTCTTTCTCTCCTTTTTTTTTTTTTTAAAGTTCTCCCTAATCTTCCAGTCTCTCCCCCAATTCCATCATTTAACCAGATTTGGAATGGCTAAGTGTAAATAAATAGCAACTATGATGTAGGAAGCAAAGGTCAACACAAGAATAATTTCCTAGCTCTTTGTTAATTACAAGACCATTTGGGTGTTACTTAAATAATCATTAATTTCTCATTTACACTTTCCCTACCTTCTTCTCTGCCCTGTGGCTATCATTGTCCCTTTTTTACCTCCACCCCCCCCCCCTTCGGTCTTATTTCTACATGTTTTAGCCACGGTGTAACACTCATTACTTGTAAATGCAGGCTTCCTGAGAGGCACACACTCAGGGCTGGTGTGTGATTGTGGTTGTTTGTTTCCCATCTGAAAGCAACCGTACAATTAATAAACTGGATTCACACTTTCGACTTCTTTCTTCCTTCCCCCTTCTCCCCCCATCTGCCCTATCCAAACTCAATTGCAGAAATCGCCTGTCCTTCCGGTTGGGGAGTTCTCGGAGCCGTTTGTACACTTCATCACTCAATGGTAAGCTTGGTTTGCAAATGTGCCGTGCCCTCAATGTAAATGATACATGCCATTAACTCCGCAGTACCACAGGACCTTATGGCTTTCTCTGCCTCCTTCCAGAGACGCCAGGGACTTGGCAGGCCTTGGGCAGCTGGGCCGGCAAAGCTGAGCAAACTGTTTAAATTATGTAAACGTTATTTACACAAAGGGTCATAAAAGTACTTCAGAGGAAGGATCTTCCTCCCCCCCCCCTTTACCTCCGCCCTTGTTTTAATAAACGGTTGGGGATCTGAGTGCATTCCCAAGGAATTGACGGTGTCTGTGTATTTTTATCTGTATTGGAAGTCATTTGAAGAAGGATGACATATAATCGTATGTACAACTCTATTATTCAGGAATTCTCCTATTATTTGGAGGGAGGGGGGGAAGGAAACAGATCCTCCTTTTAAAAATGGGCGAAACAACCCCTGTGATTAAATTGTGGGCTTTTCATTTAGAAGTGCCTTTTGTGGAGTGGTTCTTTAAGGAAAGTATTCTTTGCCAGTAAGGGCCATATTTGAAACCACACCATAGGGCATGTTTTATTTCTTTCAAACCAACTGCTTCAATCAGTGGGAGGCCGCTTAAATTAACCTGATGAATTTTTCACAATATATCTAGTTTGTTGGTTGGTTTGTTTTTTAAGAAAGGGACTCTCCTTTGCAGAAAGGGGTTAAGGATCTAAGTGCAGCCTATTATAGTGACGACATGTTTTTAATGCCCTCTTTATATAGAAAGCAATAAGCAGGCATTTAAGTGATAAGGTGAGATTGCACTTGATCTCCATGTGATGGATTTGATGGAAAATTATTCCTCTCCCCGCACCTTCCCTCCCTCCTATCAGAATGAACTTCTTGTGCAAATATCTCAGAATGGGCATTATTTAGCAGAGAGGGAAAGAAGACGAAAAATGGTAGCCAGAATACCTTTGTTGCAATAAAGAGTTCAGATTAGTCAATCAACTTTTGTCACTTTTGGACATAGTGAATAATTTTTGTTGGGGAGGTAGGCCTGAAAAACAGTTTCTTGCTGAAGCTAGTAAATGCAAAGGATGCTCAACGCCACGCAGAATTGGACCCCGACAGCAATGACGATGAGGATTTCTGGATTAAAAGATGTTGAAGTTAGCAATTAGCACCGATCCCCATCAAACCCCCTTCCCTAGGTTCCTTGGCTCCACTTCTCCTTTTCTTTGAAAGTAACGTTGGATCACTTTCCATCAGAGTTGACTTTCAGTGGCGCCTGAGAAAGAGAAATTGAGTATATTCCGATGGTGCAAATTTAACACTAATGTGAAAGAACCTTCCCTGGAGCCTCCCAAAGGGTGGTGGCCTGACAACAGAATTAACCGTGCAAGTTTACAGTTAATTGAAATAATAAATACAAGGTTTGGGTTTATTATGGGACTAATCCAGTTTCGGGTAGATTAGGTTTTTATGCCGGAGCCATAATTGCCTGTGATCTATCCTGCTCCGGCAAAATGAGGGGCGGGAGGGGGGTGCTGTTCCTTTCCCTCTGTACCCAGAGATTAATCTGAGAGCATATCGTTTTTATATTTTTTTAATTGAGCCAGGAGGAGGGCTAACCTCTATAGAAATGTCCACAGATGTCAGGCTGAAGCATAAATGATGGCAGATAATAGCCTCCTTCTCCCACGAGATCCGGTTACTTTGGAATGTCAGATTAAGACTGTTGCCAAGGCGGCTTGAATGGCTTGCAAGAACGCAGCAGCAGCAGCAGCAACCATCGGTTGGTTGGACCGTGCGGTGCGGGATTAGTAGTTACAAGGGGAGCAATCCATCCGGTGCTCCTGTGGCTACTCTCCTGTTGTTGCTGCCGCCTACTTCTCCTTGACATTTAGAGGGGTTTGTGCAGGAGACCAACCTAAGTTTCATTGAGCAATGGCCAGAGTCTGTAGCCAGAGTACCCTGTGGCATCTGCATCCTGGTACCATAGGCCTTGCTAGGCGTGGCATTCTCCGTTGGGTTCATGGCAAGTGGGGCTACTCAGTTCACATGCTTCTCTTTCCCTCTCTTTTTCTCCTTTTGCCTCTCACAAGAGTATAGTGTGTAGCGGGTATATATCTGAGCCTGAAAGCCCAGGGAGTCCCTCCAGTTCGAATTGCCTGCATGTCACAAATTTATTGGTGGGTCTTAGGTTCCTTAGGTATTCCCCATCACCATGTATGGATGTGAGAGATGGACAGTGAAGAAAGCAGATGGGAAGAAATTCAATTAATCTGAGATGTGATGCTGGAGAAGAGTGCTTAGGATAACTATGGATGGCCAAGAAGACAGTCCAATGGGTCCTTGGAATGATCAAGATGGAAATCTCCCTGGAAGAAGCCAAGATGATCAAATTAAGGCTGTCATACTTTGGGCACATCATGAGAAGGGAGGACTCATTGGAAAAGATAATAATACTAGGACAGGTAGAAGGGATAGACTCAATTAAAGAGGGCATGGATATGAATTTACAGGACTTGAGCAGAGCAGTGGATGACTTGGAGATGTCTTATCCATAGGGTCACCATGAATCGGGATTGATTCAAGGGTGATTAACAACAACAAATTTCGGCTCCTCTTCTCTCAGCCTCACACTCCTCTCTTCAATGGAGGGATAATAATGCTAACTTTAACAAGGTTTATGAAAGTGATCATGTTTGTGAATTGTTTGAAAGCTCAGAATTTAAATGGGGTAACATGAACAGAAACAGAAGGTAACTAATGCAAGAATAAAACTCTAATGGGGCACAGAAGTTACTGCAGCTGACTTCCCTGGAAGTTTCCTGTTCACATCTCACACATTTCGGCAAGGAGGTCCTTTCCTATAAGTGTCTCAATGAAGAAGCAACTGGCAGAAGGGATTGTGGATGTTTAGAGCCTATATCAAGTTTCATACATTAGACTGTTTTGGGTTTATGTTGTTTTGCTTGATTACTTTATTAATCAAATATTCAGTGAATATTTAGTGTTTATTCATCTCTCTTTTTTGGATTACAGTATGAGAAAGCAACCAAAAGAACGGCCAGCCCCAGAAGAGTTAATGGTGAGTAAAAATCTACCATTTTCTCACCAACACGCAAGCTACAAAACTTCTACTAATTTATGACATGTGGAAGCTTGTTGATTGTTCTTCTTCCATAAGTTAACTAACGTTAAATCTAAATTTTGCTTCTAGCCATGACAGCCAGCAGACGTTGGCAAGACAGGCATAAATTTATTTCTTAGCTTCATTGTCATTGTTAGCTCTCTTCTGTGAAGACTGTAATGTCAGGTATGGGATGCCTTTCAGCAAATGTCTTTCTGGTGCTTGGTTGACATTCATTATGGGCTAATATTCAGGTCAGATCCAGAGACTTTCCATAGTAGAAATCATTCAGATCCCCCCTTAATTAATTTATTTCTTCCATATATATATATATATATATATATATATATATATATACACATACACACACACATACATTACTGAATTTTGCAACCCTTTATATTAATTTAATGCTAGTATATATGGGCAATGTTGTGCATTCTAGCAAATTCCTACCTTTACAAAGAGTGAAACAGTGAAAATTGTTCACACCTAGGATTTTTATATTTGCTGTGTTCCTGTTCCCTTGGTCACTTTGCCTGCCCTCTTTCTTTGTATGCCTGAACTGTATCTCTAAATGCTCAACTGAGTTTTTAAGTTACTGTAAAGCTAGGAATTTGAGGACTGGAAGAAAAATTCATTTGCAGGGACAGAATTCTTATTTTGGGGGTGGTCAGTCTCCTCATTCCTCCTCCCAGTAGTTACACTCTTGCTTACAAGGTTAAAACGTGATAGAATTTGCACTTGCCTTTCCAAAGCTACAACAGAAATTTCATTTCCCTTAAGCCCTTTGTGTATGTAACCAGTGTGTAAAAATGAACAAATGCCTTTTGTTTCTTTCCTTTTTTTAAATGATACTAATAATACATATTAACCCACTGATTGCTTTCATTCTCTCCTGGGTGAAGAGGAGAGGATATATCTTAGTTTCCCACTGGCAAACAGTGTCAGGAAGGCAAGATGAATAATGGTGTTTTCCCATCAAAATTAGAAGCCAAAGAGGATGGGAAAATGGTGTCCGGCTGGGCTGGGCTGGGCTGGGCTGGTCCAGACCCTAAAAACACCGTCTCTTTACCTAATACTTCCTCTGAATCTGCTTCCTGCTTGGAAGGTATTCAGTTGTGTATCTTAATTTCCCTGCAAATAAATACTCTAAAGGCTACAGATCATGTCTGATCTTGGAAGCCAAGCAGGACCAGCCCTGGTTACTACTTGGATGGGAGAACACCTGTGGGTACCAGGTGCTGTAGGGGCAAAGCAGACTGGCAAAAAAAACCCGCACGCCCCGATGCTGCCCCCAAGCCGGCATTATGCTGCCCCACTGACCACACAGCGGGCGGCATCACAGCATTTCTGCAGTGCACCGTTTACATGCGCTGTGCCGCAGAATTGCAGAAAAACCAGCTTTTTGCCAGCTGAAATAGGAGTGGCTTTCTGCTGTTTCTTTTTGAGCCAGCAAATAGCCAGATCAGGGCTGCGGTGTGCAGTTGCAGTGGCCCCGATCCGGCGTTCAAGGGGGCGGCAACAAGCCACTTCTTTGGGATGGTCTGTTTCGCCCCATAGTCTACGATGGGTTGCAGGCTGCCAGAAATAGTGCAAATTGAGTCCACTTTTAGGGTTAGGGTTAGGGTTAGGGAATCATGGGAACTGTATTTGATTGTGGCACCGGAGCTCTCTGACAGAGAAGGCTCAATGTCCCAGAAAAAACACAATTCCCATGATTCCCTAGCACTAACCCTAAGCCTAAAAGTGGACTCAATTTGCACTATTTCTGGCAGTCTGCAACCCCTCTATATTTCAGAGGGAGGTACTGACAAAAATGAGCCACCGTGGCATATTGGTTTGAGTGTTGGACTATGACTTTGAAGACCAGGGTTCAATACCCTACTAGGCCATGAAACTCTCTGGGTGACCTTGGGCAAGTCTCATGCTCTCAGCCTCAGGGAAAGGCAATGGCAAGCCTCCTCTGAACAAATCTTGCCAAGAAAATCCCATGATAAGTCCGCCTTAGGGTTGCCATGAGTTGGAAACAACTTGAAGGGGCAACAACAACTGACAAAAACACCTCTGAGGATTCATTGCCTAAAAAAACTCTATTAAATTCATGGGGTCGCCATCAGTCAACAGGCGAGTGAAAGGCACAAACACACACAAACAATATCTGTTGATGTTGAAGATAGGTGTTCAGGCAATTGCATGCAATATCTTAGTGAGGTGGAACTCTTTCTTTTCTCCTCCTTACCGTCCATTCTTTCGCTCGGTAGTGATGGTTGAGACTGCCTTAATTTACCTCTTTTTTTATTAACTTTTGATGGTTGGAAGGTTCCTGCACTTAGTCACATCTGAGAGAACTTGGAACAGGTTCTAGAGAGGGAGATGCAGTTACCTTACGCGTTATTATTCTATGGCTGGGTAGCTTGACTATTAAACCAACAGAATGGGGTTTCATAAAATCTGTATCTCTTTGTAAATGCGTGCTTTTCTGTGATGCAATAGGCCTGCCACTTATAAATAAAACATCTGCAGATCGCACTTCCAGCCCTCGGTATATATGTGCAGTCTTTGGAAGCTATAACACCACTCCAGGGTGTAAAGTCATAAAGACGGGGGCCAAGGGGTGACGCCAACAGGAACGGCGGCGATGACACAGAGTTATATATCTTTCCAACTACCTGCCCTGAAGTCCCGGCTTCTGCTCATAAGACAGGATCCCATCCCCTCCGCTGCCTCCACTTAATAATTTTAAAAAAGGGTGACAGATCCAAAAGGAGAGTAGGGTTTTGTTTTTATTTTGTCTTAGAAGCTTTCACCCGTGCTGCTTTCCCCAGGACCGGCTCCTGATGCAACTGCTTATCCAGAAAGCCTAGTTGGTCAATAGGGTTGGAAGCCTCTAGGAAAGGAAGCTTGGAGGAAAGGCTGGTGGATCCCTTGCTTTGATTCCACGCTCACAGACCCAAACAAGGAGGACATGATGCTTGCACTGGGCCACAGACAGCTTTTCCACTGTCCTCTTTGTCCCAGCAGAGCCATAAGCTGTGTCCCCATCTTGCTTATATTATAATCCAGAATTGAGGTGGTATGGGTTTGTCATAGAGTTTCTGGCTCTTGCTACCTTTTCCAGCTGCGGAGAAACATAGGTATTGATGACTTCTGCAAGTGACTGGGCATATTGGCCATCTACCCTTTGATACCTATTTTTTAAAAATTAGATAGACACATAGATAGAAACCCTCTCTCATTTTAATTTCTTAATAGTTTAATCTTGTTTTAAGGGGTGGGTGGTCAGGGAGGGGAGGATGGATTGTTTTATCTGTTGTATTTTTAATTTGCTGTACACCGCCCGATTGCTGAGCAGAGGGGCGGGTTATAAATAAAACTTATTATTATTATTATTATTATTATTATTATTATTATTATTATTAGGGCAGCTATTTTGCTGGCTTTTCATGTTCCCAGAAGTGGTATGAGTGTCTTCCAGATCAGAGACATGGCTTCAGCTGGAAACCCAGACCCAAAATGTCAGAATAGGCATCCTGGGACAAGTCAGGATCCCTCTCAGTCCTGCTTTCTGCTTCCATCTTTGACCAACCAAATAGCTCTGAAACTTGCAAGGAGGGTATGGATGTACAGCAGGCCTTTGGTGTCCAGTGGGGTTTGGTTCCAAGATCCCCCATGGATACCAAAATCTATGGGTGCTCAAGTCCTATTAAATACAATGGTGTAGTAAACTGGAGACCCAGCATGGCATAGTGGTTTCAGTACTGGACTATGACTCTGGAGACCAGGAGTTTGATTCCTAGCTTGGCCATGAAACCTATTGAGTGACCTTGAGCAAGTCACATGCTCTCAGCCTTAGAGGAAGGCGATGGCAAACCTCCTCTGAACAAATCTTGCCAAGAAAACCCCATAATAGGTTTACCTTAGAGTCGCCATAAATCAGAAACGACTTGAAGGCACACAAGAACAATATTTCGTGGAGGCTCCTTTTGGCCACCGTGGCTCAGAGCTGCTGATGTTATCTACCTGTGTGAATTTCTCTTAGGACTTTTGGAAAGCCAACCTGGCTTCTCTTGGCAGGTCATTCTGTGGCCATTAAGAGGGAGAAGGCATCTGGCGAGACAGACAGCCGGCGATTTGGCCAAACGACGAAGGAGGGTCAGGAATAGAGAGTCTAGCCAAGACGATTAGATTTTTGAAAGCCTTCTGGATAAAAGAAGGGCATTTGTAAGTCATTCCTCCCCAGTGGGGTGGAAGGGGGAGAGATAAAAATAGATGCTTCAGGCTCTCTAGATATTAGCCCTGGAAGGTATTGGGATCGTACAGGCAATTTAGCATAATTAAAGAGTGGCGGCAAAAAGAAGAGTTCCACTGAGTTCCAATCTTTTCCCACTCTCTCTTAATGATTGCAAAATTACTAAGTGCATTTCAAAAAGCCAAGGTTTTTTGTTTTTTTAATGGTTATAACCCTCATATTTCAAAATCTATTTCCTATAACTCCCATCAAAGTTAGGGAAGCAGTTTTCAGCCAGAGGTTGGCAGAGGGCACAGTCCACCAGGAAGGCCTCTTGCATGAGAAAGAAAAGGAAATGCAAGAGCATAGCTGTAAAATTATGTGGACATATATAAATAAGACTTTATTCCTCAACCTAGTGTCCTGTGTGGACACCTCAGTGTCTTCCATCCAGAGGAACCCAAGAAAATAACAGTTCTCCCATGCATATATCTTCCCAATAATCCCACAAAGGTTGAAATAATGTGACTGACCCATCTTCACCCAGGCTGCATCCGCACTGCAGAAATAATCCAGGTTGACAGCACTTTAATTGCCGTGGCTCAATGCTATGAAAGTCTGCGCATTGTATATTATTATTAATATGAATATTATTAATACTAACAATATTCTGGGAATTGTATAATAGTTTGTAGCATTCTCTGTCAGAGAGCTCTGGTGCCACACCAAATTACAATTCCAAGAATCCCATAGCATGGACCCATTGCAGCTGAAGTAGTGTCAACCTGGATTATTTCTGCAGTGCGGAGGTAGCATTTAAGGGAACGACAGTCTTTCTCAAGTCTTCCTGTTCCAAGTCGGACACATCAGCTGAACAGTTCTGTGAAACATTAAAGCTTGCATTGTTTAAATTGCTGGTTGGCCAAATAAGAGAGCCATCATTTTCCTTCTCCTGTTTGCATACAGGTGGGCATCAGTGTAACACAGAAAGCACCTTTTTCTGCAGGTGCCTTTATCTGCGGAGGGAGATAAATGCAGTTCTGCAGGTGTGGCTGAATGCCAGCAGGATTTGCGATAGGACACAAGGTTTGCACACTTCAATGTGGACCCGGGTCTGTCTTGGCCTCTGTGGCACCGTTTTCTTGAAGCTTTCAATTCCTAAGCTCTATTTAATGGAATCTATGCATAGTAAGTAACCGGGTCAGAGAGAGGCAGCCTTCCCCTGTTTGAGATCAATCGCTGGCTAATACTTTATCTAGGTCACTTTATTATCTCATGGCGATGGCGTTCCCATTCGCCTCCTCCTTTTGTAAGACACACTTCCGCTGTGGGGAAAGTGCGTTATCGCATACATATTAAAAACATATACCCATTCTATCTGTATGTAAATGCGTGAGGCACAGCTGGATATGGCCAAGGAGTTTGATTTACTAATGGTTATTATCTGTTCTCGCTGTTCGGTGGCAGAGAGAGTTTCAGCAAGCCTGCTAACATGGAAATTGTCTCCTTTTGAGGATTGTTTAAAAAGATGGCCTGGTTTCTGGGGCTTTTTCTGCGGCTGCATTTTTTAGAGGTAGCTGCAATCCCTTGGTGAGTAGTCTGGGGACGCGTGTGCGAATGCTAGAAAGTTCAGAGAAGGCTAGCGTGTTTCTGCAAGCTGTCCCAAATGTGAGCGACTCGCTTGATACCAACCCTGGCAAAATCTGCCATAGTAATGAAATTAGACCTCTTTCACGAAGCCAGGTTGCTGTAGTTAATGGTCAAATGTTCAATTTTCAAAATATACAGATTTTTTAAAAAAAAATAAAATAAAACCTTGCAAAATGGTTTCAAGTTGCAGATAGCAAGAGGAAAAGCCAGTAAAAGTCTTGCAGATACATCTTTTGATCAGCTGTGTATACTGCATTGACCTTGTATATTCAGATAGTTGCCTAGTCATGGCTCTTTTCTTTCCAATTTTAATTTTTACTGGCCTCTTTAGTGCCTTTTATATTGTGACTTTCCCATCTAGCTGAATGGTATTTTCCCCGAAAAGCACCGGGAAGTCCTTGCAGCCCACCGGGAGAGGAACTAATGTCTCCCCTATCTTCCATTAAAAGTTTGTGGTTGTATAAACGGTGTGGCCGCAATAACCAGTTACTAAATGTACAGCGTTATGTAGTGTTGAAGAGGGAGTGGGCTTCGATTCCTAATCACTGTTGCATAATTACAGGACAAAGGAAACACAACCCGAATGGAGTCTACTTTCTGGATTATAAAAGCCAGTTTATCAATTGATGGAAGGCAGCAAAAGGGAACCGTCTTGCCTTCCTTGTCCTTGTCTGTGGACAGCCCTATCCTGATGCAGAACTAGGGGGCTGCTTTATATCTTGCAAAACTGGGAATCCCCAACCTAGAAATAGATCCATTTTCTTACTGAAAATTCCTATAAACCCACAGAATGTCTAGAGCTGGGGTGGGAGATATATGAGCTTCCAGATGATGTTGGACTCCAACTCCCAGCAGTCCTAACCAGCAAAGCCAGTGGATAGGAACTCTGGGAGGTGCAGTTCAACAACCCCAGTGGACCACACAATTCCCACAACAGTCTAGAGGAATGTTTGTGGTTGCTGCCTTTGCATGTAGAATCATAGCATTTTAGATTTGGAAGGGATCATAAGGGGCATCTAGTCTAGTCTAGTCTAACTCTATGCCATCCAGGAATACACAACCTCTGTTTAAAGACCTCCAAAGAAAGAGACTCCACCATCCTCCAAGGCAGTCTGTTCCACTGTCAAACACCTCTTATAGTAAAGAAGTGCTTCCTAATGTTTCGGTGGACTCTTTCACATATTCTGGAAAGCCAAAGACAAGTTCATTCCTCCTTCCACATGACATCCCTTCAGATCTTTAAAGAGAACCATCATGTCACCTCTCAGTCTTCTCTTCTTCAAGCATGACCAACTCCCTTAGCCATTCCTCAAAGGGCTTGGTTCCCAGACCTTTGACCATCTTGGTCGCCCTTCTGTAGACACATTTTAGCTGGTCAGTTTCCTTGCTGAACTGTGGTGCCCAGAAGTGGACAACGCAGACTATTGACCACAGTGCCATCAAAATATAGGATCTCCAGTTAAACTTGTGCTATGCTATCAGTTTGCATCAGTTAATCAGAAATGTGAAAAATAGACACAAAAAAGTACAAAATCAGACCTGGATTCCTGTAAACTGCCTTGAGCTGCAGAGCCAGTTCTTTACTGGTAGCTCTGTGGCAAAAGCCAAGGTGATTTCCAACACATAACAAAGTGTCCTGATTTCTTTGGTTTATTGCAAGATTTGTATCCTGCTCTTTAAAAGTTTTCCAGGTAGTTTAAGAAGTTTTAAAAGTTTAAGAAGAAGGAGGGGGGGAACCCCAGTAAGATTCAGATAACAGAGTAGGCATCTTCCAAATCTCCTATAATAGGTACCGCCACCAAGAAGGCTTTGTCCCAGTATCCACTCCCTTGAGCTCCTGTTGACCTTCCAGACATCGCATTGAAGGCTGAGAACTATTCTCCCCGGGTGAGGGCACAAAACCCACCATTTTGTCCCATGGCACACTCTCAAGGTCCCAGAACTCCTTGCCTGGTTGTGTCAATTAATCCAAAACGGTGCCGTGTTACAGCAAAGAGCTAAGTCAACCCTGTCTTGTTAATCTAGGACACGGTCCACAGGGGACTCCTCCTGCCCCAGCCCCACCGAAAGGAACAACAACAATTGCCTTTGTCCCTTAATGATTTGTCTAAACAGATAAAAATAGACCTTCAAGTGGAACGGGATGAATTGCATTGGCAGATACTAAATGGGGGGAAAGAGAAAAAGAGAGAAGGAGGAGTAAGGAGAGGGGTTTTCTTTCCCTTAGCATAACAGAAACCCAGTTGTGGGGGGTCTTCATTTCCCATTCATTGGGCAACGCAGGCATTAAAGAAAGGTCTTTACCAGATATATGCAATTTTGAGGGAAGGCTTGGGCTGTGTGACCTTAGCCCTCTTGTCCTGGGAGGGATCTGCTTACAGGACCAGCCCCATACTTCCAACATTTGCCAAATAGGTCCATCTGCCTAGCTATGAAGTGTTTCCCATCCTGTAGGACTGGTGCATAAACGTCAGTGCACAGGATTGGAGTCTGTAGGCACATTTCATAGGAGGGGTTCCTATCATTATCATCATCATCATCATCCCCATCATCATCATCATCATCATTATCATCATCATTATCATCATCATCATTTCTGATTCATGGCAACCCTAAGGAGACTCTGTCATGAGATTTTCTTGGCAGGAGTTGTTCAGAGGAGGTTTGCCCTGAGGCTGAGAAAGTGTGACTTGCCTGAGGTCACCCAATGGGTTTCATGGCTGAATGGAGATCGAACCCTGGTCTCCATAGTTGTTGTCTAACACTCAAACCATTATTATTATTATTATTATTATTATTATATCCCGCCTTCCTCCTGGTACAGGGATTCAAGGCTCAAAACCATTACACCATCATTATTATTATTATTATTATTATTATTATTATATCCCACCTTCCTCCTGGTACAGGGATTCAAGGCTCAAAACCATTACACCATTATTATTATTATTATTATTATTTCCCACCTTCCGCCCAGAACAGGGATTCAAGGCTCAAAACCACTACACCATTATTATTATTATTATTATTATTATTATATCTCACCTTCCTCCCAGTACAAGGATTCAAAGCTCAAAACCACAACATCATTATTATTATTATTATTATTATTATTATTATTATGATTATTGAAGAGGAAGAGTAATAGGAGTAGGAGTAGGAGTTGATGATGATGTTGTTCCTGCCCAGGCAAACCCACTTTCCCATTTGTCTTCATTGTTTTGGCTTAAGAGGGCCAATGCCAAATGGGTCTTAATTGGATTTTCAAGGTGATGGACAGACAGCATTTCATTATGACAGTCACTTTCTTTGCCTGGACAGCCACAACCTTCTTGTTTGGGTTCCCCCCCCCCGACTGTCCCCCTCCCCTCCAGCCCTTCTCCATCAAACCTCCCTCTTTCTTTATTTTTTTTCATAACCCCCCCCCCAAAAAAAAACCCTCCGCCACAGCCGCCGCTGCCTTCATCCCAATTCCCGGTGGCCCAGTTGCAATTGTGAAAGAAAGGGCCTTTTAGCACCTTTGTTGTCCCCCTCCCTGGTGGCAATTGGGCCCAGCTGGTTGCAGAGAAGAGAATGCATCTCTCACAAAGCCTCCTGCCTTGGCTCTTTCAATAATTTTAAGAGCCCCCTCCCAAAAAAGGAAAAAAAAAACCTGTTGAGGATTCGGAGTAGCTTTAGATGTGGGATGAGTGTTAAGTATTAGTTATTGGGAGATGAGCCCCCCAGGGACGGAGGGAGATAAACAACCACAATTAAGACCAAATCTGCCATAGTAAACAGGAAAAACTCAGAAGAAACAGATGCCTGGAACCATTTGTGGTGGGGGAGCATTGATTTGAGGGTGGCGAGGAATCGATTTTTGTCTCGTTTACACTTTGCAAGACCCCATCATGATAAACGGAGAGGATAAATATTTCATACCCTCCTGAATTTAGTTATTTTCCACCTCCCCCAGCATCACACAGCGGGCCAGCTCTCTGCTAACAGTGGCCAGACTTAACTTTGCCCTGCCTTCACACGGAGCAACTAATTGGCTATGAAAGGCCCCGGCGTTTCCATGGGCTTGACAGGAATTTAAATTTGGTTTCAATCAACTTCTGGGTTTGCGTCCTGCTCCACTTTCTAATTTTTAAATTAAGCATGGTCAGGGGGAAACGCGCTGGTTTTGCCACTCAAACGCTTCTGGATTGCAACTCCCACTGAAGGCAAGGCAAAGCTGCAAAGTTGGAAGCGATTAGAAGTATCGCAAGCTGCGGAGGACCAAACAATGGTCTTCTAGGTTTTTGTGGGATTTTCAGGCTGTGAGACAGTCTAAGATGCCAGCCACAGATGCAGGCGAAACATCAGGAATGCATTCTTATACATAGGTTTTTTCGGGCCATGAGGCTGTGTTCTAGAAGAATTTATTCCTGACGTTTCGCCTGCATCTGTTTCTGGCATCTTCAGAGAATGCTGGCATGGAAGTGTGTGGGGTATATAAACACTGTGGTGTATATACACCGAGGGTCACACAGTATATATACCCCACACACCTCGATGCCAGCATTCTCTGAAGATGCCAGCCACAGATGCAGGCAAAATGTCAGGAATAAATTCTTCTAGAACACAGCCTCACAGCCCAAAAAACCCACAGCCCGATGCTTCCTCTTGCCACTTTTTCTCCCCAGCTGACCTGGCCTAATCTGCCTCCGCAATTTGGAGAGCTGCATTCGACTTCTCGGAAAGTAACCTTAAATTGTAATCTTGTAAGAATTCCAGTGTTGTATCCTTCACTCCCTTCGCCTAATGAGGTTATGACCAAATGCTCATTATAATTGCTTTAGACTCCTTTTAATTTTCAAGCTTATTAATCATAAGAAGAGTTATTTAAAATTGCATAAATTAATCTTAGATTAAAAGCCCATCAAAGCCTCAAAACAATTAAGAATAAGTGGGATTTCCCTGGGGCAGCAAGTTTTATTTTAATAGTGTAGCCAGGTGGATATCGGAACATTGGAAGTGCGGGCGGGGATGATTAATGTTTGCAGCGATTTCGAAGGAGAGATTTTAAAATGGCAACTTTCGAAGCCTCATCTTGAGCTTGTGGTACAATGCAATCTATTGTTCCTCGTGTGCAGTAATGAACATTTTAATTACAGTGTGTGGTAGGGCACCGAACTCTGCAAGAGGCCAACGTCACCATTTTGAAATGGCAATGGAAGGAAGCTGGGGTCACCTTTCCTCTTTTATTTCTCATTTTTCAGCTAGGAGCATTCAGTCCTCTGAAGAGTAATGTGTCGCTCAAAACTTGCCTTCTGACTCCCTCGTTCCCATTAAATAGTCCAAATAAGGGGATATAGTATGGCTTACCTTACCACTTCCATCAGCTATTGCAAAAGCTTTCGAGTAAATCAAGAAAGATTAAATTCTACCATTGGCTGCATAAGCATAGATGAGGCCCCAAATTCTAACTGTATTGCTTGTGAGTAAAATTTGGCTTCTGTGCAGCATCAGCTGTACAATTTTGCAGAGATGAAATATACCCCCCTTTTTTTTCCCTTCTTTTCTTTTTTATAGTAACAGACACCGGTTTATATGCAAAGGGATCTTGTTGCATCCTTAAGACAAACTAAAAAAAAAAAAATTGGTAGCATGAGCTTTTGTAGACCTGAGTCTACTTCATGTGATTCATCCCTTGGACCCTCCATTTCATGCACCTGAGGAAGTAGGCTCAAGTCTGCAAAAGCTCATGCTAGTCCAGCTTCTTTCTTTCATGGAGTCTCAAAAGGTGCTACTACAAGATCCCTTGCATACTGAATTTTCAGACTAACTTGGCTAGGTCTTTGAATTCAGACACAGGTTTAGGGAGAGTGGTGAAAGTGAAGAAGGCTCGGGAAAGATGTTGAACAGATTTGGGAATCTGAGAAAGAACTTTAATGATGAGAAATGGATGGACAGACTTTGCAATGGGTGGACTTTGTTCTGGTCAGGCAGAGGAGAAGTTGGCCACAGACAAGTCAACTGGTGAAGGACCCTGGCATTGGGGTGCCTTGTGTTCTGCAGGAGACCCCCAAAGCAAAACCAGAATTGACTCTTGCAAGCAGTCAGCACACTGCCCCTCAGACCTGTTTCAAGAAAGCAAAGGCCAGCTACTCTTGAAACGATACCAGAACAGGAAAGGGCAAAAGAAGCATAGAACTATAGAGTTGGAAGAGACCTCAAGGGCCACCAAATCCAATCCCCTTGTGCCATGCAGGAATGCACCATCAAAGTACACAGATGACCATCCAGCCCCTGTTTAAAAACCTCCAAAGACGGAGACTCCACCACACTTCAAGGCAGCATTTTCCACCATCAAACTGCTTCTACTTTCAGGAGTTCTTCCTAATGTTCAGGTGGAATCCCTTTTCCTGTAGTTTGTATCCATTGCTCCTGGTCTTATTCTCTGGAGCTGCAGATGGTCAGGACCAAGCTGGAAAAGGCTCTTGAATTATGCAGGGGTAGCTGTGTTGGCTATTTAGCAAATTCAAACAAAAATCCACCAAACCGTGATACCTTTATTGGCCAACCTTTGGTTGGCCAATAAAGGTATCACGGTTTGGTGGATTTTTGTTTGAATTTGCTCTTGAATTATGTAAGGCATGTTCCAGGCAGAGACCAGAGCTTGGAAAAGTTAATTTTTGGACTCAGCTCCCAGAAGACCCCAGTCACCATGGGATTTCTGGTTTTAGACCCCCTCCCCGAAAAAGGAGTTTTTCCCAAGATCTGCTTACAGCTGCCATGTTCTGTCCAGTGGAAAGTATCTGCACTTTCTCACAGAGAAGTGCCACATATGAAATATTCCCAGGCTGTCTGCTTTTTTAGTGAGGAGCATGCAAGAGTCTTACAACTGTGTGCAAAGCAATGAGAAAGCCCTTTGGTAAACCCAGCCGGTGTCTCCAAGCGGAGTATTCCTTTTCCTTTTCTTCCTTGGGCCTGTGCAAGGGTTGTGTGTTTTTCTCTTTCTCCGTGTGCTGTCCTGACTCGAGGCCTGACCAGCAAGCGTGCGATGCCCCCAGCCCTAATGGGCCGTTAACGATAGGTTAATGTACAGTATAATGTTTGCTGGGCTCTGGGTTCATTACCCTTCTGAGTGCAAGGTCTTTCTGCAGAGTGAGTACCCACGCTCCCACTGCATTATATCATGCAATAAAAACACCCTTTTAATATCACACACTAATAAACTGTATTTGAAGTGCCTTCTGAGGGCACTGCAATCCTTCCGATAAGGTTGCGTCCAAATGCAACAGTTAGGAGCTTCCCTTTTTATTTGATCATTCCAGATCTAGAGATGTGTTTAATTCCCATCTCTGTTCTCAGTTATACCTACACGGAGTCCCTCTACTTGCCATTTTTCAGAATATAGACAGTCCGGTTGCATCTAGACACTGTAAAAATGATGCAGTTTGACACCACTTTAACTGCCGTGGCTCCATCCTACAGAACCCTGGGATTTGTAGTTTGATGAGGCACCAGCCTGCTTTGGTAAAGAAGTCTCAAGACCTTGCAAAGCTATATCACTTAAAGTGGTGTCAAATTGCATCCTTTCTGCAGTGTAGATGCACCCTAAGTCTAGTTTGTCTGGTAGGTCTGGAAAACTCATGTATAATTCAGGGGGGTCACTATAAGTTGACAGGCGACTTGAAAGTGTGCGCGCACTTTCTTTTGAACCACAGTGTGACCCCAAAACTCAGTTATCCTTCAAAACTCACACATCTCCTACTTGCACAATAGATTTGTCCAGTCAAAAACTGGGCACAAAAATGTGTATATTAGTAAATATAATGTTCAAAAAGACTGATAGTCCAAGTGTGATGCAAAAAAAAAATATATAGGCAGAGATATATGGAAGCATGGTGTAATACCATATATACACACACACACACACACACACACACACACACACACATATACACACATATACACATACATACATATATATTACACCATGCTTCCATATATCTCTGCCTATATATATGGCAGCACACTATATATGTATAGCAGCACACGTGTGTATATATGTGTATGTATATATATATATGTATATATATGGGGCAGAGATATATGGAAGCATGGTGTAATATATATGTGTGTACGTACATATATGTGTGTGTGTGTATCTCTGCCATGTGCTGCCAGTAATGAACAAAAGCAATAGCAGCTTCCTTAAATAGACATCCAGTAGAAGTTACAGCAAGCAGTCTTGCTGGGCATCTCTTAGCCTCCTTGTCCAGGAAGAGAAAATACACTGTTAATTAGATTGTTTAAAGACCTTGTTGGAAAGATTCAAGTTCAAGAAAGTTCCTTTGCAAACAGAGCGGGGAATTAAATATATAGATGTTCCCTTTGTAAGTGTAACAGCAGGAGGACAGAGAAACCTAAGGAGGTAAACGATCGATCGCTTGGAAGCCACTCTTAACCAAAAGCCAGATTGTCTCAGGCTGTGTTGTCCACATGTACCAAATAGGTGTTCATCATAGGAAGGGTTAATCCTCCTTCTTCCCAGGGCCAGTGGCTTTGAAAAGGCAGCCCTTCTCAAGAAAACGAGATGTGACAAGTTCATTTAAAACGCCTGGTTTGTCATTGTTTATCTCATTTTCAGAGTTGGCAGAGAACATTAGGCTGGCTGACACTCACCGGCATCCATCCGCTGGCCCTTCTGACCTGACCTTTCCCAGCGCTGAATCTCTTACCACAGAAAGAGCAAAACTTTCCCCAGAGTCCTTTGAGCTGGTCTGAAGGAAGTGCCCAGCTTACCATCTGGTCCCAGGCTTTGATCCCAGGGTAAAGCTAGCAAGAAAATGGTAGAGGAATTGCAACGGTCATCTCTCGCTCTCTCTTTGGGCAAGAGCAAGCAGAATCATTGTGGGGCATGGATGACTTTGCAGGAGCAATAGGGAGTCTTAGAGATGTCTTATCCAGAGGGTCACCATGATCAACTTGAAGGTGGTTAACAACAACAACGCCAAATGCTGCAACCTGATCTTCATGGAGCTACAGTGACATAGATATGGAGGAGACAGGCCCATTAGGAAGGGTAAGAACTGTGCCAGCCAAAGGCAATAGGAAGAAGGCAAGCAAAAATAAGGAGGTAGAATTCAAAGACACAGCCGTGTTAGTCTGGAAAACCAGTTTGCAAAGGGGTCTTGTAGCACCTTTGAGACTAACTGAAAGAAAGGAGCTGGTAATGTGAGCTTTTGTAGACTTGAGCCTACTTCCTCAGGTGCATGTATGGAAAAGGAAGGGAGTCACACACTTCTTAACCAAAACCCAAGGCTCAGGGTTCAGGAATCCTTCATTTCATTGTCCTGGAAGTAAGATCAGCCCACCCCACTCTTAGGAGCTCCGTTGCACCCAACTCCATTTTCTCGGTAGAGGTGGTACTTTGAACTCTGAGTGTATGCTCTCTGGATAGAGCTGAGTTCCTTTTGTAAGAGGGGTCCTTGCAAATTGAAAAGCAAGATGGCAAAACTTTCTTTCCATCTACTGTGTGCTGCAAACCTAGCAATCTTCAAGCTGAACACTTCCATTCATTGTGCTGTTGTTATTATTGTTGTTGTGTGCCTTCAAGTCATTTCTGACTTATGGCAACCCTTAAGGTGACCCTATCATGGGGCTTTCTTGACAAATTCCTTCAGAGAGGGTTTGCCATTGCCATCTTCTGAGGCTGAGAAAGTGTGACTTCCCAGCGGGTTTCATGGCTCCATGGAGACTCAGACCCTGGTCTCCAGAGTCGTCCAACACTCAAACCACTACACCATGCTGGCTGTCCATTCATGGATCCCAAGAAAGACAGGAGCAGTGTCCAGGTGAGCTAGAAAGATAGGCCCAGGCTAAATCAAGGGAACTTGCCTACAGATAGTGAAGAGTAGACATAAGGAGCTGGATAATGCAGGTGTTGCATGACTAGTCTTCAATCTGCATTCAAGGATGCCTTGAATCTCTGGCCCTGGGGAGACTTGTCTGAGATATGCTTTCCGTAGATGTGATGCTATGAGAAAGGGGATCTTGTATTAGTAGGTCATGGGGTAATTTTGTCCTTTTGCTTTTGGGCCTGCTATGCCTATCATGCCACACTTTTGGCAGGGTTGGGTGACTGGTGGAAGTTGCAGGCCAACAGCTTCTGGAAGGCCAGATGTCTCCTTTCCATACTAGGCCAGGGATGTGGAACATGTGGGCCCTCCAGCTGTTGTGGGACTGCACCTCCCATCACTGCTAACCAGCATAGGCAGTGGTGAGGAATGCTGGGAGTTGCACAACCCCTGGAGGCTCCTGATCTACTCCGATTCATCTTTGTTTTGGGACTCCAGTGGGCAAGCGTGCGTTCAAGGAGGCTACAGGTGAAGGTGAGCTCTGGTTAGTGGGACGGTGATTCCAGAGATTGTCAGAATTCCTTCCAAAGGATGTTGCCAGTTATGCCATCCCCACCCCACTGAACAATGAGATTTGTGGTTGAATTCCTCTCCTCCTGAAAATATGTGGGCCAACTCAAGAGCTTGGCACTCTTGACCTCATGTCGAGCAGACAATTCAAGGCAACCTCTCCTTTCGGGTAGTGTTTTGTAACTAAAGAAAATGCATTTCCAGCTTCCGTGCATTTACCTTTCTGCAACATTGCCTTGCGAAATGAGGAGGACTGGTACAGGAATGTGTTAAATGACAATAGGTTTGCTGCCTTCTGGTTTTGGGCCAATTTGTCTCAGGAGCAAAGTGGGTCCCTTCGACGCCGGTGGTTTTTATTTGCTGCCGAAACACACAAGGAACAAAACTCCCTGGGAATTAACGCTCTTCTTTTTTCCCCATTGTTTCCTTTCCCATTGTTGTGTGTGTTTCTCCTTTCTGTCGGAATGAAAGTGTCTGGTTAACAAATGGGTTCTGTCTCTTTCTAACAGCCTGGAACTTCATTATACCTGCACAAACTGCCAGCTCCATTTCTGATGTCGTTGTCTTGTTTCTCTCTGTCTCGCTTACTCGCTCCCTTTTGCAAACACACACACACACACACACAGAGGTACACACACACATTGCCGTCCTTTTGACATCCCCTCTGGCTCTCCTTCCTTCCCACTTCTCTTCCGCCTCAGTGGAATCGGTTCACCAGTGGGCAAAATGTTGAGACAGCTGTATTCAAGAGGGCTGCTTTGCCGTTCCGGTTCTGCTTTCCTGGCATCCTCCCCATATACTGACCCCTTTTCTTACAACAGTGGCCTCCTCCCTTGAAGAAGACCCGTCCTCTTGCTATCTCTGGGACCAGTCTGGGTTGCAAAAATTCCACAACATCACCTAACCTCCTTCTTCAAATTTCTAGCTCAGAACAAATACAGCGGTCCTTCCACATTCTTTGGGGTTATGAATGTGCAAGTAAAAGAACTACTCTTTTTACCTGAAAGAACACAGTGCAACTGTGTGGTCAACATCTGCCAGAGGTTGATCATGGAATCACACTGGAGGACCTACAAATGCCTAGAGAAGAGTTTTCTTTAGGAACTTCCAGGTTCTCCAGCATAACTCTATGGTCAACTTTTGGCAGAGTTGCGCTGGAAGACCTAGAGATTCCTAGAGAGAACATAGTAATCAAAACCGCAGATAATCAAAGCTGCAAAAGTCAAAGCTGCAAATGCGGAGGGCCAACGGTACCTTCTGCAGTTGCTCTTTATCCCTTCCTCTGTTGCTTCTCTATCACTGTGTCCCTCCAGATGTGAGCAAATTCCAGTTGCCACCAAGCTTAGCCAAATTGGCCAATGGCTGAAGGAATTCATCAACATCTGGAGGGCCAAAGAGTTTCCCTCCCATGTGCATTACCAATGTAGACTTCATGTTTAGAAGCTCTGCTGTCATTATGAGGCTTGCAAACCTTTGTTTATTTCATCCTCAGTTATAAGAACAAAAAAATGTCAAGTGCTTTCTCCATGTTGGCTGAAATCATGAAAGGTTTTGCCCCCTTTTAATATAATGTATTTTATTTTTGCACAGAATGCTGTTATGCAAAATGCTACACACACACACACACCAAGTTTTGTGCAAAATGTGTTGCTTTCTCCACAAAAGTGTTGGATTCCTTCCCCTCTAAACCTAATATTTTCCACACACGCAAACACAATGTGTGTGCACAAACAATTCATTCAGAACAAAGTTCCTGAAATGTGAAAAATTCTGCAGCAGTTGACCATGTTTTCCACAGCAGAAATATTGGGGTGGGGAAATCAAGTAACTTCATTTAATAGATAATTTTGCCATCCCAGTGTGTGTGGGTTCTCCCTTTTGTCCCTAGGTCCTTGATTTGTTTCTCTCTCTGTTCTATCTTGACCGTTGTTTACTCCTTTTGTTTGTGGTCAGCTTCTTTAAAAAGGTCAGGCAGGTAATGGTTGGCTTTATCGTGAATAAGGACTTTTCTTCCTTTCCTCTGGGAATCTCCAGGAGTTTTACAAACACTTAAGTGAATTTAACCTTGTGGCATTCTGCAAAGTCTGTATCTGTAATTACTGTAAGAAACTTGGGCACCAAAGACAAAAGTGTTGCAACAGCCTTGACAGAAATGGGCAAGGGGGCACCGAGGATTTCTGACTTTCAGTGAGCAGATTTGGACACTGGTGTCTGCCCAGAAAAATGATGCAAAATTTGCAAATTATTATTTTTTTTTCATGTCAGAAGTTGATGTTTGGGGCAGGAACTAGAGGAAGCGAAGATAAAAATGTGACCGGCCATCTTTGCTTTCCTTAGGGCCACCTTTTCATCGTCCAGTACAACGACGGTAATGCGGAAGTGGTTTCTATGTGGGTGTGCCGGATGTTGGAAGAAAGGCGTTTGCACCAGCAACAGCAACAACAACAACAGCAACAACAACAGCAGCAACAAGGGTCTCATTGAGCAAGACAAATGCTGTATGTTCAAGAGAAAGAGACTGATACTTGCCAAAGCCCACTCAGACTCTCTTTGCTTTCGAAGGACATTTTCTACTGCTGCATTGCATCTGACGAAGGCATTTGGATATGCATGTGGTAACTTTTTACTCAGTAAAGCTTCAGCAAAGACTGCCATACACACACACACACACACACACACTACCACTCCTTATCCTACATCACAAGGACTTATCCAGCACATTTAAGACAATATTATTATATATTTTATTAAACCAACTGTATATTTCTTGGCTTCAGAGTATTTTATGCACCTTTTAGTCTTTGGCTAAGGTAGGAAAAACCCCTCCTGGGCTTGAATGTCCTTGTCCTTTGGACTCGATATTATAGCTACTTTGGTTTCTAATGTTCAAATACTAGAATGAAGTGGATATGAACCGGGAGGAGAACATATCACGCCCCTGATCTAGGAAGAAGCGTAGCAAAGATGGACACACTTTGGCCAATAAGAGCATAGTGTAACACTTCTTCTGCACATAAAACTGTGCTACATCTCTCCTCTCAACTCCCCCCATTCGCTGTTTAGTCACTGCAGCTCCCAGCATCCAGTGGTTGGTGGAGAGTGGGAATGAGGGTCGGAGAGGTGTCTGGCTGCGTCCCTGTAACCAGACGAAGACTGAGGATGTCACCGATCAAGAACTACTGGGGTCCTCTGGAGGTCCCAGTGGGTCATTCAAAGACTGGGCAGGAGGGGTCTTTGGTCATTGCAGAGGGAGGAAGAGAATGGCAGCCTCTGCAATGACCTATAAAAGACATCCTCAGGTGTAGACTGAACATATGCTTGCAGGATCCCAGCCAAACTGCTAAATGTGCAATATGTTCCTTAAAAGTGAGTGTGCACTCAACCAGAGTAGCCAGTAGTATAATACCCCCACCTTTCGTCAAATCAAAAAGTGACAGGTGCTCCGCCCCTTTTTGGTTCTTAGTCCCGCCTTCCTGTTTTTGGGGTGGTTCTAGGTTTTGGGGTGCTAGGGTTGGGGGTTCTAGGTTTTGGGGGTTCTAGATTTCGGGGGTTCTAGATTTTGGGGTGCCACTTTTTGGGGTACCAATTTTTGGGGTGCCAATTTTTGGGGTGCCACTTTTTGGGGGTTCCACTTTTTTGGGGGTGCCACTTTTTTGGGGTTCAATCAGTGGTCCCCCTGAACCCCAAAAGTTCGGCCATTTTGTTTTTTGCAAAAGTTGTTTTTTTGGGGGGTTGTGTGACCCCTCTACGGATTCGTCTCGGGCCCGCTGACCACTAGGAGCAGCTCCCATACCTCTCCGTCCGACGGTATAGCCGCAAGCCGTGTTCGAAGATGGCAGTCGGCAGCCATTTTTTCTGCGCCAACTTTAGTTTTCGGGGTGGTTGTGACATGTCTCCGGACTTGTCTCGAGCTCCCGAAGTGAACAGTTCAGAGGTCTGTTGCACTCTGAGCTTCGGAAAGGCGCGCCGTCCAATCTGCTACCGCTCGCCCCTCCCCTGGGGGTGTGTTTTCAAAAAACGGCACGCTTTTGAGAGAAGCGGATTGGCCCAAAGACCCCCACCCCCTGGCACCATCCAATGAGTTCTCACAGAGAGGGGTCCCACTCCCAGGATAGGGTATATGAGCATGAGTTTTGGGGGGGGCAGCGGCTTTCACTGTCACAAACCTGTTTTTTCAGGGTGGAGTGTTATACATTTCCAAGTCGGTCTCAGCACCTCCGATAGAGAGAGAAAGAGAGAGAGGAGGGAAGGGTTTCCAGGAGCGTAGAGCTCAGAGGAGGGGAGAGGTCCTTCACTCTTCAGCAGTCGGTCTGGATCTGAGCTTCACAGCTCTGAAGTGCAGGGAGGCTGAGAAGAAGAAGGGCTGGGACCCTTTTTCTCCTCCCCAGGAGAGTGTTTTCAAAAACAGTGGTGCCTTTTGAGCATCGCTGATTGGTCCATTTCCCTCCGCCACAACCAATGGAAGGTAGTGAGTTGGGAGCATGCCCTCCCTGCAGTGTCATGTATGTGGCCCTCCCTTGGGCCCCTGCTCTCTTCACCCGGACGGACGCTGCGTTCTCCCTAAGCTCCCAGGGCTTTCTCCTTTCCCTCCCCAAGAGCTGTTTCTGCATAGAGCAGCCCCATGTGTGTGTGTTCTCCCCAACAGAGCAGCCATTTTTCATGGAAATACTCATTTTGGGGTGAAGTGTGAACCCTCCCCGTGGTCATACAAAAGCCCTTGACCACCAGTAACAGATTCCAAGGAAAACTACTTCCCATTTTTGGGAATTTCCATTTTGCAGCCCATATTTTGTTCTTCTTGTTGCAGAAACATACATTTTGAGGCAAGGTGTGAGCCTTCCTCCACACTCAGGCTAGCAGCTGTGACCAAAAGGAAGAGCTTTCCTTGCTGCCATGGCAGGATTTTTAATTTTGGGAAGTGACAGCTATCTTTTATCTTTTGCAGAAGTGTGTATTTTGGAGCAATGTGTGCTTGTTGCTCCATCCTGGACTCCATGAGCTGGTTTCCAGTTCACCAGAGGCTTTTCAGTTCTCACAGCAGTACACAACTCACAAACAGGGGCTATGCTCCCCAAAAGGGTGGATTTGGAGTAGGAGGGGTGTCTTGCCTGTACATGCCCCTTCGCTCGAGAGGTGTCTTTGAGAAGAACCAAAAATAAGGTTTCACCAACACAATTTTGTATGTATTTCACAACTTTGAAGGAGAACATAATAAGGCAGCTGCTCCCTATCCATTCCCACAACAATTTGTGTCTGCTTTTTACAGGTCTTTTGTTTTCAAGTGTTCCTTTTAAGATAGAACGCGGCCCTTCTATACAGCCAACCCAGGCCCTCCTTCAACAGGAGCGTGTTTCCACCCCACCATATCTGGCCCATCATTTTGAAAACATACAGAGCACTCAAGTTATTGATCTTGCCTATACACATACCCCCTCTCCTGCTTTTACAAATTGGGTACATGAGAAGTTAGTAGCAGGGTCCCGTCCCCCCCTACACCTTGGAAATAGATGCGTTCTGGCCCCTGCTTCAGACCACAGACCACAATTGCTGCAAAATGCCTAGGCATTTCTATGAAAAAAGGTTCCAGGGTAGATATTGGAATGAGGTCTGAGGATAGTAGAGGTACATAGGGGTTTAGGGCACTACTGTTTGGGGGTATGGAATGGCCAGGGAGAGGGTCATTTTCTGTTCCCACAGCAGGTCAGGAAAAACAAATGTGGATGGAGGCTCTGTCTGGGGCGATGATCATGGGAGGCTCTAAGGATTGTCTGCTGTCTGTTGCAAAGCAGGAAGATGGAAAAACAGTAGTGTTTAATTTACAGGTATAACAAGAAAGCAGAGAGTTATAATAAAGGGAATTTATTAGTGGGAAGATTAAAAACGAGGGAAGTTAGGAGTAGAAGCCTTTTTGATAAACTTTGCAAACCCAGAAAAACTCTGGGTTGGAAGTCGTGTTAAGAAGACTGACACAAAAGAGTAAGGTGTATACATCCTACAATTTAAATAGATACATTTTACAATTTTGTTATGTCAAAGCCTACCAGTTTTGTGAGAAACTCTTTATACAAGACAAAATAACTACAAAACACATCTTTTTGGGCAATGCAACTTTTCCCCAGTGCAAGAGGGGGGGATGCAAAGAAGGGACAATGTGCCATGTGTGTGTGTGTGTGTGTGTGTGTGTGTGTGTCAGTGCACAGTAGCTGATAAGCAACTTTTTCTTATCTCACGAGGGCCACATGGTGGGCTGCAGACGTTCAAACCTGAAAGATAGAGGAATTGTATGCTAGAAATAAGGGCGTTTTAAACAACCACACAAGGAACAGGCCAATAGTCAGGTCAAAATTATAATATTTAATAGCCTCTTCAAATTAACCAATAAGGGGCCCCTTTGAAAAATAGGGGGCCAAGGGAGGGCTTTCAGGAATGTTCAAAGATCTCCATCAGGCTTTTCAGAGTCAGAACCAAGTCATAATAATAAGCCTGAATGTAGAACGTTCTTCTATCAGGTAAGGACTGTTTTGTTTCTTAACTCAGCATAAAGGGAACTAGTAGTCCAGCATAAAGTTATACACAGAAGTTAATTATCTGGCTTGCATTTAATGCTGGTGGTGGGAGCGTGTTAAAAAAGAAAAAGGAAAAAGAAAGATCATGAAGTATGCGGACAGATAGGTGGTTTTTGAACAGTATGGTTTGTTTCCTGGGCAGTTTGAAAGCCACGAGGAGCACCAGCGCTCTTAATGTCCCTGCGCTGTTAGATGGAGGATGGAAGAGGTTTGCAGGCTCCTACTGTCACTTATTTAGCTGTGTAGTTTTGTGATGTATAAAGAGCAGCATCTGATCTTTTCCCAGAAGCTATGGATGCAGGATCATAAATGTCTTGGCCTTTTTAACCACTTAATCTCCACAGCCTCTGAGGATGGCAACCCTTTCCTCTTCAGCTTTTGCAAAAGCTCTTCATTGACACTCCTCTGAATTTGGAGGAAGAATGGGGCAGGGAGATTTTCTGCCAAGTATTAACTGTTAGCTTATACAGAGCCATATGAAGTTCAGTGGTCTTCAGAAGGGAATGTAAGGCTTGCCATGTGCCAAGTAGCTGACCTCTTTTAATAAAAGGTTTTATTGGTCTTTAAGGCAGCCAAAAAGGGCTCACTGCTGTCCTGTCCCATCCACACTCGACTGATAAATCTAAATGCATACTCCTAATTACAATGAACTCTTTAGCACACAGTTCACATATGAATGTAGGCAGGGGTAGAAAAGAGAAAGGAAGCAAAATCCCACAGGTTGTTGATGGTCCACAAAGTTTATTATTTTAAAAAGCACAAAGCGTTTCGGCCATGGCACAAATTGGCCTTCCTTAGGGGCTGTTGTAAAATAAATAAAACTACATTAATTATAGTTGTGGTATTGGGACAACATATAAAGCACCTCTAAAAAGCAAATAACTATTATCCATATTATCATATACATACCTACTACCAGAGATTTTAGGAGTTGCAGCCTGCACTTTCAACAAAGTGGACTCTCTGAGTATTAGAAGGAAGGGACTAGGACTACACTGAGTTCTTATTTATGGATTTTTTGAAGTAACATCATCGAAGAGAGCCAATGATGCAAGCTGTCAATAAATCTACTCAGTTCTGTTCTATCCAGTTGATGCAATATTGAAATTATTTGTAGCCATTGATTGCAAATTTTTATATAAGACAGTGTATTTCCAAATCCTCATCCAAACCATGGTACTAAAGTTTTAAGTTTCCAAAATCCACTCTACCACTTTCTTCTTTAAACAATTCTTCTTTTTATTATTTATCACCTCCAGTACCCAAAAACTTATGGTGGGTGCTGCATGTTTCATTTGTTCAAAGGGATTAACCAGAGGACCCCTATTCTTTTATTTCTCAAAATGGCCAGATGTGCAGCTAGTCTTTGTTTGATATATCTCGATGTTCATCCCATCAAGATGGATCTCTTCCATCTCTTACATTGGATTGCATAATTACAAAAGTGCTTATTTATACCATTTTTGAGCTACAAAATGGTTAAATTCATTCATTGTGGTTGTGTAGTTTATACAGGCTTATACAGAATAAAGCTAACTTGAGATCTAATCCTCCCCCAGTAGTTGCTTCTCTTTGGCTTCCTTTCTCTTAATATGGCCTTGCCCGCTGGGCTTGACTAGCCTCTGATGTACTTGGAAATTGTCTCCTTGTTTATTGTTATTGGTATTTTAAATTAGATTTTAATTGAGGCCGATTGAATGTATTTTTAAGGGGGGGGTGTTATATGTCTGTTATAATGTGTGGGTTGTTATTTTAATGTAAGCCGCCTTGATAGCCTTGGCTAAAGGCGGAGTAAAAATAAAATTTTATTATTATTATATATATATATATATTTATTGCATTTACATTGGATTGCATAATTACAAAAGTGCTTATTTATACCATTTTTGAGCTACAAAATTGTTAAATCCATTCATTGTGGTTGTGTAGTTTACAGTATACACAGAGTTGCCCCAAACACAGTGCTATTGGATTTTCTATTTGAGATCCTAAAGGCTGCCCTCAGCAGCATGTCTTTAATATTTCTTAATCTTTTGTATGAAATTGTGGGTGTTCTTTGCATCCTGAAATATTTCCAATCAAATACCAATGTTTCTTCATAGATTGTTGTAAACTATTTGTTACATGGTGAAATGACAATGCACAATGTATGTGATTACTGTGGGGGTCTATCTGTTTCTTCTAAAGTTCTGAGTGAGACCTACAGGCAGCTTTAGGATATCCATTAGCTATAACATGTTGTGGATAACTTCTATCCCTTAACTGTTTATTTAATTGGGGGTTGGGGGTCTGGAATGGATCTCCCGTGAAAACGGAGGGGTGACGGTACTTCCCAATTTTATGGCATTGATAGTTAGGTTTTATACTGTTTATCTTTCTTTCAATACCTTATTTTTATATATACTACTTTAGAATCCTCCAGTCTGAGATGGCGGGGGAAAAGCAGAAATAGCCAAAATGTGGTGGGACAGAGAGTGCTTAGTAGGGGCCAAGTTTTTACTTTAACTTATGCTTTTCCCTAGTTTCAGCTCAGCTTTATGTATCTTTCATGAATATGTTTTTCACTCTCCCTTGGACATGTTTAATTGTTCAAAAATTGTAATTCAAACATCTTGAAAGTATTCTATCTATACCTTAACACACGTATCTTGTAATTCATATGCAATGTATGACAAAATTTTAGGAGTGTAAAACAATAAAGAAAAAGGTTTTATATGATTTTTTTTTTTTTAAAAAGAATTCTTCCTCCTTAGAACAGTGTCATTTCACCCTTAGAAACTGTCCATATGGGAGGTTATTTTCTTAGTTCGGGGATGGCAGCTATCAGACTTCAAATAAGTATTTACAACTGCAGGTTTCCAGTACATTAACTCTTAAATCCAAAAAGTGGACCTCAGAGTTACGGTATTCTAAATCAAACTGTATAGAATTTTGTAGAAATTTTTGTAGAATTTGTAGAATTTTTAATTCAGTGGCATTACCTCTCCATATAAAAATACATCATCTAAAGATCTGACCCCCATTTTAAGCTTATCTTTCGCACAACCAAAATGGCCACCCTCTTGGGGTTCTAGGTTTGGGATTCTAAGTTTTGGTGGGTTGATTTTGGGGGTTCTAGGTATTGGAGTTCCACTGAACCTTAGTTTGGGAAACAGAAGGGATATTAAGACAAATAAATAAATAATAACATTCAATTTTAATTATTGTCAAATTAAGGGGTGGCTATGGTGTATCCTCTAGCCCCCTTGAAGTGGTGAATTTTTACATGGAAAATTTGGAGAAAGGCATTTGCTCCATTGCTATTGGCTCTAGAACTGAGTCACCGGCAGACACTATCAGTCTTCCAGGGGGGAGGGAACAGTATGTATTCTAGGCAAGATATTGAAAAGGGGTGTCCTGGGGATTAGATTTTATGAGGGAGTTACTCTCTTTATGCTTAATGTATCCCAGAGAAATTCCTTTCTTGCATAATGACCTCAATAATCTTGGAAATGTGCCCTAAAGGGTCATTGTTTTATAATTAATAATTAAATAATTAAAATTGAATGTTATTATTTATTTATTTGTCTTAATATCCCTTCTGTTTCCCAAACTAAGGTTCAGTGGAACTCCAATACCTAGAACCCCCAAAATCAACCCACCAAAACTTAGAATCCCAAACCTAGAACCCCAAGAGGGTGGCCATTTTGGTTGTGCGAAAGATAAGCTTAAAATGGGGGTCAGATCTTTAGATGATGTATTTTTATATGGAGAGGTAATGCCACTGAATTAAAAATTCTACAAATTCTACAAAAATTTCTACAAAATTCTATACAGTTTGATTTAGAATACCGTAACTCTGAGGTCCACTTTTTGGATTTAAGAGTTAATGTACTGGAAACCTGCAGTTGTAAATACTTATTTGAAGTCTGATAGCTGCCATCCCCGAACTAAGAAAATAACCTCCCATATGGACAGTTTCTAAGGGTGAAATGACACTGTTCTAAGGAGGAAGAATTCTTTTTAAAAAAAAAAAAATCATATAAAACCTTTTTCTTTATTGTTTTACACTCCTAAAATTTTGTCATACATTGCATATGAATTACAAGATACGTGTGTTAAGGTATAGATAGAATACTTTCAAGATGTTTGAATTACAATTTTTGAACAATTAAACATGTCCAAGGGAGAGTGAAAAACATATTCATGAAAGATACATAAAGCTGAGCTGAAACTAGGGAAAAGCATAAGTTAAAGTAAAAACTTGGCCCCTACTAAGCACTCTCTGTCCCACCACATTTTGGCTATTTCTGCTTTTCCCCCGCCATCTCAGACTGGAGGATTCTAAAGTAGTATATATAAAAATAAGGTATTGAAAGAAAGATAAACAGTATAAAACCTAACTATCAATGCCATAAAATTGGGAAGTACCGTCACCCCTCCGTTTTCACGGGAGATCCATTCCAGACCCCCAACCCCCAATTAAATAAACAGTTAAGGGATAGAAGTTATCCACAACATGTTATAGCTAATGGATATCCTAAAGCTGCCTGTAGGTCTCACTCAGAACTTTAGAAGAAACAGATAGACCCCCACAGTAATCACATACATTGTGCATTGTCATTTCACCATGTAACAAATAGTTTACAACAATCTATGAAGAAACATTGGTATTTGATTGGAAATATTTCAGGATGCAAAGAACACCCACAATTTCATACAAAAGATTAAGAAATATTAAAGACATGCTGCTGAGGGCAGCCTTTAGGATCTCAAATAGAAAATCCAATAGCACTGTGTTTGGGGCAACTCTGTGTATACTGTAAACTACACAACCACAATGAATGGATTTAACAATTTTGTAGCTCAAAAATGGTATAAATAAGCACTTTTGTAATTATGCAATCCAATGTAAATGCAATAAATATATATATATATATAATAATAATAAAATTTTATTTTTACTCCGCCTTTAGCCAAGGCTATCAAGGCGGCTTACATTAAAATAACAACCCACACATTATAACAGACATATAACACCCCCCCCTTAAAAATACATTCAATCGGCCTCAATTAAAATCTAATTTAAAATACCAATAACAATAAACAAGGAGACAATTTCCAAGTACATCAGAGGCTAGTCAAGCCCAGCGGGCAAGGCCATATTAAGAGAAAGGAAGCCAAAGAGAAGCAACTACTGGGGGAGGATTAGATCTCAAGTTAGCTTTATTCTGTATAAGCCTGTATAAACTACACAACCACAATGAATGAATTTAACCATTTTGTAGCTCAAAAATGGTATAAATAAGCACTTTTGTAATTATGCAATCCAATGTAAGAGATGGAAGAGATCCATCTTGATGGGATGAACATCGAGATATATCAAACAAAGACTAGCTGCACATCTGGCCATTTTGAGAAATAAAAGAATAGGGGTCCTCTGGTTAATCCCTTTGAACAAATGAAACATGCAGCACCCACCATAAGTTTTTGGGTACTGGAGGTGATAAATAATAAAAAGAAGAATTGTTTAAAGAAGAAAGTGGTAGAGTGGATTTTGGAAACTTAAAACTTTAGTACCATGGTTTGGATGAGGATTTGGAAATACACTGTCTTATATAAAAATTTGCAATCAATGGCTACAAATAATTTCAATATTGCATCAACTGGATAGAACAGAACTGAGTAGATTTATTGACAGCTTGCATCATTGGCTCTCTTCGATGATGTTACTTCAAAAAATCCATAAATAAGAACTCAGTGTAGTCCTAGTCCCTTCCTTCTAATACTCAGAGAGTCCACTTTGTTGAAAGTGCAGGCTGCAACTCCTAAAATCTCTGGTAGTAGGTATGTATATGATAATATGGATAATAGTTATTTGCTTTTTAGAGGTGCTTTATATGTTGTCCCAATACCACAACTATAATTAATGTAGTTTTATTTATTTTACAACAGCCCCTAAGGAAGGCCAATTTGTGCCATGGCCGAAACGCTTTGTGCTTTTTAAAATAATAAACTTTGTGGACCATCAACAACCTGTGGGATTTTGCTTCCTTTCTCTTTTCTACCCCTGCCTACATTCATATGTGAACTGTGTGCTAAAGAGTTCATTGTAATTAGGAGTATGCATTTAGATTTATCAGTCGAGTGTGGATGGGACAGGACAGCAGTGAGCCCTTTTTGGCTGCCTTAAAGACCAATAAAACCTTTTATTAAAAGAGGTCAGCTACTTGGCACATGGCAAGCCTTACATTCCCTTCTGAAGACCACTGAACTTCATATGGCTCTGTATAAGCTAACAGTTAATACTTGGCAGAAAATCTCCCTGCCCCATTCTTCCTCCAAATTCAGAGGAGTGTCAATGAAGAGCTTTTGCAAAAGCTGAAGAGGAAAGGGTTGCCATCCTCAGAGGCTGTGGAGATTAAGTGGTTAAAAAGGCCAAGACATTTATGATCCTGCATCCATAGCTTCTGGGAAAAGATCAGATGCTGCTCTTTATACATCACAAAACTACACAGCTAAATAAGTGACAGTAGGAGCCTGCAAACCTCTTCCATCCTCCATCTAACAGCGCAGGGACATTAAGAGCGCTGGTGCTCCTCGTGGCTTTCAAACTGCCCAGGAAACAAACCATACTGTTCAAAAACCACCTATCTGTCCGCATACTTCATGATCTTTCTTTTTCCTTTTTCTTTTTTAACACGCTCCCACCACCAGCATTAAATGCAAGCCAGATAATTAACTTCTGTGTATAACTTTATGCTGGACTACTAGTTCCCTTTATGCTGAGTTAAGAAACAAAACAGTCCTTACCTGATAGAAGAACGTTCTACATTCAGGCTTATTATTATGACTTGGTTCTGACTCTGAAAAGCCTGATGGAGATCTTTGAACATTCCTGAAAGCCCTCCCTTGGCCCCCTATTTTTCAAAGGGGCCCCTTATTGGTTAATTTGAAGAGGCTATTAAATATTATAATTTTGACCTGACTATTGGCCTGTTCCTTGTGTGGTTGTTTAAAACGCCCTTATTTCTAGCATACAATTCCTCTATCTTTCAGGTTTGAACGTCTGCAGCCCACCATGTGGCCCTCGTGAGATAAGAAAAAGTTGCTTATCAGCTACTGTGCACTGACACACACACACACACACACACACACACACACATGGCACATTGTCCCTTCTTTGCATCCCCCCCTCTTGCACTGGGGAAAAGTTGCATTGCCCAAAAAGATGTGTTTTGTAGTTATTTTGTCTTGTATAAAGAGTTTCTCACAAAACTGGTAGGCTTTGACATAACAAAATTGTAAAATGTATCTATTTAAATTGTAGGATGTATACACCTTACTCTTTTGTGTCAGTCTTCTTAACACGACTTCCAACCCAGAGTTTTTCTGGGTTTGCAAAGTTTATCAAAAAGGCTTCTACTCCTAACTTCCCTCGTTTTTAATCTTCCCACTAATAAATTCCCTTTATTATAACTCTCTGCTTTCTTGTTATACCTGTAAATTAAACACTACTGTTTTTCCATCTTCCTGCTTTGCAACAGACAGCAGACAATCCTTAGAGCCTCCCATGATCATCGCCCCAGACAGAGCCTCCATCCACATTTGTTTTTCCTGACCTGCTGTGGGAACAGAAAATGACCCTCTCCCTGGCCATTCCATACCCCCAAACAGTAGTGCCCTAAACCCCTATGTACCTCTACTATCCTCAGACCTCATTCCAATATCTACCCTGGAACCTTTTTTCATAGAAATGCCTAGGCATTTTGCAGCAATTGTGGTCTGTGGTCTGAAGCAGGGGCCAGAACGCATCTATTTCCAAGGTGTAGGGGGGGACGGGACCCTGCTACTAACTTCTCATGTACCCAATTTGTAAAAGCAGGAGAGGGGGTATGTGTATAGGCAAGATCAATAACTTGAGTGCTCTGTATGTTTTCAAAATGATGGGCCAGATATGGTGGGGTGGAAACACGCTCCTGTTGAAGGAGGGCCTGGGTTGGCTGTATAGAAGGGCCGCGTTCTATCTTAAAAGGAACACTTGAAAACAAAAGACCTGTAAAAAGCAGACACAAATTGTTGTGGGAATGGATAGGGAGCAGCTGCCTTATTATGTTCTCCTTCAAAGTTGTGAAATACATACAAAATTGTGTTGGTGAAACCTTATTTTTGGTTCTTCTCAAAGACACCTCTCGAGCGAAGGGGCATGTACAGGCAAGACACCCCTCCTACTCCAAATCCACCCTTTTGGGGAGCATAGCCCCTGTTTGTGAGTTGTGTACTGCTGTGAGAACTGAAAAGCCTCTGGTGAACTGGAAACCAGCTCATGGAGTCCAGGATGGAGCAACAAGCACACATTGCTCCAAAATACACACTTCTGCAAAAGATAAAAGATAGCTGTCACTTCCCAAAATTAAAAATCCTGCCATGGCAGCAAGGAAAGCTCTTCCTTTTGGTCACAGCTGCTAGCCTGAGTGTGGAGGAAGGCTCACACCTTGCCTCAAAATGTATGTTTCTGCAACAAGAAGAACAAAATATGGGCTGCAAAATGGAAATTCCCAAAAATGGGAAGTAGTTTTCCTTGGAATCTGTTACTGGTGGTCAAGGGCTTTTGTATGACCACGGGGAGGGTTCACACTTCACCCCAAAATGAGTATTTCCATGAAAAATGGCTGCTCTGTTGGGGAGAACACACACACATGGGGCTGCTCTATGCAGAAACAGCTCTTGGGGAGGGAAAGGAGAAAGCCCTGGGAGCTTAGGGAGAACGCAGCGTCCGTCCGGGTGAAGAGAGCAGGGGCCCAAGGGAGGGCCACATACATGACACTGCAGGGAGGGCATGCTCCCAACTCACTACCTTCCATTGGTTGTGGCGGAGGGAAATGGACCAATCAGCGATGCTCAAAAGGCACCACTGTTTTTGAAAACACTCTCCTGGGGAGGAGAAAAAGGGTCCCAGCCCTTCTTCTTCTCAGCCTCCCTGCACTTCAGAGCTGTGAAGCTCAGATCCAGACCGACTGCTGAAGAGTGAAGGACCTCTCCCCTCCTCTGAGCTCTACGCTCCTGGAAACCCTTCCCTCCTCTCTCTCTTTCTCTCTCTATCGGAGGTGCTGAGACCGACTTGGAAATGTATAACACTCCACCCTGAAAAAACAGGTTTGTGACAGTGAAAGCCGCTGCCCCCCCCAAAACTCATGCTCATATACCCTATCCTGGGAGTGGGACCCCTCTCTGTGAGAACTCATTGGATGGTGCCAGGGGGTGGGGGTCTTTGGGCCAATCCGCTTCTCTCAAAAGCGTGCCGTTTTTTGAAAACACACCCCCAGGGGAGGGGCGAGCGGTAGCAGATTGGACGGCGCGCCTTTCCGAAGCTCAGAGTGCAACAGACCTCTGAACTGTTCACTTCGGGAGCTCGAGACAAGTCCGGAGACATGTCACAACCACCCCGAAAACTAAAGTTGGCGCAGAAAAAATGGCTGCCGACTGCCATCTTCGAACACGGCTTGCGGCTATACCGTCGGACGGAGAGGTATGGGAGCTGCTCCTAGTGGTCAGCGGGCCCGAGACGAATCCGTAGAGGGGTCACACAACCCCCCAAAAAAACAACTTTTGCAAAAAACAAAATGGCCGAACTTTTGGGGTTCAGGGGGACCACTGATTGAACCCCAAAAAAGTGGCACCCCCAAAAAAGTGGAACCCCCAAAAAGTGGCACCCCAAAAATTGGCACCCCAAAAATTGGTACCCCAAAAAGTGGCACCCCAAAATCTAGAACCCCCGAAATCTAGAACCCCCAAAACCTAGAACCCCCAACCCTAGCACCCCAAAACCTAGAACCACCCCAAAAACAGGAAGGCGGGACTAAGAACCAAAAAGGGGCGGAGCACCTGTCACTTTTTGATTTGACGAAAGGTGGGGGTATTATACTACTGTAGCCCCTGGAGGTGACCAAAGTTCTGGAAAAAGAAGAGAGTATGCAAGTTACTTCAGTCTCCTTCTTAATGGGATAATGTGGTCTTTGGTTTTGACCAGCAACAATATAGTTGCTCTGGTGGACCAAGCCTAAAATCCATGTTACCAGGGCTGTATCTACACTACACAATTATAGCACTATGATTCTTCATCAAGGTCACTGTGCCTTGCACAAATGGAGTTTGTGCCTCTGCAGAGATCACCTATGGAACATTATAGAGCTGAGTAGCTTGGCGGGAATACCAAGCATTATGATTCCATCTTAACTGTTGTGTCTCCTTCCTATGGAATCCTGGGGTTTGTAGTTGAAGGAAGTATCCAAAATTATCTGCCAGAGACCTCTAGTAGCTTTCCAAAGAAATTCCAATGGCCCTTCCCAAACTACAAATCTTCCAGGACTCCATAGGATGCAGCCCTCACAGTTACAGCAAAGTGCGGTAACCATGCAATGGGAATGCACTCCATGACTCACATTGTCCATCCAAATGTCTGTCAGAATTAGTGCATTTATTCAGCTCACGTAGGATTTGCTGCACCTCTGATTCCCTGACCTCTGCAAGTGACTGGACCTCTGGCAAAAGAAATCCCCTTCACTTCCCTGGCAGAAAGAAGAGGCAGTGAAAGAAAGAAGAGCTTCTTGGCAGTGCAAATGGACTTCTTCAGAACATGGTGGACTCTCCTTCCCTGGAGGTTGGATGGCCATCTTTCAGGGGTTTTTTAGAAGTGGACACCCACATTTTCAAGGGGTGAGCTAGATGACCCTTGGGGTGCTTTCCAACTTTGGTTCTAGGAGAAGAAGTGGCCGTTAGTGGCTTAATGTGCCATCATTATGTTGCATATTAATCCGGAAGAAATTGGTCAAAAAAGCCAAAGGCCTGACCTCTTCCCTGGAGCTCAGACTGCAAACTAGCAGAAGACTTTATAGCGTTATATCCTTTTACAAATTCCATTCTAATTCTCATATTCTTAATTCCATAGTTAGAAACCTTTTTGAAAGAGCTATAAACACCCTTTAGTACTCCAGGTTTGCAACATACATTAGGGGCTTTCTTTCTTTCTTTCTTTCAGACACTCATTGTATTAAAACCATATCTAAAATTCCTTTTGCCGGGTTCTTTCTCATTCCTGAGAAGGTTCTTCATGGTGTCGGCTGATGTGGGAGACAGATGGCTAGCAAACTGGAGTGTTTTCAGGGTTTGAGGTGCTCTGTCACCAACAATCAAAAGAGGACCATAAAAGAAGAGACGAAACCCAGGTCTGTAGTTGGGGGTGCTTTGCAGGGAGACTCAGCTGAACAATGACCAATCCTGACCATTATTTCAGAGCTAGTCTGGAAAATACTTGGCTTCCTTCCTTGGAGGGATCATCAATCTTCAGGTGAAGGACAGAGATTGCAGGCTAAAGTTTGTCTTAATTGCTCCAATGTCACAACCTCTCTGGCAGTACAACGAATGACTCCGCCGCCGGAGTGGTACCTGCAGGTGCTTTTTCTAAAAGTGAGACAAATTCCTTCCCTTTCCGCCAACTGGGTTGAGGCAGCGCCTGCATTTCCCAGCGTTTGGCATTTCTGTGCCTCCTGCATAAAAGGTCTTCCCACTAACTTTAGTTGCAAAGAGGCTGCATGTAAAGAGCCTCCCCCCACCCTTTTTAATGTCCTTTTTCTTCCATCCAAATAAATATTCTTGCCAAGAAAATGGCAATCTTTAGCCCTTGGGCCAGTATAGTTAGCTGCTGGTTTCCATTTACCAGTCAGACATCAAAGATGGATAAAGGACCCAACGATGGTCTGAATGCGGCTTAAGCAAAAAGTGTGCGCTCTAAAAGTGTCACTTAGCAGTTTGGGAGAGAAGGTGGTGGCATGGCTAAATTGTCCTTTTGGACCTATTAATAATAACCAATCAGCTGTTTATTCAAACAGCCCTACATCCAACTTGCATTAACCCTTTATAAATTGTTTGTTGGTGTTGTTGTGTGCCTTCAAGTCGTTTCCAATTTATGGGGACCCTAAGTGGGGTTTTCTTGGCAAGATTTGTTCAGAGGAGGTTTGCCATGAGGCTGAGAGTGTGTGACTTGCCCAGGGTCACCCCAAGGGTTTCATGACCAAGCGGGAAATCGAACTCTGGACTCCAAAGTCATGGTCCAGTGGGACCTACAGCTAGAAACTTAACTCCCTGGCTCCATGCTCAAAATAATTTGATTATAGATAAGAAGCCCATTTCTCATTTGGCAAGATTTTGTTTTAAGCCCACTCCATTAATGCTCCTTACAAAGTCCTGCACAGCTGATCTTATATGCAGCCTGCATAGGTGTTTAATGGTGAAATTGCTCATAAGTAAAGTGTATTTTTGCATTGGAGCTCAACTTATATGCAGCCTGCATAGGTGTTTAATGGTGAAACTGCTCCTAAATAAAGTGTATTTTTGCATTGGAGCTTAACTTATATGCAGCCTGCATATGTGTTTAATAGTGAAATTGCTCATAAGTAAAGTGTATTTTTGCATTGGAGCTTAACTTATATGCAGCCTGCATATGTGTTTAATAGTGAAATTGCTCATAAGTAAAGTGTATTTTTGCATTGGAGCTCAACTTATATGCAGCCTGCATATGTGTTTAATAGTGAAACTGCTCCTAAATAAAGTGTATTTTTGCATTGGAGCTCAACTTATATGCAGCCTGCATATGTGTTTAATGGCGAAACTGCTCCTAAATAAAGTGTATTTTTGCATTGGAGCTCAACTTATATGCAGCCTGCATATGTGTTTAATGGTGAAATTGCTCATAAGTAAAGTGTATTTTTGCATTGGAGCTCAACTTATATGCAACCTGCATATGTGTTTAATAGTGAAATTGCTCATAAGTAAAGTGTATTTTTGCATTGGAGCTCAACTTATATGCAGCCTGCATATGTGTTTAATGGCGAAACTGCTCCTAAATAAAGTGTATTTTTGCATTGGAGCTCAACTTATATGCAGCCTGCATATGTGTTTAATGGTGAAATTGCTCATAAGTAAAGTGTATTTTTGCATTGGAGCTCAACTTATATGCAACCTGCATATGTGTTTAATAGTGAAATTGCTCATAAGTAAAGTGTATTTTTGCATTGGAGCTCAACTTATATGCAGCCTGCATAGGTGTTTAATGGCGAAACTGCTCCTAAATAAAGTGTATTTTGCACCGGAGTGGCCGTAGGGTCTTTTCATCCCCATGCCAAAGGGACTTCAATGTTTGCCATGTTTCCAAAACACTGCAGAAAGAAGCCTCTGCCTTTTTAAAAGCCACACCAAGCCTCCAGATGCTTCCAATTTGGCCTTGCTGTTTGCAGGATCCGGATGCTGAGGGAGAAAAGGTTTCCTCCTGCCTTCTTCCTCCTCTCCTCCTTTCCAAGCCCCCTGCTGTCAGTTTGCCAAGGGCAGAGCATCATTCTTTTGTTTTCTCAGTAGCAGTTGGGGGAAGAAAAGCTCTCTTGGTGTGCTGGATTTATTGGCAAAGGAAACAGTTTGCAAAGCAGTTTGCAAAAGTGTGGCTTCCAAAACAGCAGCAGCAGCAACAACAACAGCAGCCTCCTCAAACTCTTCCAGCTGAGGCAGAGATGTGTCTCCTGAGGGTGAGTTTCCATACATTGCATCCACCCCCTTGAAAGTCTGAATTATTTAGTTTGGATTTTGGGGCCACTTTCTCTCTCTTTCTCCCCAGACAAAGCTCCTTAATATTTCTTTAGGGTCCTCTCCAAAGGCTGGAGTCTGTCTGCCTTTGGAGAGCAAAGGTTTAAAGCCAAAGCAAATCCTCAGCAAAGAGAGCAAAGGTTTAAAGAACCCCTTCTTCATCTCTATCTAGCTGACATGTTCTACAAATCCCACCTGACTTCTGCCTTTGCAAAAAATCCCAAAAGACCATTTATGCTAGAAAGCCAGATTTGGGAGCCTGGTGAGCAATTGCAAAGAGAAAGAAAAACAAGCACCCACAGCAGCGACATATTTATTTACTTGCATTTTATTTATTTCATTTATACACCGCCTTTCTCCCAGAATGGGACCCAAGATGGCTCACAAAAGGAGCCACTAAAATCTAACCTTAAAATTTATATTTTTAAAAAAAATCATTGCATGAAAGCAGTATACAATCATTAAAAGGCATACAGAATTTGAAAATGAAGTGCACACAACCAACAAAGCCTTCTTGGATAGGAAATCACCAATGGATACCAGTTGCTGTAAGGGATATTTCAGAGGAAGGAACTGGCCAAACTGAGGATCCCTTGCCTAAGAAAAACCTATGAGAAATTAGTGAGGTTGCCATAAGTCAAAAGGGGACTTGAAAGCCCAGTATAGCCCAGGGCCTAAATACCTAAAGGCACTTGATCTTGTTTGATCTTGAAACCTAAGCAGGGTTAGCCTTGGTTAGTATTTGAATGGGGAACCACCAAGGAACCTCAGGTTCTGGACACTATAGTATTTCAGAGGAAGGAACTGGCAAAAACTCCTCTGAGGATTCTTTGCCTAAGAAAAACCTATGAGAAATTAATAGGGTCCCCATAAGTCGGCAGGCAACTTGAAAGCACACATACAGCACCAGATCCTTCCGGTCTTGAAAGCGAAGCCTTGGTTAGTATTTGGATGGGAGACCACCAAGGAAATGCCAAGTGCTGTGGGCTGTATTTTGGAGGAAGGACCTCTGAGGATTCCTTGCCTAAGAAAAACCTATGAGAAATCCATGGGGTCCCCATAAGTCAACAGGCGACTTGAAGGCACAAACACACACAATATAACACAGGGCCTAAATAAAGGCTCCAGATCCTGTCTTGTTTTGGAATCTAAGCAGGGCCAGCTCTGGTTAGCCTTTGGATGGGAGACCACCAAGGAAGACCAGGTGCTGTAGGCTGTATTTCAGAGGAAGGAAAACCTATGAGAAATTAATAGGGTCCCCATAAGTTGGCAGGCAACTTGAAATCGCACACACAGCACCAGGTCCTGCCTGATCTTGGAAGCTAAGCAGGGTCAGCCCTGGTTAGCACTTGGATAGGAGACCACCAACAGATCCCAGGTGCTGTTGGGCTACATTTCGGAGGACAAAAGTGGCAAACCCACCTCTGAGGATTCCTTGCCTAAGAAAACCCTATGTGCAGATTTGGGTGACATCCACCTTAGAGGGTGCACCTTTTTTGGGATGTGTAGATTCTCCCTTCCTGGGCCCATCCTATGCCTCCTTTCATGGGATGGAGATAATGGTAGTTTCCTAAGGCCTGCCCCAGCTGGGACCTTTGCCCTCCCCAAAAGGCCACCCCATAAACAACCATTGCAAGCGAAAGGTGGGATTTATGGGTTCAGCCTTGCTGGCGACTGAGGAACAGACCTCTCCCTGGGCCCTTGGCTTTTTGCATTTCCATTTATTTATTTTATTTTATTTTCATGGCTGTTGCAGCTGCTCTGAGCCAGAGTCCCAGAGAGAGAAAGTTCAAGGTTTATAAGTGGCTGGTCAACCCAAGAGGCTTTATTTTTTATTTATTTTTAATGGAAAATGAATGTCTAGGGTTGCGGCATTGCGTTGCCTTGTTGTTTTTTAAAAGGTGGTTCTTTTCAGCAGCTGATCCACCACACATTTCATCCACCAGAGAGACAGAGGAGGAGACAAGAGTTGCACCAGTGCTAAGAACCGGTGAGTGGAAAAGCCTGGGTTTTGTGGGTTGTGTGCACAGAGGTTCTGGGTTCGAATCCTAGCCAAAGCAGCTCCAGCCTGCCTTTCCTCTTCCTTTCTCCCTTCCAAGCCAACTTGTCCTAAAGGCCTTGTGTCCCTGCAAGAGCTTCTGGGTGTGAAAAGGGTGTTGTGGGTGTGTATAGAGAGAGAAAGGGGGGCAAAGAAAGCTTTAATTCCCCCCCCCCTTTAGCTCCTGTTTTGGTTAGCCTGGCTGCCCAAGGAGTTGCCATTGGGGGGCCTATCAATAAATTCTTGTCTATTGATCCTGTGAATTTCAATTTGGCAATCAACCACAATGGGAGGGAAGAGGCAACCAAATTGCCCCAAATAATGTGTTGTGTGTGTGTGTGTGTGTGTGTGTGTGTATATATATATATATATTGGGGAGAACTGCTGCTGCTTGTGGTGCAAAGTTTGGAAGGAGTTGAGGGTCAGCCTCCAATTTTGAATTGAGTGTCCTTTCTGGCCTTCTGCAGCCAAATCCAGTCCTACGCTGGTGGTGGGGTCAGATTAGATGACCCTTGGAGGTCCATTCCACATCTACAAATCTGTGGTGCTCTGATCCACCCGAGTTGAGAGGAAGTGTCTGAGAGCTGGAGGGTGGGGTGTCACACTCTCTCAGCCTCAGAGGAAGGCAATGCCCAAGGCTGGAGTGCCGATCAGTGGGGCTGGGCAGCAGCTGTCCAGGGTGCTGAAGGGTCAGCTCCGGCCAGGGCCCGATCCCCCGGGGTTTTCTTCGCCTTGCCTTGCCTTGCCTGGCCTTGCCTTCCTTGAGCCCTGACCCTCGGCCACTCGGGCCTTTTCTCCATGTCCAGTAATTAAAATGTCAGCCTTGAATTCCCAGCCCTCCTCCTCCTCCTCCTTCCCTTCCCTTGGATCGATCTCTGGGAAGGGGCCGCCATTGATCGATCGGCCGCTCAAATGGAATTTATTGGGGTCATGGTTTTATATGGTGCTGATACAACTCTTAAATGGGGAACATTCCTTTCCAATCGGAGGCGTTTATTAAACTTCCACTGAATGAGAGCGCCGTGATTTATGGGCCAATCTCCCGGACGCCCTGCAAAGAGGGGGGGGGCCTCCTCCTCCTCCTCCTCCTCCACAAAGACCCTCCAGGGAAGGAAAGAAGGGAGGGAGGGAGGGAGGAGAGGGGAAGGAAGGAAGGAGGGAGGGAGAGAGAGAGAGAGAGAGAGAGAGAGAGAGAAGGAAGGAAGGAGGAAGGAAAGAAAGAAAGAAAGAAAGAGAGGGGGAAGAAAAAGATGGATGCTTGGAGTGAGAGATAAGGAAGGAAGGAAGGAAGGAAGGAAGGAAGGAGGGAGGGAGGGAGGGAAGGAAGGAAGGAAGGAAGGAAGGAAGGAAGGAAGGAGAGAAGGAAGAAAAGGATGGATGCATGGAGTGAGAAGGAAGGAAGGAAGGAAGGAAGGAAGGAAGGAAGGAAGGAAGGAAGGGGAGAGGGGAAAAAGGATGGACGCTTGGAGTGAGAGATAAGGAGAAAGGAAGGGAGAGGGGGATGGGGAAAGGGAAAGGGAAAGGGAAAGGGAACAAGGAAGGAAGGAAGGAAGGAAGGAAGGAAGGAAGGAAGGAAGGATAGGAGGATGAAGGGACAGAAGGAAGGAAGACAGAGCAGGCTGCCTCCTCCAAAGAGAAAGAGAGAGAGAGAGAGATCAGGGGACCATCCTAGCACCCAAAAAACTGTCCAGCTGAAGGCTTCTCCAAGGGCTCCCCAGAGGTCATGCAGTCCAACCCCCATTCTTGGAAGAAAGGGAGGAAGGCGATCCCGACTGTCTCTTCTAGAGAGAGAGAGAGAGAGAGAGAGGGATCCTATAGTCCTGGGAACCAAGGCATCCTAGAAGTGGCCAGGTGCGAGGACTTCTCCAAGGGCCACTCTTTTTGGCTCCCCAAAAAAGGTCATCTAGTCCAGACCCCTTATTTCGGTATCAACCGCTGGACCATTTCTGATAGTTCTCCAAAAGTCTTATCTTGCTGCCTATACTGCATTTTTTACTCCTCTCCTTATGGTTTTACGTTAATTTATATATTTAAAAATGCTGATGTTTTCAATGTGGTCGTATATCTATTTTTTCTCTTTCTGAAAACCTTTTTTATTACGATTTTTTACCTCGTCTGGATTCAGACGTGAGCCGGAATAGAGAGGTTGAAAGGGGGGGGGGAGACCAGACTGTTCAGAGTGACCAGATGTCCTCATAATCGCAAAGGAGGACAAGGCACCACAAAATGGAGGACATTCCTGAAAAACGGAGAGAGTTGCCAAAGTAAAGCTGAAATGCATGCTGCTTCTTAGTCAGGCTCCAAATGGAGGATATTTGGGGATTCCGCCTGGAGGACGTGTCCAGGAAAAGAAGGACGACATGGCTGGTCACCCTGTTCCGTTTGCAAGCTGAGCTGGAAAGAAAAGATTGAAATGCATTCTCTCAGGGTAACTACAAAGCGTTGGACTATGACTCTAGAGAACAGGGTTCGAATCCCTGCTCAGCCATGGTGACCTTGGGCAAGTCACACTCTCTCAGCCTCAGGGCAAGGCCATGGCAAACCTCCTCTGAGCAAACCATACCAAGAAAACCCCAGGATAGGGTCGTCATACAGACTTGCGGGCACACATCAAGAACAACAATAAATAAATCAGGCCCCCCTTTTAAAATCAAAACCCCTTCCTGACCCTCCAAGGAAGTTCATCTCCTCAGTTGACTCTTCTTTCCTCCCACCCCATTGATCTGCCCCTTCCCAAAAAATATCTGGGTCACAAGCCCTTTCTCTCTTCCCTCTTGGATGCTCATTTCAAGGACTTTAAAAACACATTATAAAATATTGCAACCAAATGTTCCAAATGTTTCAAATATTCCAAGGATTTTCCTCCTGCAATAAAGACAACCAGGGGAAAGGAGAAGGAAGGCTCTCCTGACCCCAAAAATGGGGGGGAAATGGAGTGCTGGACGATTAAACTCCATTTTAAGAAGGGATATTGTAAAGCTGGCCAGAAATAAAGCATCCAAAATGAAGAAGGAAGGAATCCAAGACTTCTCAGTTCCAGCTCTCCAGAGGTCTGGCACCACAAAGCCCATCACTCTGACAAGACTGGGGAGTTTCTCTGCCACGGATGGATGGATGGATGGATAGACAGACAGACAGACAGATAGGCAGATTAGGAGAGCATGGATTAAATGGCAGGGGCAGAGCAAGGCAGAGGACTGGAGAAGAGAAGTATAGTATCATCCAAAAGCTACAAGACAGGGAAGCTTTTATTTTGGGCCAACCGAAATACACATTATTTATGATGCAAGCTTTCAAAGCTCCACTGGCTTCCTCATCATCAGGCAAAGGAGTTTAAAATGATACAGGAAAAAAGAGAGAAAAAGGAAGGAAGGAAGGAAGGAAGGAAGGAAGGAAGGAAGGAAGGAAGGGGAAAGGCAGTCAGGCAGGAAGGCAGAAAGAAGGGAGGGAGGGGAGAAGAAAGGAAGGAAAGAAGAGGGAGGGAGGAAGGAAGGAGAGAGGAGGGAGGGAGGGAAGGAAGGAAGGAAAGAAGGAAGGAAGGAAGGAAAAAGGCAATCAGGCACGAAGGGGGAAAGAAGGGAGGGAGGGGAGAAGGAAGGAAGGAAAGAGAGGAGGGAGGGAGGAGAGAGAGATAGAGAAAGGAGGGAAGGAAGGAAGGGAAGAAGGGAGGGAAAAGGCAGGCAGGCAGGCAGGAAGGGGGAAAGAAGAGAGGGAGGGGAGAAGAAAGGAAGGGAAGGAAAGAGAGGAAGGAAGGAAGGAAGGAAGGAGAGAGGAGGGAAAGAAGGAAGAGAAAAGGCAGACAGGCAGGGGGAAAGAAGAGAGGGAGGGGGAAATGAAGGAAAGAGAGGAGGAAGGGAGGGAGGGAGAAAGAAAGAAAGAAAGAAAGAAAGAAAGAAAGAAATTGACAAATTGACAATGTTAGTCCTAGGCCTGCATTTGGTCCAGATGTTGTGGTTGTTGTCCTCATTTCAGATGGCCTGGAAAGGTCTCCATGCAGGTGGGACCCTCCTCCTCCTCCTGGCCATGGGGATGCTGGGAGATTCAATCCAGGAAACCAACCTCCAATTCCATTTGCAAGACCAAAAAGCTACCAAGAGGTCTACCCCTGGATATGTTTTCTGCAGAAGAGAAGTTACTTTTTTCCCTTTGCCTTCAGTCCAAGGCTCATCACACTTGGCCTTTCCTGATGGATACCTTTCTGGTCAAAGAAATGGGGAGAAATGGGTAAAAGAAAAAGAAAGACCCCTGACCCACTTTATCCTGGAGTCCAACTTCAGAGGAAATAAGAATAAAACTGGGGAATTTCCTTCAGCAACTCAATTCATTTTCCCTCCTGCCCCCCCCCCTTGTGTAGATATGCAGACACCCCCAACCCTTTTTGCATGGAGTGATCATTGAGTTTTAATTAGGAATTGTCACAATTAAGTCCAACATACACACACACACACACACACACACACACACGCCTTTAATTACATCTGCTTTTTTAATTCCAAATCCGTGTTTACACAGTAAGCGAGACGTACCTCCTGATTATCCCCAATACTCTTTATACTGTACTAATTATGTAAATTAAACCTAATTAACTGACACACACACACACAAAAAAAAAAACACCCTTTGCAGTTAATCCAACTGTTAAAAGATATGGGATGGAGGAGAAGCTTAAGAGAAGCCAGGGAAGGAAAGGGAGAGCTTCCTGTGAATTTTTTGGGAATTTTGGGGAAAAAATTAAAGGTTGTTGTTCCTTTTCTCCTCCTTTGATGCCTTTTCTCCATCCCTCCTTCTCCTAATCCGGAGTTGCTGCTGCTGTTGTGTGCCTTCAAGTCATTTCCAGTTTATGGCAACCCTAAGACAAGCCTTTCATAGGGTTTTCTTGGCAGGATTTGTTCAGAGAGGGGTTGGCCTTGCCTTCCCTCTGAGGCTGAGAGAGTGTGACTTGCCCAAGATCACCCAGTGGGTTCACAAACCGAAACCTAAGGCCTCCGGCGTGGGTGACAGGAGAGCAAAACAACCTATTTTTGAACAGCTAAAATCCTTCCTGATGCAAAGCGTGAAGGTTTTCTTGGCAAGATTGGTTCAGAGGAGATTTGCCACTGCTTTCCCTCGAGGCTGAGAGAGTGTGACTTGTCGAGGGACAACCAGTGGGTTTCAGGGTCAAGCTGGGAGTTGAAACCTGGTCTCCAGAGTCATAGTCCAAGACTGAAACCACTGTGCCACACTGGCTCTATATATCTTATATCTTAGGTTGTGGTTTCCAAACTTTGGTCCTCCAGGTGTTTTGGACTTCAGCTCCCAGAATCCCTGGCAGTTGGGACTTCTGGGAGTTGAAGTCCAAAACACCTGGACGATCAAAGTTTGAGAACCACTGGACTGGAGTCTCCTCCTAGAATTTGGGGGCCTTCTTAGATTGGGTCATTGGAGCAGCGCCCCCTACCGCAGCGCCTGGGAATTGCACTTTGGGGCGCTGTCCTTGGTGCTGAAATAGGATTTGTTGGAAGAAACGTATACATTCTCTTTCCTCCCATTATATAGATGTGTTGTTGTTAACTGCCTTAGTGTTGATCTGGGCCCATGGCAGTGACCCTTTGGATGACCCTCTCCAAGCCCCACTGTCCTCTCCTGCTCTGTCCAGCTCCTGCATAGATATAGATAGAGAGATATAGAGATAGATGATATTCAGAGTCACATTTCTGCAGTTCTGCTAATGAAATACAGACTCCAACAAGTTTATCTTCCATATTTGTGTATCTAAGTTTGCTTGTAAAAGGATTAAAAACCCTGGGACCCTGTTCCCAGGCACAAGGTGACTAGATGTCCTCACCACCAAAAGAGGACGAGACGGCGCAAAATGTAGGACCTCCCAGACAAATGGCCCAAGGAAAGCTGAGGACACTCATGCTAAGGTAAATGCATTGAACAACCTTTCCCAAGAAAGGCCCTTAGGGTCTCCATAAAGGCACACAACAACAACAACAACAACAACAACAACAGCAACAGCAACTTCTCTGCCCGAGAGTGCTCTGGGTGCCAAACTACAAATCCCAGTATCCTGAAGGATGGAGCCATGGCAGAGAGAAGTGGTGCCAAACCTATACTATTTCTACAGTACAGCCAAGTCACACTCTCTCAGCCCTCTGGTCCAAGGCCAAAGGGGGGGATAGGAGGGAGGGGCTTTGAGAAAAAGGGGGAGGGGGGAAGGAGAGCTTAGTCCGAGGCCAGATCGGATTAAATACGACTCTTTGCAGGTTATTTAAAACCGCTTTTAATCTTCCCGCCGCACGTGGGGTTCCTTCTGTGCCAGGATCCTTTTCCACCTTCTCTCCAGGAGGAAGTCCACAATGTCCTCCTTTTGCAGGACATGTCCCACATGTCAACCTTCTGTCCAGGAGGGATTGCAAGATGTCCTCCGTTTGGAATGTGTCTAAGAAGCATGGATTTATATTTGTGTGTTTATATATTAAGAGCCTGGAGCTCTTATTTGTCCATGTCCTCCATTTTCCTAGAAGGTCCTGTGTTTTGAGGCACTTCGTCCTCCTTTGAGGTTAGGACATCTTGGTCCAGGGCGACCCGACATCCTCCTTTTCCTGGAAACGTCCTCTTTTTTCCAGGACACGTCCTCCATTTCCACCTTCTGTCCGGGAGGTATTCCGAAAGGTCCTCCACTCTGAGCAGGACTATGTAAGTGCTTTAGTTTTTACTTTGGGAATGCCCAATATTTTCCGCCTCCAATGTCCTCCATTTTGCGGTGCTTTAGTCCTCCTTTGCGATTATGAGGACACCGGGTCATGCTCTGCTTGTGTGTCCTTGTCGTAGTTGTTGGCATGTATCTATATATGTATATATATTCTCTTGCACAGAAATACCCAGGCTTGGGAATTATTCTAATAAATAAATGATTGGGGGGGGGGTTGGACTGATCCACTTGCTTTTAAGGGAAGGGCAAGTTGTGTTGTTGTTGTTGTTGTTGTTGTTGTTGTGTGCCTTCAAGTCATTTCCAACTTGGGGCGAACCTAAGGCGATCCTATCATGAAGTTTCCTTGGCAAGATTTGTTCAGAGGAGGTTTGCCAATTGCCTTTCCCTGAGGCTGAGAGAGTGTGACTTTGCCCAAGGTCACTCAGCCCATGGCTGAGTCGGGATTCGAACCCTGGTCTCCAGAGTCAGAGTCCAGCACTCAAACCACTGTACCACCAGGATGAATAAATGATATTAAATATAATAATATTAATAACAATAATAATAACAATAATAATAATAATAATAATCTGAAGAAGAGGGAAGCAAGCATTCTATCAAATTAATACCTAAAGCCTTTATTTTTTAATTATATATATATATATATATATATAATTTTAAAAACTAAAGGCTTTCGGTATTATATATATATATATATATATATATATGGCTTTCGGTATTAATTTGATTATATATATATATATATATATATATAATTTTTAAAATAAGGTCTTTCGGTATTAATTTTATATATATATATATATAGGCTTTCGATATTATATTTTGGTATTAATTTGATGGAATGCTTGATATATATATATATATATATATATAAATGAAAGGGGGGGGTGGGAGGAAGTCAGGACCCCTATTAAAATAAAGCCTTCAAAGCCTGGGCTCTTCCCGGATTTTCCTTCTGGATTTTAGGAAGCGCTTCCCTCTTTCCAAGCCGGGTTTGTAGCTTTGCAGCCGGCCTTGGCGCAGTAATAATAAGGGCTAATAAATAATTAACGAAGCATTTGTTGTTGGGGTTTTTTTTGGGGGGGGGGAGGAAGAGGTTAGAAAGGACAGTCAGGGAGGCCTTGTTGTGTGTGGGGGGGTAGTTTAAAATTCACCCCCAAGGAACCCCTTCTTTCTTTTCTTCCTTCCTTCCTTCCTTCCTTTCTTCCTTCCTTTGCAAGGAGCGAAGTCTCTCTGCAATTCTTCCAAGGCTGGGCTGGGATGGAAGGCTTCTTTTTCGGGGGAGGGGGGGGCTCTAGCCATGCCTTGCCCCCCCCCCCTCCCTGCCTCTGCTTTAAATAATTAAAAGGCCAAGAATAATCCCTTGTCATTACGGCCGAGGAAACGGGAGCCAAAGAAGCCGGGTTACCGAGGAAGAAGAAGAGCCTCTTGAATTTTTCCGACTCACCTTTTGGTCTCTCTCTCTCTCTCTTGGGGGGGGGGGCACATGGGGGGATGTCTCCCCTTCCTTGAAAGCCCCCCCCCCGTCCTTTTCCCTTCTCCCCGAATTTCTGCCTCCAACCGGCGCCAACGAAACTCTCCCTCTCTCTCTCTCCAGTTCATTTCGCATCCTCTTTGGCAATGCCCTTCTCCTTTCCTTTTCCAAAATCAGGCAGCCCCCCCCCTCCCTCAACCCAATTTCTTTCCCCCCCCCCCAAGAGGACAGAGAGGGGGGGACTTCTCCCTCTTTTCAAACGTCAAATTCTCTGGCACCCCCCTTTTGCAATGCTTTTCCTCCTCCTCCTCTCCAAAAGCAGACAGAACACCCCCAAACCAATTTCTGGAAGAAAGAGAGGGGGGGTCTTCTCTCTCCCCCCCCCTTTTAAAACTTCTCTGCATCCCCATTTGGCATGCCTTTTTTTGCAATGCTTCTCCAAAAGCAGACAAATTCCCCAGCTCAATTTCTGCCCCCCCCCCTTTAGAAACCCTCAGATTCTCCGGTTTGCATCCCTTTTGCAATGCCTTTCCAAAACCTGACAGCCCCCCAACGCAATTTTTCTTTCTCCCCCCCCCCTGGAAGACAGACAGAGAGAGGGGGGGGTCTTTTCCCCTCTTTTCAAAATCCTTTCAAATCCCCCCTTTTGCAATAATTCTCCTCTTCCTCTCCAAAATCAGACAGACCCCCCCAAACCCAGTTTCTGCCCCCCAGGAAGACAGAGAGAGAGAGAGAGAGAGAGAGGGATCTCCTTCCTCCCCCCCTTTCCAAAACTTTTCTGCCACCCCCCCCCTTTTGCCTCCCTCATTTTGCAATTCTCCCTTTGCAAAAAGCAGACCTTCTTGCCCCCAACTCGATTCCTGCCCCCTCCCCAGAAAAAGGGAGACTCACAGAAAGCAAGAAAAGGGACTTCTCCCCCACTTTCAAAACTCTCCCAAATTCTCCGGAGCCCCCATTGTGCAATGCTTCCTCCTCCTTTCCAAAAATCAGACCTTTCCCCCCAACCCAATTCCTGCCCCCCCAAGAAAGACCCACAGAGAAAGAAAGGGGTCTCCCCCCCCCCCCCCACTTTGGAAACTCTTTCCCAATCTCTGGCCTCCTTCTTTCTTTGGCAAAATCCTCTTTATTTTGCCATGCCTCTCCTCCTCCTCCTCCTCCTCCTCCTCCTCCTTTCCAAAACCAGGCAGCCCCCCCTCCAGGAAGACCCACAGAGAGGGGAGGGGACCTCCCCCTCTTTCCCCCCAAATTGCTCAGGTGGGGGGGGGCAGGGGTCCCCAGGGGCCGAAGGAAAGCTCTTTCCCCCCTTTTCTTTTCTTCTCTTTTCCCCTTCTGCTTCTTCGCCCTGGGCCCTTAGTTAGGAAGGCCTCTTTGATGAGGGCAATTGCTCAAATTTGGGGTCCGGAGAGGATGATTAATTACAGTTTAATTAAGAAGAAGAAGAAGAAGAAGAAGAAGAAGAAGAAGAAGAAGAAGAAGAAGAAGAAGAAGAAGAAGAAGAAGAAGAAGAAGAAGAAGGCTGCTTTTGGGAACAGCGGAGTGCTTTGCCTTTGGCTTTTTCAAGGGACTTTGGTTGCTTTTGGGGTTTTGGAAAGGGACACTGGTCCCCCAAAGATGGAATTGGGAGAGAGAGAGAGAGAAATAAAATACAGGCTAGGATAGAAATACCAATTTAAAAAATAAAGTACTATAAAATAAAGCGCGACTTTTCCACTTCAGTCGCAGGCCAATGGCGGTTTGATCCCGCGTTTGGTTTAGGAGATCGATTGGACAATGGAAAGTCCTTCTTTTGTATCCTCTTCTTCTTCTTGTTTTGTCGGGCTCAAATGTAGGATCTCGTTTAGGATGGGGTTTATTTCAGCGCGCCCAAAAAAGCAAAATAAAATAAAATAAATCCCGTTTTATTTTATGTATTTATTTATTTTTTTTAAAGGTTTAAAAACCCTCGGAAAACGCTTCGCTCGCTTATTCTCTTGATCGATTATCGATTACAATCTGGATCAAAGATTCTGAAAGAGGCTGCAATCCTGTTGGAGGGTCCCGGCTAAAGCAGCACTTTCGATCGATCGATGATCGATTAAACTCTGGATCAAAGATTCAGATATAGGCTGGAATCAGGGTGGAGGGCTCCAATTTACTAGAGCAGCTCTTTCTCTCGATCGATGGTCGATCATTTTCGAGATCAAAGATTCAGATATAGGCCGGAATCCTGTGGGAGGGTTCCAACGAGAACAACTCTCTCTCTCTCGATCGATCGATCGATCGATCGATTATTGATTGCAATCTGGATGAAAGGTTCGTGTATAGATAAGTCAAGACAGGATTTAGGCCACTCTTCGGTCCCTAGGAATCGATCAAAATCTCATTTAAAGACAGACCCGACTTCTCTTTCCCAACCTTTCCTATCTCAGGGAGCAATAATTGGGGATAATTTTTGGGAAGGATCAATTCTTTGATTCCTTTTCTTCCCAGGAAACTTGTGGGATATATATATCTACACATACACATATATTTCTCCTTGCTTCATTTAAACCACTTCCCTGCCAACAAAACCAATAAACTACCAATATCGATCAGGCAGGCGGTATCGTTTTCCCAATTTATTAAAATTTGGCGGTGGAGGGAATATGGTCCCATTATGGGGGCTTCGGGAGGGAGGCTCTGTCCCATCTTGAGGGGCTTTTTTTGGGGGGGGGGGGTGCCTGTTCCGTCCGCGCCGGCCTCTAGTCCGAACATTGCCAACTAAATCCTCACCTTGGCCTCGAGGGAAGAGAGAGAAGTGTGCGAAGGCAGAGCAAAACCGGATCCGTTTCTCTTCTCCATCCCCGACCCATATATTATTGGAGGGGGGGGGATCTTTTTTTTCCGAGGGGGGAGTCCCCCAAATCGTCTCCTAATATCCAGATTCTGCGCAAACAGCCCAAATTCTCCACGTTTGAAGTCCAGGTTCAGGGAAATCTGCCTCTCCGAGTCAGACATTCTTCTTAGGGCTATTTTATTTTTGTCCCGGGGGGGGGGGGCGGTATTAGCCAGAGGTTTTTTTTTTTCCTTCCAAGCCCCATTTTTGGTGGGGAAGGAAAAGGGGGGGGCTGAGAAAAACGAGGAAACAAAACCGAAGTGTGAGAAAAACGAAAAAAAAGGGGGGGCAGGAGGGTGCTGAGGGGGGTAGGATTGAACCCCCCCCCCGCCGCCAGCCTTGATGATTTCTCTTCTTTCCCCCAAAATTTGAGCCTGTGGGTTTCTCTACCTTTCCGATTTTTCTCAGAATTTTGTGGACGACCCTCCCCAAAAATTGAGCCAAAAAACGGGAAAAAAGGGGGCTCTGGATAACACCCCTTCCCCCCCCCCCCCCACGAGCCAAAAACAAAGTAGCCCAGAGAAGCCTCTCTAGTTTGGAGAGAGAGAGAGAGACCTTCCTGATCCTGGAAAAGGGGAAATCCCTGGGTTTGGGACACGAAGGGGGGGGCGGGGAGGGGGGGTCTTTGCCTGACATCAGCCCCCCTTTTGATCCCCCCCCTCCTTCCTTCCTTCCTTCCTTCCTTCCTTCCTTCCTTCCTCGCCCCGTCGAACATGGGCTGTTAACAACCGATGCGGGGAAATGTTCCCCGATTGGGGGGTTTGGGGGCTCCCTCCCAGTCCCTTGGGGGGGGAGGAAGACTAAAGCCCCCCCATCTCTCCCACTGGGGCAACTGGTCCACCATTCGCCCCCCCCCCCCCGCGATAGGAAGAACAACTTAGACGGGAGAGTGGGGTCTTGAAGGATGGTTGAAAGGTCGCGTTTCCAAAGTGGGGGGGATTGTTACCCCCAACTGGTCACCCCTCCTACCCTTCGGATTGGGGGGGGGCGGCGGGGGGGTTGAAGAGGAGAGGAGAGGAGGCGCAAAGGGGGGAGGGGGGCCCGCGGGGGCGCGCACTTACCTTTCGGGCGCGTCTCCGACTGTGAGAACACCTCCTGCCCCCCCCCCTTTTGAAAGGAGGCTGGTGATTGACAGCTCCCTCCTGGGTCCCTTTGGATGGGGAGGGGGGGTCTTGTGGCGCTAAGTGGGGGCTGCCTCTGGATCCGAGGGAGAGGCAGAAGAAGGCCGAGGATCAGGGTCTCTCTCCTCCTCCTCCTCCTCTCCCTCCCTCTCTCCCTCCCTCCCTCCCTCCCTCCCTCCTTCCTCCTCCCCCTTTCCTTCCTTCCTTCCTTCCTTCCTTCCTTCCTTCCTTCCTCCTCCTCCTCTTCCTCTTTTTCCCCCCAAAAGAGCCCCTCCATGCGGCCATCGCCTCTTCCAGCCAGAGAAGAAGATGGGAGAGCCATGAAGGAGAGCCCCGCCGTCGCCAGAGGAAGAGGAAGAGGAAGAGGAAGAGGAAGAGGAAGAGGCTGGGGGGGCTGCCTCCGTGGCCCCTAAGAGCCCCTCCCCTCCCCTCCCCTCCCCTCCCTTCCCTTCCAGGGCTCTGGGCCAGAGGGAGACCCAGGCCACCTTCCTCTCCGTCCAGGTGAGCAAGGACCACCGGCTTCCTTTGCCAAGGATCAGTTTGGGGGTGTTGTTTTTTTGGGGGGGGGTCAGCTTCCTTCCTTCTGGGCTTCCCCTTCCTCCCCTCGCTCCCACTTGGGGGGATAAGGAGGTCTATTTCGGAAAGGAAGCCCTTCCTTCCTCTTCCTTGTCCCTTTGCAAAGCGACGTCTTCTTTCCCTTAGCGATCCCCGTTTCTTTTGCAAGTCGGTTCCTGGATCCCCTCCTGCTCTCTTCTCTCTCTTCCTTCCTTCCTTCCTTCCTTCCTTCCTTCCTTCTTGGGATCCCTTGAGATCGTTGCTGCGGGGGCTGCAAGCGGAGGAGGATCCGGCATTGTGTCGTTGTTGTCGTTGTTGTTCCTCCTCCTTTATTTCCCCTTTTTCTCCATCGATGTAGTTTTGCAAAGCGCTCTCAAAGGCGGAGGTTGGAGGGTCGCCCCCTTTCCCTCCGTTGTGACTTCGGGGCTCGGTTGCTTTGAGGTTTTTAAAGGGGGGGGGGGGACAAATCCAGCAAAACCCGGCGAAGAAAAAGCCGAGAGAGCCCTGGCGAGCCTCCTTCCTTTTGCGCCTTTTGAGGCTCTTTGGAAATGTGATTAATTCGGAGGGGGAGGGCGAGCTTTTCGGGGAATTTCCATCTCTCTCTCTTTCCATTCTTTTTTCTACTTTTATGTATTTATTTTGGTTTTGGGGCTCCTGCGTTCTGGTTAGGACCCGACGTGTTTCTTCCCCCGATATTTGTTTTTTGTTTTGTTTTGTTTTGTTTTGGGGGGGCGAGAGGGAAGGAAAGGCGATTTGAAGAGAGAGAGAGAGAGAGAAAGGTAGAAAGAGAAAGAGAAAGAGGGAGGGAGGGAGGGAAGTTTGCATTCCCATTTGCGAAGGACACAAAGCCTTGGACTATTTTGTGTAATTAACAAGGAAAGCCTCTTAGTTAATCCGGGCGATGATCCTGTTGGCTTAAGCCCCTTCTTGGCTCCCTTCTGCTCCTCTTGGCCTCTTCCTCCATCCAGCCTTTTCTTTCCAGTTCCTTCGAAGGAAAGAAAGAAGGAAGGAAGGAAAGAAGGAAGGAAAGAAGGAAGGAAAGAAAGAAAGAAGGGGCGCAGGTTTAAGCCTCTAATCCCCGCTAAAGGCATTAAGGGCCAGCTTTTCCCCATCCCTCCATCCCTCCTTCCCTCCATCCCTCCTTCCCTCCATCCCTCCTTCCCTCCATCCCTCCTTCCCTCCATCCCTCCATCTCATTTAGAAATCTCCCAAATCCCCCCCCCCGAAAAGGAGGGGAACCACTTGCGCCGGATTTTCGGGTCCCGATCCCGCTTTCTTCCCTCGAAACGGGACTTTTCCCTTGGTTTCGAAACCCTGGTTTATTTGGACAAGAAGCCCTTCGGAAAAGGATCGAGGGAGCCTGAGTCTGCATTTCATGTAAGGCCATTTCGTTGTGTTCTTCTTGTTGTTGTTGTTGTTTAAAACTGCCTGGGGTTGAATTCAAACTCAGGGCCCCTCGATCCTCCTCCTCCTCCTCCTCTTCCTTGCCCAACCCAAGGGGGGCTTCGGGGTTTTCCCATTTCCTTGGGGCTTTCAATCCCCCTGGCGCCATGTCCGGGAAGGAGTCCTCCTCCTCCCCTTCGAGCCAAGGAAGGCGCCGGGGGGGGGGGGCGGCTGTGGATTTGAACTCTCCTCCTCTTCTTTGCCCTTGAGCCCCGCTCCTGAGGCTGCTGGCAGGGAGGGCCAAGGAACGTTCCTCTAACGGGGAACGAACTACAACGGAGGAGGAGGAGGCTCCAAGGACCGCCGCCTTCCGCTCTCTCTCTTCCTCTTCCTCTTCCTCTTCCTCCGAACCGGAGGTCTGCGGAAGGAGGAAGGGACAGGCGAGCAAGAGAGGGGGCTTTGGATTTTTAAAAGGGGGGAGGGGAGATCTGGGGGGGGTACGTGTGGCTTTGGTGGAAACCCCATTTTTAATTACCTTTTCCCCCATTCAACTTTCCTTCCTTCCTTCCTTCCCTCCTTCTTTCTCTTCTCTTCCCTTCCCTTCCCTTCCCTTCCTTCCTTCTTTCTTCCCTTCCCTTCCCTTCCCCCGGATTCTTCCCCAATGCCTTTCCACCTTTCCAAAGAAATATCTAGCTTTGGGGTGTGTGTGTGTGTGTGTGTGTACCCCTTTTTCTTTCTTCGAAACAGCGGCCTGTCCAGGGCTTCCCTCTTCCTTTTCCACTTCCTCGTTTCTTTCCTTTCCTTCTCTTTTCCCGGATTTTTCCCCAACTCGTTTCCACCTTTCCAAGGAAATATCAGGGTTTGGTGTGTCTGTACCCCCTTTTCTCTCTCTGGAACGGTGGCCTGTTTTTCCCCCTTCCCCTTCCTTCCTTCCTTCCTTCTTCCTTCCTTCTCCCGGATTCCTCCCCAACGCCTTTCTGCCTCGATTTGGGGTGTTGAGTGTGTGGATCCCCCTTCCCTCCTTCTTTCCTTCCCTTCCCCCGGATTCTTTCCAAAGAATTATCCGGATTTCTTTCTTTCTTTCTTTCTTTCTTTCTTTCTTTCTTTATTGGGGGGGGGGGTGTTGGTGTTGGTGTGAGCGTGTGTCCGCTTTTCCCTCCCGAAGCCGCGTCCTGCCCAGGGCTTTTGGGGCGGTGGGGGGGGGGGAGGAGGAAGGGGGCTTTGGGGGGCTTTGGGGGTGGGGTGGGGGTCCCATTTGAAGGCCGTGTTTGACTGGGGGTGGCGTGTCCCCCTCCTTTTCTCCTCCTTCCTGAGCGCTTCTTCTTCTTCTCCTCCTCTTTCTTTCTTTCTTTCTTTCTCTCCTTCTTGCAGGAGTTTCGCCGTCGGGGGGGACGCCGATGGAGCCCTTGTCCGCCGCCGCCGCCGCCGCCGCTTCCTCTCAGCTGGGACCGGGCCGAGACTGTGGCTCCTCCTCCTCCTCTTCCTCTTCCTCTTCCTCCTCCTCTTCCTCCTCGTCGCCTCCCTCCAAGCCGGACCTGCTCCAGCCTTACTCCTCCTCCTCCTCGTCGTCGTCGTCGTCGGTGCCGTCGGTGTCCGGGAGCGGCCTGAAGCCGAACCAGGTGGGGGAGACCTCCCTGTACGGGGTGCCGATCGTGTCGCTGGTGATCGACGGGCAGGAGCGCCTGTGCCTGGCGCAGATCTCGAACACGCTGCTCAAGAGCTACAGCTACAATGAGATCCACAACCGTCGGGTGGCGCTGGGCATCACCTGCGTCCAGTGCACACCTGTCCAGCTGGAGATCCTGCGCCGGGCGGGGGCCATGCCCATCTCCTCGCGGCGCTGCGGCATGATCACCAAGCGCGAGGCCGAGCGGCTCTGCAAGTCCTTCCTGGGGGAGCACAAGCCCCCCAAGCTGCCGGAGAACTTCGCCTTCGACGTGGCGCACGACTGCGCCTGGGGCTCGCGGGGCAGCTTCATCCCGGCCAGGTACAACAGCTCCCGCGCCAAGTGCATCAAGTGCGGGTTCTGCGGCCTCTACTTCTCGCCCAACAAGTTCATCTTCCACTCGCACCGGACGCCCGAGGCCAAGTACACGCAGCCCGACGCCGCCAACTTCAACTCCTGGCGGAGGCACCTCCGGCTCAGCGCCGACAAGGGGGGGGCGGCGGGGGCGGGGGGCAACGAGGACCTGAGCCACGCCTGGGAGGACGTCAAGGCCATGTTCAACGGCGGCACCCGCAAGAGGACCTTCTCCCTCCACGCCTCGGGCGGCGCCGGGCCGGGGGCGGCCGCGGGGGGGCCCAAAGCCGGCCTCCACGCCCCGTCCTCCGCCTCCTCCGCCTCCGCCTCCGCCTCCTCCGACCCCCTGGCCCCCGCCCACAAGAGCCTCCGGTGCGGCGCAGCCCCCTTGGGCGAGGAGCAGCCCGGGATGGGCGACCGAGGAGGGGGAGGGGGAGGGGGGGCGGCGGCAGTGGGGGGGCTGGGGCTGGCCCTGCACCCGGCCGCCTCCGTCTCGGTGCGGAGCTTCCCGGTCATCCCGGTGCCCAGCAAAGGCTTCGGGGTGCTCCAGAAGCTGCCGCCCCCGCTCTTCCCGCCCCCCCCGCCCCCGCCGCCGCCCTACGCCTTCCCGGCCTTCGGCCTCTGCCCCAAGAAGCCCGAGGAGCCCCTGGGGGGCGGCGGCGGGGGGGCGGGGGCGGCGGGGGGCCACGGCCACGGAGGGGAGCCCGGCAAGGGCCACGGCCTGCCCCCGGGGCTCTTCTGGCACCCGCCGGGGCCCCCCCCGCCCGTGCCCCAGCCCCAGCCCCAGCCCCCCTCCAAGGAGGCCGGCCCCCCGGGCGCCGCCCTCTACCCGCCCTTCCCGGTCTTCTGGCCCTCCGCCGCCGCCGCCGGGAGCCTCCCGGGGACCCCCTTCCCGCCCCAGAGCCAGAGCCAGAGCCAGGCCAAGGCGGCCGCAGCCACGGCCGTGGTGGTCGCAGCCGCCGCAGCCGCCGCCGCCGCCTCGGTCTCGGCCTCGGTCTCGGCCTCGGTGTCGCCGCTGGGGCTGCGGGGGCCCCTTCCAGGCGGCGGGGAGAGGGAGGGCGCGGCGGCGGAGCCCTCGGGGAACAACGGGAACAACGGGAACAAGAGGGGCAGCGCCACCCCGCCCGAGGGATCCGGCTCCTCGGGCCCCGAGGAGGAGCGCTCGCTGGCCGTCGAGGAAGCCCTCCCGCTGCTCCCGCTGCTCCCGCTCCCGCTGCCGCTCCCTCGCAAGGGCAGCTACCTCTCGGCCTTCCGCCCGGTGGGGGTGGCCAAGGACGCCGAGAGCATCGCCAAGCTCTACGGCCACGGGCCCCGGGGCTGCCCCCCGACGACGGCGACGGCGACGGGCTACCTCTCCCCGGACTTCCTCAGCGAAGGCAGCTCCAGCTACCGGTCCCTTTCTCCGGGGAACGACGAGACCGCCGTCGAGGAGGAGGAGGAGCCCGAGGTGGACGTCGAGGGGCATCGCTTCCCCGAGGAGGAAGAGGAGGAAGAGGAGGAAGAGGAGGAGGAAGAAGAAGAGGAGGATGGGAGGCTGAGGGAGGCCTCGAAGGGCCCCGACGGGGCGGACCGGGTTTCCCCAGCTCCCTCTTTGGCCGCCCCGTCCTCGCAGAGGAGGACGGAGGAGCAGGAGGCCCTCGGAGGAGGAGGAGGAGGAGGAAGGACCCCCGAGAAAGGCGCCTCCTCGACGGAGAGGAAGAGCCCCGAGAGGAGCAGCAGCCGAGGAGGAGGAGGAGGAGGCTATGAGGTGAGGAGAGCAGCCTCCTTGGGGAAGGGTCACCCTGGCTCTGGGGGTCCTTCTCACTCTCCAAAGGGACCCATAGAGTCCGGGGAGACCCCCGGGGGGCATCCAGAAGGGAGTGGGATTATTCCTTCCCTTGGTCCAGGCACGAAACGTCTTTTGATGGAGCCCAAGGCACACTCTCTGGCCAAGAGCTCTTACTCTCAGGAAAGGCTTCCTAATGTTGAGCTGGAATCTCTTTCCCTGGAGCTTGCATCCATTGAGGCTCCATTGGGTCCCATTCTCTGGAGCAGCAGAAAAGAAGCTTCCTCCCTCCTCAATATGGCATCCCTTCAAGTATTTAAACAGGGCGATCATCTCACCTCTTAACCTCCTCTTCTCCAGGTAAAACCTACCCACTTCCCTAGTCTACTCCTCATAGGGCTTGATGGTTTCCAGACCTTCCACCATTTTGGTGGCCCTCCTCTGGACACGCTCCAGCTTCTCCACATCCTTCTTGAATGGTAGTCCCCAGAACTGGACACACTATTCCAGGTTCGGAATGCATCTGAGGAAGTAGACTTAAGTCTGCGAAAGCTCATGCTGCCCCCTTCTTTCTTTCAGTCAGTTTCCCAGGTTCTGCAAGGTCTCTCTACATACATAGCCAATGGACCGTTAGTTCAGGTAAAAGGAGAAATCCTTATCTCACCATCTTTCTTCAGCCTCAGGGCTATGACAGCCATATTTAAGTTTGGGAAGGGATGCCCTCATATCGAGGAGGGAGGAAGCTTGTTTCCTGCTGCTCCAGAGAATAGGACTCGATGGAGCCTCAATGGATGCAAAGTGCAGGGAAAGGGAGTCCACCTGAACCTTAGGAGGACCTTCCTGAGAGTAAGAGCTGGTTGAGGGTGGAAGATGCTGCTGCTGCCTTGGAGAGCGGTGGGGTCTCCTCCTTTGGAGGTCTTTAAACAGGGTCTTGCAGGTTTATTTGCAAGAGTTGTCAGGAAAGGAAAGGAAAGGAAAGGAAAGGAAAGGAAAGGAAAGGAAAGGAAGGAGGCTCAGGATGGGACCCAGGAAGGGAGCTCTGTCCTCCCTCATTTCTGCCCTCGCACCCAGATCACCCTCCACCTGGACCCAGGAGAACTTGGATCCCAAGGCAGGATGGGAGCAAGTCTTAAACTACGGAACATATTTTGGAGCGGGATGGACAAGTGACCGACCCCCTGGAAGAAGAAGCAGCCCACTTTCGAAAGCCGCCCTAAAGAATAGTCTCTGGAGGGTGTCCAGAGGAGGGTGACCAAAATGGTGAAGGGTCTGGAAACCATGAAGCCCTATGAGGAACGACTTAGAGAACTGAGTATGTTTAGCCTGGAGAAGAGAAGGTTAAGAGGGGACATGATGGCCACGTTTAAGTATTTGAAGGGATGCCATGTTGAGGAGGGAGGAAGCTTGTTTTCTGCTGCTCCAGAGAATAGGACTCAATGGAGCCTCAATGGATGCAAACTAGAGGAAAAGAGATTCCAGCTCAACATTAGGAAGACTTTCTTGAGAGTAAGAGCTGTTTGAGAGTGGAAGATGCTCCTTCTTCTCAGGATGGTGGAGTCTCCTCCTTTGCAGGCTTTTAAACAGAGTGCGAATGGCCATCTGTCGGAGGGGCTTTGATTGTGAGTTCCTGCATGGCAGAAGGGGGGTGTTGGACTGGTTGGTGGCCCTTGAGGTCTCTTCCAACTCTATGAGTCTATGATCCATTCAAAATATGGGAATCTCTGGACATACATACGCACCCTGGTCCAGTCCTCGGAGGGGGGGGGGTCTCCAGCCTGCCCCCCTGTTAGAATTTAGTAAATTTAGTATTCTATATATTATGTTAAGCACAGCAGCAGCCTGTGTTCCAACACTATGTATCCCAGCTGCTGGTCAATAAAAGGGATAAAAGGTAAAGGTAAAAGTACTTTAATGTGACAGAGAACTCATCCTAAACTGTGGCCTTCCAGATGTTTTGGACTTTGGCTCCCATAATCCCAGACAGCTGGGGATTCTGAGAGCTGAAGTCCAAAACACCTGGAGGACCAGAGTTTTAGGATCTAGGGAAGTCGGCTTTTGTTGTTGTTGTTGTTGTGTGCCTCCAAGTCATTTCTGACTTATGGCGACCCTAAGGAGACCCTATCCTGGGTTTTTCTTGGCAAGTTTCTTCAGAGGGGGCTTGCCATTGCCATCCTCTGAGGCTGAGAGTGTGTGACTCACCCAAGGTCACCCAGTGGGGTTCCATGGCAGAGCTGGGATTTGAACCCTGGTCTCTAGAGTCATACTCAAACCACTAAAAAGGAGTCCCCAAACCTTACTCTTATGGGTGCAGATCAGAAGAAAAACACATCCTTTGAGGGACAGCCTTGTGGCTGCATCCATCTGGGATGATGATGATGATGATGATGATGATGATGATGATCCCACCTTCCTCCCAATATAGGGCTAAAAACAGGAAGGAGATGGGAAGGGACCTCTTTGCTGACCAGCTGACCATAGGCAATACAGCCAACATCCCAACTCCATGGCATTGGTGCAATATCTCCCAACAGCCCAGGGTGACTAGATGTCCTCCTTTTCCTGGACATGTCCTCCATCTCATCTTTCTATCCAGGAGGGATTTCCAAAATGTCCTCCATTTGCAGCCTGACAACAGCCCAAAGCACACTGCAGAAATAATCCAGTTTGAGACTGCTTTAACTGCCCTGGCTTTATGCTAGGGAATTCTGGGAACTGTAGCTTTCTGATGCCCCCCAACAAACTACAGCTCCCAGAATTCCATACCCTTGAGCCAGGGCAGTAAAAAGTGGCGTCAAACCAGATTATTTCTGCAGCCTAAGAAGCATGAATTCATCTCTAAACGTGTGTTTTCAGCTTTTATTTCCTAAGGGTCCTACATTTTTCTTGAGGGGAGGGGGGTGACTTTGCCTGCATCTGCACTGCAGCAATAATCCGGTTTGAAACCGCTTTAACTATAATGGCTCCATGTTATGGAATCCTGGGAACTGTCGTTTCTTGTGGCACCAGAGCTCTCTGACAGAGAAGGATAAATGTGTCCCAAAAGTACCAATCCCAGGATTCCATAGCATTGGTCCAGGGCAGTTAAAGCAGTGTCAAACCGGATTATAGCTGTGGTGCGGATGCAGCCTTCGAATGAAAGCTGGAGCTTGCCAAGCTTTGAAAAGCCCTTGAATTGTAGGGCTGGCTTTGAAGGAGAATCTGGATGGTTGTTGTTGTTGTTGTTGTTGTTGTTGCTGTTGTTGTTGTTTTCCTCTAGATCTTCCCTAATTAGCCTCTAATTAAACAGGACCAGGCTTTGTGTTAGGCTTTCCCTTCCACAAAATCCAGCCCCTGAGAAGTAGGATTTTTTTGCATCTTTGTTTTATTGGGGTATGTCTTGGAGGACGTTGCAATGCCTTTCAAGCCATCTTCCCCTTTGGGGCCCCTTGAGGTCCTGCAAACGGTCCAATGTCTCCTTTTTGAGTTTTCTTTCTCTCTGGCAGGTTTACCCTCTTCAAGAAGATGGCTCCCAGACTCTCAAAACCAACCCTTCTCTGACCGTTCCCGGCACCACGTACCTCTGCACCCCTGAGAGGAATGGTAATTAATAATAATAATAATAATAATAATGAAAGAAAATGGAAACTCAGGTGGGAGTGCTGGGTAGGGTTGCCATCATCCCTTTCCACAAAACCAGGACAAAAGTATGCAAGATATATATATATATATATATATATATATCACTGTATATGTATGTTATGCATATATGTGTGTGTGTGTGTATATATACAGCATGTATACATGTGTGTGTATACACATACATACATACAATATATGTATGTGTGTTTGTGTGTGTATGTATATGTATATGTATATGTATATGTGTATACACACACACATGCTATATATGTATGTGTGTTTGTGTGTGTGTGTGTATGTATATGTATATATGTACACACACACACACACGCATATATCTGTGGATGCTGAAGTCCCATGATAGAGACTTGCCTAGTCAAATGGGGTCCTTTCTAGAAAACAAGGCAAAATCAAGATTTGCTTTTTGGAACTTGTATATATATATATATATATATATATATATATATATATATAGGGGGGGAGGATATTTTGAAGCCCTGGCTGGTTGAATCCATGGATCTGGGGGACTGACTGTATGCAATGTTTAAATATCAAAATCTAAAAAGTGTATGTATGTGTGTGTATTTATCTATCTATAAAGTGACAATTAAAATGGAATTAAACTATGTATGTATACACAGTTGAATTCCATTTTAATTGTCACTTTTGTAAGTTTTTATTTGTACTGTGCTTTTAGATTGTAAGCCTCTTTGAGTCCCAATTTGGGGGAGAAATGCGTGTGTGTGTATAAACATATACATACATATACATATTATATATGTGTGTGTGTGTGTGTGTGTGTATATATATATATATATATATATATACACACACACAAACACACACACACACACCACTTTCCTCCCAAATATATATAGATACACACACATGTATATATAGTCCTATTATACACACACATATAAACATATATATATATATATATATATATATATATATATCTCCATGGATCTGTAAACTTTTGTATACACACACACACACACACACACACACATATATATATATATATATATACATGCACGCACACACACACACACACACACACACAAACATATATACATCTCTTCTGCAGTTTAAGTACTTCTTCTTCCTCCTCCCTCCCCATGAATATCTCTATTACCTCAAATCTCATTATCAAAATAGCAATCAGTAAATCAATCTCAGTATCAAATACCTCAAAAACCGAATATCTCAAAGGAAAATCGTTCCTAAAATATCTCCAAAGGTGAAAAGAAAAAAAAAACCTTCACAGAAAAGGCCCTGCGTCCATTCGTTTCAGCATTTAACTGCCCTGGATTCGAATCCAGGACTCTCAAGAAGCGGATTGGGATCGGGCTAAAATAATAATTGGCTTTTTGCAGCCTCTTGTTCATCTCCCTTCAAGTAGTCCTATTGAAACAAATGGCCTTTACTTAAGTGTCTGCTGCCTTATAGCAATTGCTTCAACTCTCGTTGGGATTTAATCAATAGAATTGATATTCTATTGATAAATCAATGGAATTGATGTTCTATTGATAAATCAGTAGAACTGATATTCTATTGATAAATCAATAGGGGGGTTGTTTTAGATTATGTTTTTTTAAACTTTTGTATATTTTATCTTTGTAGGGTTTTAAATAGGTTATTTTAATTGTCTTTTTTAAAAATTGTTTTAATAGTGTTTTTATATTGTGATGCACCTTGGGTCCCTTTTGGGAAAAAGGCAGCATAGAAATAAGATAAGATAAAATAAAATAAAATAAAATAAATAGAATTAGGATCTTGGTGTCTTTATATTTTTTGATGCTGAAGCGAATTAATGCGGCTGCAAAGAAAAACGATTCAAGGAAGAAAATGGGAGGAAATTCGTGGAAAAGAAGGGGCTTTAATCCTTTTTCTTCCCTCTTTTCACCCCAAGCTCAGATAGAGGGGTCCCTATTTATATTTATATTTATTTATATTTATTATATTAAATTATTTATATTAAATATATATTTATATTTTATATTTATTATATTGATATTGATATTGATATTGATACTGTATTTCTATGCCGCCTTTCTCCCAGAAAGGGACCTAAGGCAGCTCACAAAATAAAATTATCCCTCTATTATCTCCCTCTTATCCCATATATATATATATATATATATATATATATTGCTGCCATTAACTTCTATTTGAATTTTTTTAATTGTAATTTTTATTGAGTTTATATAAGAAAAATAAAATTAAGTTAAATAAAACTTAAGGCACAACCCATTTAACCCTCATCCCCTTCATCCATACATTCTCAATATTACTAACACAACAATAAAACAATCATTGTGTCATTCATAAACACTCCTAAAATAAAACTTCCTGGATCCGTTTTGTGTCCTCCATTTTCTCTTTCTTCTTCCTCTATGGCCTCCTTTCTTCGGCTGGCTTTTTCCATCATTTTTCTATCAATGTTCTCCATCATCCATTATAAGCTAATTTTTGTTTTGTTCCCTTTTTGGAAATTATTTCAAGTCCATCTGAGGCTTGTGTGTGTGTTGTGTGTGTTGTGTATATGTGCAATCTCCTTTCTTCTCCTCTTCTGGGGAGATTAGTTCTTTCTTTCTTTCTTTCTTTCTCTCTTTCTTTCTTTCTCTCCATCCCTCCTGCCCTCCTGCTTTAAGAAGGCTTTGCAGAAGGAGGGCTTTGGTCCTTTAATTATGTAATTAAGGCTTAGAAGCCGAGGCTGCTGGACTTTCCTGGCTTGCGCTTCATTCGGAATCGGTTTATTCCCTCTTAAGACCCAGATCAAGAAGACAATCACTCGGCAGCCGAGGATTACCTGGAAGGCAAGAAAGCCTCCTCCTACCAGGACCAAAGGAGCGACGCAGGTAGGGAGCCAGCAGGGGGCGCAAGAGAGGAGAGGAGGATGGTCATGGTGGTGGTGGTGGTGGTGGGGATGATGGTTGTGATGGTGATGGTAGTGGTGATGATGGAGGTGATGGTGGTGATGATGGTGATGGTGATGGTGGTGGTCGTGGTGAGGGTGAGGGTGGTGATTATGATGATGATGATGGTTGTGATGGTGATGGTAGTGGTCATGGTGGTCATGGTGGTGATGATGGAGGTGATGGTGGTCATGATGGTCATGGTGGTTGGTGGTGGTGATGGTGATGGTGGTGATTATGATGGTGATGGTGGTTGATGGTGGTGGTGATGGAGGTGGTGAGATGGTGATAGTGGTCATGGTGGTGGTGATGGTGATTATGATGGTGGTGATGGTGGTCATGGTGGTGGTCATGGTGGTTGTGGTGGTGGTGATGGTGATAACAACAACTATAGCAACAACAATAATTACTATTTCCTTGTCTTCTCCTCCTCCTCCTCCTTCTTGCTATTACTGCCATTACTGTATTATATCATTTATCATTAAATATAATAATGATACATATGAATAATAATGATGATGATGATGATGATAATGATGATGATGATGTAGGACAAAAGCAATAATAATAATAATAATAATAATAATAATAATCTCTTTCTTTTTCATCTTCTTCTTACTGACATTATTATTATTATATCATTATATATAACAATGATACATATAACAATAAAAATTAGTATTAGTATTTTCCAAAAAAGCTAAAATACTAATACAAATACAAATACAAATACTACAGTAATTCTTCTTCTTCTTCCTTTTACTGCCATTACTATTATTATATCATATATAATATAGCATAATATATAATAACAATAACAACAGCAATAATAACAATAATGACAATAGCAATAGCAACAATTATTATTATTATTATTATTTCTCCTCCACTTTCTCCTCCTCCTTCCTATTACTGCCACTACTATCATGGTATCATATCTCATTATATAATAATAATAATAATAATAATAATAATAACAATAATAATAATAATAATAATAACAACAGCAGCAGCAGCAATAGCAATAGCAACTATTAATATTATTGTTATTATTATTGTTGTTATTATTATTATTATTATTATTATTATTTTCTCCTCCACCTTCTTCTTTTTACTATTACTGCCATTACTATTATTATATTATAGTCCATTGTATATAATATTGATACATACAATAATAATAATGTAGGGCTTTCCAAAACAAAAGCTCAAATACTACTACAGTACTACTACAAATATTATTATTATAATATTATTATTGCCATTACTATTATTATATCATATATCATTATATGCAGTAATAATGCAAATAACAATAATAACAACAACAATAGCAACAACAGTAGCAACAACAGTAGCAATAGCAACAACTATTATTATTTCTTCTCCTCCTCCTCCTCCTTCTTACTATTGCTGCCATTACTATTATTATATCATATATCATTATATATAACACTGATTCTATGCAGCTTTTCTAAAAGAAAAGCTAAAATACTACTACTAAATTATTATTATTATTATTATTATTATTATTATTCCTGCTGCTGCTGCTGCTGCTGCTGCTGTTGTTGTTAAACATAATTGTTGTTTCTCTTGTTGTGTGCCTTCAAGCCGTTTCCCCTGAGGCTGAGAGAGTGTGCCTTTGCAACCCCAAAGCAGTTCCTCCAACAATTCCCCTGCAGCGTCGGGAAAATAAATATTTCCAGTGGGGCCAGGAAAAGTTACAAATCAAAGCCCCCCCCCCCCCGCGAAGTTCCTCTGGCCCTTCCAGCTGTTTTCTAACTTCATTCGTGGCCAATTTTACACGAAAGGATTTGGAAGCCCTGGGAAAGGGGCCCTTTTTCCACTGGGAAAGACCCTGGCTTCCTTCCTTCCTTCCTTCCTCTTTTCTTTCCTCCTTTCCTTCCTCCCTTCCTGCCGAGGGATGGATGGATAGATAGATAGATAGATAGATAGATAGATAGAGGGGTCGAGGAAGGGAAGGGAAGGAAGAAGTGAAAAAAGGAAAGGAAGGAAGGAAGGAAGGAAGGAAAGGAAAGGAAAGGAAAGGAAAGGAAAGGAAAGGGAGAGGGAGGGAGGGAGGGAGGGAGGGAGGGAGGGAGGGAGGGAGGGAAAGAAGGAAGGAAGGAAGGAAAGGGGAAAAGGAAGGAAGGAAGAAATGAAAAAACGAAAGGAAAGGAAGGAAGGAAAAGAAAAGAAAGGAAAGAGAAAAGGGAAGAAGAAAGGAAGAAGAAAGAAAGGATGGGAGGAAAGAAGGGAGGAAAGAAAGAAAATGAAGGAAGGATGGAAGGAAAGAAGGAAGGAAGGATAGGAGGAAAGAAAGAAAAAGAAGGGAGAGAGGGAGGGAGGAAGGAAGGAAAGAAGGATGTCCCGGGAGAAAGGCGGCATATAAATGAAGTAAATAAATAAATGAAATCCATGTTGCTGTGCCGCATTTCTCTCTCTCTCTCTGTGTCTATATGTTGTGCCCCCCCCCAGAATTTTCTGCCTTGGATGGGAAATTGGGGGGGGGGGTGTTGAGACCCCCCTCCCTCCACTTACAAGCCCCCCTCCCTTTTTTTGGGTTCTTTTTGGGTTGCAGGTGAGGAGGCGCTCAGCATCGATGTCACCGGGACCCAATTGGGGGAGAAGGACATTGGCAACATGGCCAGAGGTAAGGAGACCCTTTTTTTTGGGGGGGGAGGTAAGGGGGTGCAAGGAAGGCGGGGGGGGGGAGTTTAGCCAACTAGCCTGTTGGCCAGCTGGTTCCCACCTCCCGACCCCTTGCACCAATTGCACCAATTGCAACAATTGCACCAAATGCATCAGTTGCACCAATTGCAATGGGGAGAAGAAAGGGGGGGCTCCCAAAATAGTGGGGGTGCCCAATGCAGTCTGGATTCCCACCTCCCGACCCATTGCATCAATTGCAGCCATTGCAACAAATGCAACATATGCACCAATTGCAGCGGAAAGGTTTCCACACCTTTTGTGTTATTTCGGACCAAAAATAAACCGCCTTGGAGGTGGGAAAGAGACTCCGTTTTAAGACATGCTTATGTGATTTTTAAAAAAAAAATGATTTAAAATGACTTTTAAATCTGTATATAAACTCTTAACGAGTGTATTTTTAATGATTTTATAGTATTGTATTTTGACTGTGGGTTCATCTGTTTTTAATTGTGTTTTGTATTTTAACATGCTGCTCCTGCCTGGAGCCTTGGGGAAAAATTATAATAATTTAACCATATTATTATTATTATTAAATTTGCAGTGATTGATGTGAATGTGGCCAGTTTACTGAAAGTCGGGATGCACTTTTCTTTTTTTGCTGGTGAGAATAATATCGGTTCCCTGCCTGGACTTTGGCTCATTGCAAAATTTGGTTTGATTTCCCTGTTTGTTTGCAGATGAGTTGCAAAAACTCCTCCTGGAGCAGATGGACCTCAGGAAGAAATTGGAGCGGGAATTCCAAAGCCTCAAAGGTAATTCTGACCATAAAGTTTAAAACTTTATCTTGTGTGAGGCGCCTTGGGTCCCTTTTCTGGGAGAAAGGCGGCATGAAAGTGGAATAAATAAAAATTTGGCTGCCAAACAGGAAAATTTGGGGAGGAAAATACTGCCTCTTGCTGCAACATCTGGCTCCTTTCTTTCATCCTTTTTTTTTTTTAAAAAAATCAGCTGCAAACTACAAATCCCAGGGTTTGGTAGGGTGGGACCATGGTGTTAAAGAGTCCCCAGGAGGCAGGTGATGGATCCCTGGGATTCAGGTTAAAATGTGGGTTTTTAAAGGAAGTTAATTTTTGGGGGGGGGGGGGGGGCTGTCCGAAGTACTGAAGGAGTTAGTAATGGAAACAAACGAATTTTTCCTCTGGTAACATCCTTTACTCCTTCTTTGCCTCCACAGGGGTCCAAAACACACTGCAGAAATAATCCAGTTTCAGACCGCTTTAACTGCCCTGGCTCAGTGCTAGGGGAATCCTGGGAACTGTAGTCTTTTGTGGCCCCAGAGCTCTCCATTTGTAGTTTGTTGTAGCACCAGAGCTTTGTGACAGAGAAGGCGAAATGTCTCACAAAACTGCAAATCCCAGCATTTCCATAGCAATGAGCCGGGGCAGTTAAAGCGGTGTCAAACTGCATCCATTCTGCAGTGCAGATGCAGCCTATGATGTATAGGGATTGGCTGAAACTGTTCAGTTTAGAGATAGGGTTTGATATTACTTTGGATATAATTGCTACAACTGAGCAATCATATCCTTGAAACTGTGGAAGAGAGCCATGAATCAATGCATTGCTTTATCCTGCAATATTTATATCAACCCCCCCCCCAATTTCAATGAAATAAGATTAATAATAATAATAATAATAATAATAATAATAATAATGCCATTTATTTATAACTAGACTATACTCTTTAAAAACTTTGGTAGCTTTACAGGTAGTGCAATATCAGTGACAGCAAGCAGAGGTGAAGGTATCTCTGTAGTAACTGCACTTCCAGGTTTTGGGCAGCTGTTACCCAAATGACACTTGTCACGCTTATTAATTCAAATAAAAAAATCAAATCAAAATCAGAATTTTATTTACGGCACACCGCCAGCTCAAAAAGACAGAGGCCAAAACATCCAGAAATATATACACATGTACACAGGGCATAAGTGACTTACGATTACAGCATCAACCTTGAAAATATGCAAGATGTAAGTTATGTATATTTTCAGCAAGGAAAGCAAATACTGGTCTGGAATGTAAAAATAGCATGGGCATTTAACTATAAACGAACCAATCTCTTAAAAACATTTCAAAGACCTTGTTTCAATAATCATATTGTGTTAAAACAAGCTTATACTAGTTCTTATGTATTAACATAAACACTCAGTTTATACAAAGTTATATAATATATAATTAAATAATAAGACAGATATCACATAAACTATTTAGAACCATAAAATGTCAGGATCTGTTACTGCATGTGCTTCAGAAACTTTTTGCGACTAACGATAGCAGCTGCAAAGAATTTAACTAGCCTATATACTGGATAGGTTATACATTCACTATTGATTCAATATATGCTGCATTTCCTAATCTTACTGCCCTTTAAGTCCCCCGCACTCTCCTCCCTGCAGATAATTTCCAAGACCAGATGAAGCGGGAGTTGGCCTACCGAGAGGAGATGGTGCAGCAACTCCAAATTGTGCGGGGTAAGAAAGCGGAGTAGAGGAGAACCGCTGGGGAGAGGGATGGTAATGCTAGGCTAGATGCACCAAGGGAAGGACTCGGTTTTAAGACAGCCTCCCATGTGCCTAGGCAGGTCCCAGCAACCTCTCTCCCCAGGTGGGACTAGGCCAAAGAAACCCTGGGCAGCCATGGCTATATGCATCCCACCATATGCATCTGAGGAAGTAGACTGAAGTCTAGGAAAGCTCATGCTGCCAACTTCTTTCTTTCAATTAGTCTCAAAGGTGCTACAAGATCTTCCTACATACTGATTCTACAGACTAACATGGCTATATCTTTGAATGGCTGCTGCCAGTCAGAGTTGACATTGGGGGGCTGGAGCTGGCTAAAGATGGAGCCGCTTCCCCTGTTCCTCATACAGCAGGCCCCAGGTTCAGTGCCAGTAAGCTCTCTGGATGAGGTTGCTTCATCACCTGCCTCAAATCCTGGAGAGACATTGGGCTAGATGTAAGACAATTATAAGACAGTGCCCCTTTTCCTCATGCAGAAAGCCCCAGGGTCTGTCCTGGAGGTCTCTCTTTGCAAGGTTGCCTCATCACCTGCCTCAATCCCTGGAGAGAGCCAGGGCTGCCAGTCAGGGCTGGTAACATTGGGCTAGATGCACCAAGGACCTGACCCAACTTCAAGACTGCTTCCCATGTGCCTACTAGGCAGACACCTGAGGCTCAATTCTAGGGGTAGGCAACCTTTCCCCTTTAAGGGCCGAGGGACTTCAGCTCCCAGAAGCCTCAGCCATGTTGGCCAATAGTCCCATGTTGCCCAATAGCTCCTGGGATTCTGGGAGCTGAAGTCCCTCGGCCCTTAAAGGGGAAAGGTTGCCTACCCCTGCTCAATTCCAACAACCTCTCCAGGTGGGACTAAGAAAAACAAACCGCTGGGAGCCATGGCTGCTGCCATGTGGGTCTGGGTCTGAGTCAGTATGAAGCCATTTCCCCTGTTCCTCATGCATAAGGCCCCAGGTTCAGTCCCAGCAGCCTTTCCAGGTGAGGTTCCTTCATCACCTGTCTCAATCCCTGCAGTGAGCCAGGGCTGCCAGTCAGCGCTGGTAACATTGAGCTAGATAGGGTCCGACTCAGTTATAAGACACTGTCCCCTTTTCTTCACGCAGAAGGTCCCAGGCTCAATCCCAACAACATCCAGGCAAAGCTTGGAAAATAATCCTGCCTGAAACCTTGGAGAGCCATGGCTGCTGGCAGTCAGAGAAGACAACTTGAATGTAGAATAGACCAAGATCTGACTTGATAGAAGAGCACTTCCTAGATTCTGTTGGAAGTGGCTTATTTGGTTTTTGAGAGGGATGAATGTGTGATAGGGGTTGCCTAAGGGTGGCTTGAAGGCCCTTTGCCACCCAAAGTCTGAAGAAGCCCCCAACCTCTCTTCCTTTCTTTCCAGATACGCTGTGCAATGAGCTGGACCAGGAGAGGAAAGCCCGGTACGCCATTCAGCAGAAGCTAAAAGGTTGGTTGGAACTGAGGGACTTCATGGGGAAAGGATTCTTTAGTTACAAAGGTATTTATAAAACATTTCCAGGGGTAGCCACGTTGGCCATGTAGCAAAGTACAACATCCAACACGTACAAAACAAGAATTTGGGCCAACCAAAATGCACCGGATACATTTTGCAAGCTTTCAAAGTTCCATCAGGCAAAGATGTTAAAAGTCATACAGAAGAGGGGGAAATAGTCAAGACGATGATAGTCCCAAACCTGCCTTTTGTTAAGAAGTGGCTATTCTCTGTTCAGGTCCTCCTGGAGGGACATTCATACAAACAGGTGGGTCCCTCCATCTTCTGGCCATGTGGACCCTCCAGGAAACAAACAAATTAAGTTCCGTTAGCAAGACAAAAAGAGATTCTTCCTCCTCTTGAGAGCCAAGTTGGCCATGCACTTCAAAGGAGAGTGGAGCAAATGTAAGGTTTAAAAGTAGTAAGAGCAGAAGAGAGAATGCCGGTGATGAAGTATTCAAGTCTTTTAGTCCAAGTCTCAAGTCAAGTTTCTACCTTCAAGTCTCAAGTTGAGCATCAAGTCCTTGCAAGGCACTTTCAAGTCAGGTCTCCACTCAAGTCTCAAGTCTGGGAGCCAACTTTAACAGAAAAAAAGGAGGGAACAGCAAATGCGTTAGGAGGCCATGGGCTTGACATGGGGGTTGAAGTCTGCTTGGCAGCCTGTCCCTGCTGCACATCATAGGAGCCTTCTCAAGCTTTTCAAAAGCTTTAGAAATTTGATCCTTCCATCTCAAGCCCATTTCCTAATGCATTTGCTGTTCCCTTCCAAGAAATGCACCCCACACTTTGGGGGCAGGCCTTGCCTGCTGCTTCAAGTGAATGGCACCAGCAAGTCAGCCACTAAAACTATACAAGTCCCAAGTCGAATTGAATCAGGGTGTCATTTTTGCCAAGTCAAGTCATTGAAGGGACTTGAGTCCAGCTTTAGTCCAAGTCAATTGACGTGAGTCTACATTGCTGGGAAATGCTGTAATTTTCCAAGAGATGCCATCTTAATTCTGGGAAGAAATGGGGCAATATGCTCAGCCTCTGTCCCCTTCTCCCTTTGACGCAAGCCCCCTTGGGCCAAAATGGGAACTGGGGAGGGGGAATCCAGGGTTCATGTTTGGGGGCCTACCAAGCTTCTAAGGGGAGGGTGCTTCCTCCTCCCCTTCCTCCTCCTCCTCCTCTTCCATCATCATCATCATCATCATCTTCAGGCAGTGATGTCACTAGGGGAGTGCAGGCGGTATGGACCACACTGGGTGATAGCAAATGGGGGGACAGCATTGTCGTCAGGCAACGTGCCCGGTGTGGATGGTGAGCAACCAGACCTGACATCTCTCTTTCTCTCTCTCTCTCTTTCCCTCCTCTTCCCCTTTTTGTTCCTCCCTTCACACAACAACCCTGCAGAGGCGCACGATGCACTCCACCACTTCTCTTGCAAGATGCTGACTCCGCGCCACTGCACCGGGACTTGCTCCTTCAAGCCTCCTTTGCTGCCCCAGTGAACCACCCCACCCCAACCCAACCCATCGCACCCCTCCAGGGTTGGGCACAAGCCGGCATGGCTTAAAAGTGTGTGTGTGTGTGTGTGCATGTGTGTGTGTATCAGACACATAACATACACACATACTGGAAAAACCCCACCATGGAAGCGGACCATCCGCCGGACGTCCAACGCCTCCTCCCCAGCCAGATCTACCTGGACAGGAGGAGGAAGAGGAGAAGAGCTGTGTAAATAAGGAGAAAAGGGGCCAGATTCAGAGTGAGACCTCTTTCCCCAATGCTGTGTAAATAGAGATTCAGCAGACTCAGACTTCAGCAAATGCAGAAGAGCCGCTGGATGTGGGACTCATGGGGTCGGGGTGCAAGGTTGTGTAATTTGGAGGGGGGGACACTGACCCCTGACCTCTACAAAGTTTGGCCTCGGGACCCCCCTTTTGTCCCTCCTTGTGTCCACTTCTCTCCAGCCTCCCCTGGACTTTTTTTTTTTTTTGGGGGGGGGGTCTTCAGAGTGGCGATGTGCAATGGATAGAAACGTACTGTGAGGTTTTTTCCCCCCTTTCCCCTTCTTGGTCCAGTATTCGTTGATGGTCCTTTTTTTAAAAAAATAATAATCTGGTTATTTATTTATTGGTTTATTTATTATGTATATTTATTCACCCCACCCCTGTAAACTGTTGATGTATAACAGCACTTTAAAAGAAAGAGGCCGCTTACTTGGAAAAGGACACCAGGCATCTCAAGCGAAATAATCCTTCCCACCGCCATCGATAACAAAGGGCATTTAAATCGAAACGGAATAATTTGGTTTTTCTTTTCTGAGTTGTGGTCGTCGTTCCCAGAGAAAACTACCATCCTTCTGTCAGGTGACCTCCTCATTTCGTTTTTGTTGTTTTGTTTATATTTGGTTCTTCTTTAATAAAAATTTGACTTTTAAACAAACCAACAAGATGAAATAATAATAATAATAATAATAATAATAATAACAACAACAACCATCAGACACATCATCAGGGATGGATTTGGTGGAAGATGATGGGGACAAGGTCTCTGAGCATTCAAAAGAGTTTTGCCTTTTGCACAGAAAAAAAGATCATAAATAAAACCTGGCGGAGCCAATCAGAAATATTACAAATTACAAATGATTAAAAAAAGCATTGATTAAAGTACACATTATCAAAGTTTAAACTGTTTTAAAATACAATTTAAGAAATACTAATTAGCACAGGCTTAGATGGCAGGGTATGGCAAAATTTGCAGTTTGAAGCGAGTAATGGAAGCAAGGAAGAAAAAACTCTGGCTCCGTTTCAAGGTATGATTCACTGCAAGTTTTCCTTTGACTCACAGAGGCTCTTGCAGGATGATGTGATCTGCAACTCCTTCCACAAAGGACCCTTTTTCCTGAATTTGCAGAAAGTTCTGCCCCTGAGAAGGTCTCCTACTCTGTGACCCAGAGAACTGGAGATGTGCAATACCAGTGGAGTCCCCAGCTCTGGTGTCATCGGGTGGGGGATGCTGGGTGTGGCAGTGGCCAAAAACCCAAGTGAGGTTTGGGGACAGAAGGGACACACTAGCCCTTACACCTTGCAGCAGGAGGAGGTCCTGACCAGGTGTCACTTTTCTTCTCAGATGCCACCTGGTGTGATCCGTACTCCTTGCACACTCCTAGTGACGCCACTGTGAAATACCTTGTGGTCTTTCAGCTATCACTTCCAGAATCCTCCAATGCAGTGTCAAAAAGTGGAAGAGGAGGAGGGGAGGGAGAAAGGGAAGGGGAGAAGGAGAAAGGGAGAAGGGGAAAAGGAGGAGAAGAAAGAAGGGGACAAGGAGAAGGAGGGAAGGAGGAGAGGGAGAAGGAGAAGGAGAAGAAGAAGAAGAAGGGGAGAAGGAGAAGGGGAAAGGGAGAGGGAGAGAGGTAGAAAGGGAGAAGGAAAAAGAGAAGGGGAGAAGGAGAAGGAAAGAAGAGGAGAAGGAGAGAAGGAGAAGAGATGGAGAAAAAAGGGATTTCCCCAAGCTCTAAGCCAGGGGTAGGAAACCTTTCCCCTTTAAGGGCCGAGGGACTTCAGCTCCCAGAATCCCAGGAGCTATTGGCCAACATGGGACTATTAGAGGCCAACATGGCTGAGGCTTCTGGGAGCTGAAGTCCCTCGGCCCTTAAAGGGGAAAGGTTGCCTACCCCTGCTCTAAGCCTTAAGTTATCCAAATATTCATCTGAAGCATGCTTAGCAGATCTTAAAACACCCCAGGAAAAAAAAATTTATTGCTTAATATGAGAAGAATATATGTAGCAAAAACAAATGAGAGCATGTGCAGAGTATTTTGTTCAAATCTAGAAAGATGTAATAAGAAATCCAGCCTGGTGTTGTAGTTTGAGCATTGAACTAGGGGAGACCAGGATTCAAATCCCAGCTCAGCCAGGAAAACCTACTGGGTGACCTCTTAGGGAAATCACACTCTTTCACCCTCAGAGGATGGCAATGGCAATGGCAATGGCAACCCCTGCTCTGAAGAAACTTTCCACGAAAACCCTGTGATAGGGTTGCCTTAGGGTTGACATAAGTTGGAAATGACTTGAAGCCACACAACAAACACACAAAAATAAAAATAGTAATAGGAAAGCGTAAGGGTTAGAATAATTCCTAGCAGCTCTCTTGACAACAAAGAAATCCAGGCAGCAGGTAAGTGGATTTGTGGAAAGCTCTCAAGGGCTCAGAGGTTGAAAAAGCCATTCCACCTATTGTTGCTCTTCTTACCATTCCCAGGTAGATGCTAAGAATGGTAAGACAACAAAACCCATTTTTAAAATAATCTATTTCCATGGTGATGTGAGTGATGAAAACACCTTGGTATATGAGTCCAGCTATGATAGGTATCCTTTTCTTACCATAACAAAGAATTTTCTTGCCATGACAAACCAGACTTGTCACACTGAGGATGGGCTTTTCAAGTGTGTGTGTGTGTGTCTGTGTGTGTTTGTGTTGCCACCCTGTGTGTGTGTTTGTGTCTACCCATGTATATACCATGAGATGATGCTAATACTGAGGCCATGTCCCCCGTCCTCATGCCTTCCACCTGCTTAATTTGGAGACAAAACCATTTTTGGAGAGGAAAATCAAAACCTTGGGGGCTGTGATTTGTTGACTCCTGGTTTATTTGGACTACAACTCCAATTATCCCCAGCCAGCATAGCATAACACTCTTGGAGGAAATCTGTGAGAGGATGACCTGGGTCCATCATGCAGCCCTCTCAAAGGCAAAAGCTCCAAAGGCAGAAATGTGGTCGGCGTCTCCAAGTATAAGGTCTGGCAAAGTCCGGATAATCCGTCCAGTCCGCAAGCTCAACAAGGGGCCCATTTAGGTGGACTGAATGGCCAGAAATAACCATTTGTGGGGGGTAAATATAAAGAGGACATCCTCCAGGACCCCACACAGAAGACTCACAAAATCTGGAGGGGAACAGTAATGATAAAAAACAAGTGGCTCGTAATAGCATAATGAAGGTGAAGCACGATTTCCCTTCTAAACATACTTGGCTTGAACATTATTGTAAGTCATTGATTTAATGGAATTTACCAATATGTTTATATATATATATATATATATATATATACACACACACACACACACACACACACATACACACCTATATATATATGTGTATATGTATATGTATATGTAAAATAAATATACAGTAGTCCCTTGGTATCTGCTGGAGTTTGGTTCCAGGACCTGCCATGGATATCAAAATCCATGGATGCCCAAATCCCTTTAAATAAAAAGGCATAGTAAGATGGTGTTCCTTTTATAAAATGGCAAAATCAAGATTTGCTTTTTGGAATTTACGTATTCTTTAAATATTTTCAAGCCGCGGATGATGGACTCTGTGGATGCAGAATCCGACTGTGCAGTTGGCCCTCCACATTTACGGCTTTGACTTTTGCGGATTTGATTATTTGTGGGTTTGATTAGTATGTTCTCTCTAGGAATATCTGAGTCCTCCGGAGCAACTCTGTTAGAAATTGACCATAGAGTTGTGCTGGAGCACTTAGAGGTCACTAGAGAAAACACTTCTCTAGGCATTTGTAGGTCCTCCGGCGTAATCCTATGGCCAAGATGTTGACCATAAAGTTGGAGGACCTGGTGATTCTTAGAGAGGTGTCCTCTTAGATAGAAAGAATATTTTTATTTGTGTCTTTCACCCCTAACCCCAGCAAATGTGGAGGGACCACTGTATAGTGATAAGAAAGGATTCTCCTTCAGACTTATCTCTGGCATGGTGACCTCCATGTCTGTGGGGCATTGAGTCCATTATGGCCTACAAAATAGGTCCATGGGCCAGAATAGCTCCTTTAAAGTTTGAACTAAAGCCCGGAGCAGAACCACTGGCTTCCGCAGCCGCTGGGGTCAGACCGGGTTCTGCATTTTAATGCTCCTGGCTGGTGGCCTTGCTTTCCATTTGCTTGCCATGGAGAAGGTTTTTCAAAAGTTGCATCTCCTCCGCAGCTCCTGTTGTTCTGAGTGCAGTCGAAATGTCACTCCCGTGAAGCATTAACAGCACAAACTATTGGAATGCGCGTAATTATTGATAATTATGCAATTTGTTACTGATTGAGGTTTCTGGTATCTATTTTAATTAGCTTCCCAAATTCTAATTAAGTAAAATGAAACATTAATAGGAAAAATATGGTGTCATTTAGCAGGAAAACAAACAGGGCTGCTTATTGGATGGTGCATTGGTTGGGTTTCATATTGCAAGGCTGCCATCTAGTGCACTCAGAAAAGAATTGGGTGTGCATTTAATCTATTTATTAAGGTTTCAATCTGAGAGGAGTCCCAGTCACTGAATCCATGTTTACTCAGGAGTAGTTCCCCCTTAGAGCAATCCTCTCGTGTGCAGAACCGCAACATGCATTCATGGCAAAAATGCTCCATCTGGATTGCAAAGGGCAAATTTCTGCATGTGAGAGTCTCCGCTCATTGTGCGACACAACCCTTGTGTTGAATGGCAGTGCTGTGCAACTGAATGCAGACCTCAATGTGCAACCAAATCCAATTGCACACCTATATTCCCATGTGCAACTCTGCTTCCACAAACTTGAACTGAATTGTCATTCCAAGTCAGACAAAAATGAGCCATGCTTGCGCTTGTGCAAGACACCAAAAGGGTTCCAGACATAAATAGTGTTTGAGACTCAACAAAACTACCAAAGGCTTTATTTAATTCCAAGGCTTTGATGTAAGGGAAGCGACATCTTCTGTGAGGTCACCAACTGATGATGCGCAAAATTGCAAACATTTTAGACAGACACTTTCTTAAGGTAGAATAAATAAATTAGTCATCCAGCAATGAAAGAAATAACAGGAGTCATTGATATATATATATATATATATATATATATATATATTTGGGGCGGGGGGGGGGGGGGAGAAGGCCACAGTACAAATCTTGAGAAATCCAGTGTTCTCTGCCTATCAAAGGGGCCTGTGGGAGTCATACTAGATTGCAAAGGATGGAGACATACTGGACTGCAAAGGAAATATCTTTTCGTGTTGCAAATGGAAGTTAAATTTCCTGGACTTTGAGACTCTCCTGGTACCTAAATGGACAGAAGGAGGAGGTGCCAGCCTGCAAGATATACCCTTCCATACCATCTGAACGGAGAACAAAAACATCAAAATGCAGGTTTTCAGCTTTTAGCCTGATGAAGAAGCCAGTGGAGCTTCAAAAGCTTGCAACATGTCTATTGTGCATTTTGGTTGGGACAATAAAGGTATCGCTGTTTGGTGGATTTTGGATGTTATTGGACTTTGCTATATGGCCAGCCCAGCTATGCTTGGATCTGTTTAGAGTGTAAACCTGTTGATGATTAGAAGTGGTTTTCAGCACTAAAGAGGTTTTTTTGCTGAAGGGGAAGGGGGCTTCCAGGCAGAGGCTGGATAGCCATCTGTCAGGAGAGTTTGACTGTGTGTTCTTGCATGGCAAGGGGTTGAACTGGATGATCCTTGGGGTCCCATCTGGTTCTATGATTCAATGGTGAGAACCTGGGATTTGCTCCATTGCATGGCCCTTCTCCTGAGTCCATACAACCCAAAAGTGTCAGCAAAGGTTTCCAAGGCTTTCTGGCTTTTCCTGGAGATGCTGCTGGGACTGACTGTGGGATCTTCTTTGCCGGAACAGGAGAACTTGGCTTCTACAGAGGGATCTTGTAGCACTTTTGAGACTAAGCTTTCATGGATCTGGTCTCCTTTCTCAGATGCATGGAGTGAAGTGATTCCCAGGAAGGATCTTTATAACACTGGCTATCACTCCAGTCTCTTGGGGGCACAGTTTATCCCATCTCCTTTCTGGTTCCCAGCCTGCATGGACCACATTCCTAAACTCCCTTCACCATTTGTATGGTCATCCAGCCATCCTGGCCTTTCCTCCAGCCTTTATTTTTCTCAGTGACCATAGTTAAAGCGGAACTGGCCACTTCATCACCAGACCCACAAGTTTTGCATTTGTATAGCACAGCTATTCATGCAATCTGCTTATAAAGGTCCTTCCTGAACAACACTTTGCTCCCTGCAACTGAGGAAGGTGACCAAGTCCACTAAAGCTTGTGGGACAGCTGCATTCCCTCAGTTTGTCTCAAAGGTGCTACAAGATCTCTTTGCAGACTGATATTCCAGACGAACATCACTATTTGTCTCTGAATCCTGTTTTATTCCCTCCCAGCCCTTGTAGCCCCATACTGGCAACTCTGGCTGGAAGCTGCACAATCCCCAGAGTTTTCGGCACAATTCCTTTCCTAGCCATACCTAGAGATCCTTTGCTTTCTGGAGAAGTGTCTCATCTAAGGTCTCATCCTGCTTAGTTTTGCAAAATCCGATGAGGCTTTGCATTCAAGCTCAGTGACAAACTGAGCATGAAACATCAAAGCAGGGCTGTGGATCCGTAGGAGAAGCCATAGGCTCTGTGTGCAAATGTCCCCAAATCTGGTCTGTAGCATCTTCAACTTTGTTGCTGCTGTGTGTGCCTTCCAGTCATTTCTGAGACTATGGGGTCCCTAAGGCAATCCTATTGTAGGGTTTTCATTGCAAGATTTGTTACTCAGAGGAGGTTTGCCATTGCCTTTCTTAGGCTTTCTAATGGCTGAGAGAGTGTGACTCACCCAAGGTCACCCAGTGGATTTCCATGGGTGAGCAAGTATTTGAACCCTGGTCTTCCAGAGTCCAGGTCCATCACTCAAACCACTGCACCATATTATGTGTTGCTATTATGTGCCTTCAGGTTGTTTCCTTATGACTTATGGTGACCCCATCCAAGAGTTTCCTTGGCCAGATTTATTATTCAGAGCAGGTTTGCCCTTTCTGAGACTGAGAGAGTGTGACTTGTCCAAAGTGAGTTTGGAAAACTGGGTGGAATTTGAACCCTGGTCTCCTGAGGTCCTTGTCCGGCACTCAGACCACAATACCACATTGGCTCATGTGCTATCTTTAGGTAGACTCTGGTGCCACCACAAACTACACTTCCCAGAATTCCATAGCGTTGAGCCATGGCCATTAAAGTGGTGTCAAACTGGATTATTTCTGCAGTGCGGATGCGGCCACAGGGCACAGAAGCAGAGCGAGGAAAGAAACTTGGCAGCCTTCTGCCTTGTGATGATGAATTCTTCAAGTCAAGCACTCATTAAAAATTTATTTTAACATGGCTACCCGTATTTTCCGGCGTATAAGACGACCCGCGTATAAGACGACCCCCCATTTTTCCAGTCAAAATATAGAGTTTTAGCAACTCTATCCTCATTATCCTTATATCCGGCGTATAAGACGACCCCCCCCACTTTAGCCACAGATTTTGCAGGTTAAAAAGTAGTCTTATACGCAGGAAAATAAGGTACCTGCTCCAACCATCTTCTGCCTGGGGTGCCAAAGCTTTTAAAATATAAGAATTAAAATTTCTTTTAAAAACACACACACAAAGAGGAGGGGAAAAGCAATCCAAAACCCAACTGTTATATGGGATTAGTATTTTCACACCACTTAGCTCTCATTAAAATGCACTTTGCTGACTGTAAGATGTGGTTTCAAATGACACAACATATTAAGTGCTTAATATCCTAGAAATTATGAAACTGATTTACCCTGTGCAATATGAAATAATTAGAGGGAAGGAGACATTCGGGGGGAAAACGAAGGGGGAACCCTGTTTCTCGGGGCCTTCAAGGAGCTGAAGGGAGGGGAGAAGAAGACCTGGGAACAAAGGAACAGAAGCAAACAAAGAAGGGGCCTAAACCCCTAGAAGATGCTGTCTAGTCTTGGAAGCTAAGCAGGGTCAGCCCTGGTTAGTACTTGGATGGGAGACCGCCAATGAAGACCAACTATTGGAGGCTCTGTTTCAGAGAAAGGAACTGGCAAAACCACCTCTGAGTTTTCCTTGCTTGGGAAAAAGCCCCTGAAATTCATAATAATAAGTTGACAGGTGACTCTGGCTGCATCTGCACTGCAGAAATAATGCAGTTTGTTTGAGACTGCTTTAACTGCCATTGCTGAATTCCATGGAATTCTGGGGTTTGCAGTTTGGTGAGATATCCTCTATCTGAGAGCTCTGGTGCCCCCAACAAACTACAAATCCCAGGATTGCATAGAATGGAGCCATGGTAGTTAAAGCAGTATCAAACTGTGTTAATTCTGCAGTGCAGATGCAACCTCAAAGGCACATACACAAGGGGTCTTGGAGATGTCTCATTCATGGGGTTGCTATGAATCATTTGAAGGCAGTTAATATGAGGGCTAGCAAGGCTCAGTGGTTTGAGTGTCGGACTAGGACACTCGGAGACCAGGGTTCGAATCCCAGTTAGGCCATGGAAACCCACTAGGTGACCTTGGGCAAGTCTCACTCTCTCAGCCTCAAAGGATAGCAACAGCAAACCCCCTCTGAAGACACGTGCCAAGAAAACCCCATGAAAATACTATATACAGTATATACTATATACAGTATATGCCATCCTATTAAAGCCAGTCTTTAAAATATCAGTTATTTCAGGATGGTTCTGCTTCCAAACTTGCAGAATTTCCTCTCTTATGATCCCATTGTCTTTGTTCATTACCTTTAGTCAAATTATAGATGTCTCCTCGCCTTAGTAAACTTTTCTCTAGGGTCTAAGAAAGAAATTTATTGTAAAAACATAATAAATTTAATGATAGGAGAGGTAAGAGATTTAATGCGTCTGCTAATATATGTGAGAAGTTCTGTTATCTTTGAACTTAAAAGTCTTAATCTGTTCAGTGCATTGTTGCTTCTTGAAATAAAGTTGAAAACAGGGGTTAAAGGTGAGTTGCTTTAAATGCAGATGCAAAGGAACTGGATCCTTTTAGGGCCCTGATGATTAACTCAAAGTTAATCATTTAATCCTTTCCCCAAATCCTTCCTGTCTCTGGAAAGGACTCAAGGGAGAGGCCTGTCTTGCAATGGGAGGTCAGTCTTTGCATGCCCCTTGGCCAGGACAAGGGCAGCCTCCAGCCCACCTGAGGACACTCCCAGGTAAGTAGATAGACAGCAACTGCAGGACCCTCCCTGAGCCAGGCTTGGGATTGGTCAGTTTGAATTTAGGCCCCTGGGCCAGCTGCCCAGTCCCTGCCAGGGCAAGGAAGCTCCTTGGTCTTCTTCACCTGGCCAGCAAGGAGGCAAAGAGAAGCCAGGTGGCTCCAGGTCTGGCTCCCCAGCATTGCAGAGATGCTTTGGTGAGTTGCTTTCAGGTTTCTGCTCTGTCTTTGGTTGTGGGCCTTCAAGCCCTTTCCAACTAAGGGGAAGCCACCATGGGGTTTTCTTGGCAAGATTTGTTCAGAGGTGGTCTGCCGTTGCCTTTCTCTGAGGCTGAGAGAGTGTGGCTCACCCAAGGTCACCCAGAGATGCTTTCAGGATTCTGGTCTGCGTTCAGTTGTGTGCCTTCTTCACGCTGTTTCCAATTTATGGAGACCCTAAGGTGAAGCTACCATGGGTTTTTCTTGGCAAGATTTGTTCAGAGGAGGTTTGCCATTGCCTTCTGCTGAGGCTGAGAGAGTGTGACTTAACCAAGGTCACCCAGTGGGTTTCATGGTCAACCTTGGTCTCCAGATCCAAAAACATCCAAATAATGATACAAAATGCACAGCTACATGTTGCAAACTTTTGAAGTCACACTGGCCAATATTTTCTAATATTGGGACTGCTTGGCATGCTTTACCCCTCCATCGCCTAAAGTTTTCCTGATGCAAAACATGAAGACTTCTTGAGAAATTCTGCATTCTCTACCGGCATAGGAACCTGAGGCTTCACAAAGGAAAGAGACATGCTGGATTCCAAGGAAACATCTTCTTTGGATTACAAATGGACATTGCATTTCCTTGGCTTGCAAAATTTTCCACTGACCGCTACATGGCCAAAAGGGAAGGACAGCCCTCCTTTAATATCTGAAATAAGACCAGAAACAGAAAATGCAGGCCCAAGACTAACATCTTCAATTTTTCCCCCTCCTCTTTGCCTGATGAAGAAGCCAGTGTGACTTCGAAAGCTTGCAACATGTCATTGTGCATTTTGGATGGCCCAATAAAGGTATCATTGTTTGGATGTTTTTGGATTTGCTGTATGGCCAACATCTTTCCTGGTCTCCAGAGACATTGTCCAACACTATGCCACAATATCAGGCATCATAATAAAGTTCAGTAAACATGGATGTACAGTATAGGGACTGGTTGAAACCGTTCAGTTTAGAGATATTGTTTCATGCTTTTATTTTTTAATCCTTTGTGTTGTGCATGTGTGGAAACGTAGCATGCAAAACGTTTAAATAAATACACTGTCTAACCTCTGAGTGCCAGATTTGATGATGGGAGCAGAGGGATACAATAGACAAAGAATAAAGTGAGAAAGAAAAGATTTCCAGAAAAATTGTGCGGGGAAGAAAGAAGCAGTTGCACCGTTTCTCATCGTCCACTAGAGGGAGCAGAATCCCAAACAAATCAGCCAAAGCCAGTTTTGCTCCAAGTCAAAGGTTGCATCTGCACTGCAGAATTAATGCAGTTTGACACCGCTCTTAACTGCCATGACTCCACGCTATGGAATTCTGGGATCTGTAGTTCTTTGAGATATTTAGCCTTCTCTGCTCTGGTGCTGCAACAAAGTACCAACCCCAGGATTTCATAGGATAGAGCCATGGCAGTTAAAGCGGTGTCAGTCTGCATTAATTCTGCATCCAAATAAGTCAGACTCACTGGAGCTCCTTCTCTTTGGGTGGGAATACTGTGGCTCATGGATTGGATGTGGCTCCAACCCTATTTTCCCCTTTGGCTCCTCCACCATCTCTTGTTTTCTTGGGGTGGGGCAAAATGCCCAGAAATCATGTCTGTCACCACTTCTAGAAGTCTCACTATTTGGGGAGGGGGGAAGTTGCATTCACACTCCTAGGGATTCTGTTGGAATTGCCCAAGGAGACTTTTAAGTGGAGATTACTGATGATGCAACCTCTTGATTTTGGAGAGAAAGACCACAAAACCTCCATCTTTGGAGGTCTTCAAGCAAAGGTTGGATGGGAATCTGGGGAGTGCTATAGTTGTGCATTCCTACATTGCAGGAGATGGATCTTGTGGTCCCTTCTGACTCTTATGTTTTTGTGACTGCCAGATTTTTGTTTAGCAAAACCCTACCTAAACCTTCTTATCACTTTGCTTTAAGGTCCTGTGTCCATTGAACCCGGGTCCTTAGGGACCAGGGCTTTTATCACTTGCATTATAGGGCTGGAAGAAGAAGAAGAAGCAATGGGGGCTTGGTATCTATTACCCATCTTTCTGGGCACAGAGCCCCAAAATCCAATTGCTAGGCTGGCTGAATGAAAGGGAGCTAGGGGTGCATCTACACCGTAGAAATAATGCACAGTTGCCGTTTGAATCATTTCATAAATATGTTTATCATTGAAGTTTGTCAACGCAACCATCATCTCCCTTTGCTACGAACTGATTTAATATCCTGTCTCTCCCTCCATCCTGGAACTGAAGTCCAGGGAGCTTAGAAAATTGAAACAAACAAAAAGATGATCATTAACATGTCATTAAATGTCCTGGAACATTAAAACAATTTTAAAGACCCTGTTTAAAAGGTAAAGAGCAGTGAAAAGACAGGACAAGAGATCTCCAGAGTTGTAGTCCAGTGTTAAAAGCACTGCACCAAGCTGGTTCCTAGCTTTTCTGTTGTTGTTGTTGTTGTCGTTGTGTGCCTTCAGGTCTTATGGCCACCCTAATGCAAAACTATCATGGGGTTTCCTTGGCAAGTTTCTTCAGAGGCGGGGTTGCCATTGCCTTCCCTTGAGGATGAGAGAGTGTGACTTGCCCATGGCGGTGATGGTGGTGTTGATGGTGGTGATGATGGTGATGATAATGATGGTGGTGGTAGTGATGGTCACCCAGTGGGTTTCAAAGGCCAAGCCAAGATTCAAACCTTAGTCTCCAGAGCCATAGTCCCAACACTCAAACCACTGACACCAAGGTGGCTCCTAGCTTTTCCTTAAGCGTCCATAATTTGGAAATGACTAACAAATTGTCCTTTGCTGCAGGCCTCTCAGACCTTGCAATATTTTGGATTATGCCTCTGCTTTGCAAGAACCTTGCAAGAGTTAACCGGTCAAGGATTTTGGCCATGCATGCTGCAGGGACAGAAAGCGCACCGTGTTTCTTCCATTGTATGCCAAAGCATTTTTCTTCCATGTTATTTTTTTTGTTCCAAACCGCTTTGTTATTTCTGCCCATCCTTAAACAGATCTGGAGTACAAATGGAAGCAGGGGTTATGGCGAGTGTTGGGTTTGTAATATTGAAATGCTTCGTAAGGAGGTTTGAGGCCGGAGAAAGGGGTGGCTTTCTTATTCCCAGAGGTTCCTGGGGAAAAGGATTAGCAGTACCAATGTGCCACCCAAACACAGGAGAGCATGTGATCTGGGCTGATAAATATTTTAATTTTGGCAACGCAAATGGAAAAAATGACCCATGTGGGACTTGGAGTCCATTGCCAAAAGAGAGACCTTGATCCAAGGACTGGGCAGGTTATTTTAATTTAAATCAATGCATGAAACCCAGCTCTCTTCTTCTCTGGTCCCTGGCTTCTTCCATCCCTCCTTTAACTCCTTCTCTCCTTCCGCCCTTCCTCTACATCCGGACGAACCCCTGTCTTTTTCACCCCTTTCATCCTCCGTCCATATCCTTACTTTTCGTCAGGGATGCTCAGTCCTTGGCCATTGGGTCAGTCTGGCTATGGCCAGGATCCCAAATCCAGGAGGTGGAACCTAATTTTATACTCACAGAGTTTTATGGTCATTGTGCAACACCATCAGATGAATGAACTGCCAAATTTTATTTATATGACTTACTAATTTATTTATTTCAAGGATTTATATCCCACCTTACTGCCACAATGGGATTCAGTGTGCAACTTTGTGCAACTGGGTGTGCAACCAACTACACACGCTCATTTGCAAGTGCAATGTTTATTTTATATTTATTATGCAACGTTTATTTTATGTGTTTGTTTCAAGGACTTCTATCCCAATGTTCATCCTTTTTTTATCCTGTGCATGCACATACATGCCCAATCCACAACCACACATGGGCCATAGGCACAACTAAGCTTCCGCAACCTGAATCCAATCTTCCCCAAATGACAAATCCCAGGAGACCATAGGACAGAACCACATCAAACTGCATTGTCCTGCAAATAGATTCTTATAGGAAATTCTGCTTCAAATGCCAGGATCAGTGAAATGCCAGTGATTAAAAGTTGCCCCAAACAAAGTCCAAAGTTAGCAAAAAACCAAAAAACAGGCAGCTGCCACACTGCAGAATTAATACAGTTTGATGCTGCTTTAACTGTCATGACTCCATCCTATGAAATCCTGGGATTTGTAGTTTGCTGGGGATCCAGAGCTCTGCGAGGCAGAGCTCCAAAACACACTGCAGAATTAATCCAGTTTGAGACCGCTCTAACTCTAACTTTGGACTGTGTTTGGGGCAACTTTTAATCACCGGCATAATATTGTTACGTATATCCCTGTTCCCCAAGATTTTTCTTTTTAATAACAAAGGTCGGTTCTTAGCATAGGCATCCTGGGGTGGCAAAGAGGGCAAACGCACACAGGCTACCTTTAGGGAAAAGAGTGAAAAGGACTCCGAGGACCTAGGGCTTAGCACAAAGTCTGCACAATCACACCATCCCTGCTTGGTACAATGGGTGCTCTTGGCCAAAATAGTCCGTTTCCAGTAACACAGTGTTCTGCTTTGCTTGCCGAACATAGACAAAGGAGGAAGACCAGCAGCAAGCACCTTTCCGTCTGCACAACTGCTCCAAAGGGAGAAAAAAAGTTAAAAATTAAAAGGGTTTCCCATGCATCACTCATTCGAATCTTACACAATAGCGATGTATGCACAGCGAGAACAGAAGCTCAATTCTTTATCAACAACTTGGACGAAAGAATAGAGGGCCTGCTTATCAAATTTGCAGATGGCACCAAATTAGGAGGAGTAGCTAATGCCCCGGAGGACAGGATCAAAATTCAAAATGGCCTGAATAGATCAGAAAGCTGGGCCAAAGCTAACAAAAATGAACTTCAACAGGGAGAAATGTCAGGTACTGCACTTAGGTTAAAAAAATAAATAAGTGAAATGCATAGATATAGGATGGGGGACACTTGACTTAACAAGACGACATGTGAAAGGGGTCTAGGAGTCCTAGTAGACCACAAGTTGAAAATGAGTCAAGAGTCTGATGCAGCAGCTAAAAAGACCAATGTGATTCTAGGGTGCATTAATAGAAGTATAGTATTTAGATTGAGGGAAGCAATAGTGCCACTGTATTCTGCTCAGGTCAGGCCCCACCTGGAATAATCCTGTGTCCAGTTCTGGGTACCACAATTCAAAAAGGATGTTGAGAAGCTGGAGCGTGTCCAAAGGAGGGCAACTAAAATGGTAAAGGGTCTGAAAACCATGAATCCCTATGAGGAACGACTTAGGGAGCTGGGTATGTTTAGCCTGGAGAAGAGACAGTTAAGAGGGGACATGGTAGCCCTGTTTAAATATTTGAAGGGATGTCATATTGAGGATGGAGGAAGCTTGTTTTCTGCTGCTCCAGAGAATAGGACACGAAGCAATGGATGCAAACTACAGGAAAAGAGATTCCAGATCAACATTAGGAGGAACATCTTGATGGTAAGGTCCATTGGACAGTGGAACACACTGCCTTGTAGTATGACAGAATCTCCTTCTTTGGAGGTCTTTAAACAGAGGCTGGATGGCCATCTGTTGGGGATGCTTTGATTGTGAGTTCCTGCATGGCAGAATGGGGTTGGACTGGATGGCCCTTGTGGTCTCCTCCAACTTATGATTCTATGGTTGTTTTTCCATACAGAATAGAGATTGGAGCTACAGCTCCTTTTAAATTTCTGGTCTTGCACCTTCTCTGCAGCCTTTAAATCAGAGATTGCTTGCAGTTTCCAACGGCCAAGGAATACAACTTTGGCGAGGGAAATTTACTTTTCCATGGTTATCAGATTCTTAATTCTTCCCCCCCATATATATATATATATATATATATATATATATATATATGAGATCAGGGTATAACATTATGTTCTGTAACAGTGGAGAGCTGATAAGAGATGGCAGACTGCAATTAAATGACAGACTGTTATTAACTGTCAAACTATTTGCTTATATTTGTTGGTGGGACAGAGTGTCCTGAACGCATTGTTGGTGTGCTTAAAACGAAACCCAAAGCATTACCTCATGCAAGGGAATTTTATTCCTGATGCACACGAGAGGCAAAAGAAATGCTTTGGGCCATTTTGGCTTCTAATTTTCCACCATTTCCTTCCCGTTTTTGCTGCTACAATGAACAGAGAGGTCCCATTGCCTCCAACTTTCTAGTCTGAGCATTGGACTGGAAATCAGAGTTCGAATCCTTGCTCAGCCAGGACTGGGTGACCTTGGGCAAGTCACACTCTCTCAGCCTCAGAGTATGCAGCCGTGGCAGCATAGGGGAAATCATAGTGCCGTGAGTGTGTCCTTTGAATGGTCCTAAGGTTTCAGCCGCCATCGCGCTAAGTGTGGGGTTGTGTGTGCATTTTGCTTGGTGTTTTCGGTTTGGTGTGTGGGTCTGTATTCCTCTGAACCGGACACACTTTATTCTCCACGCAGTGGTTATTTTGTGGTGATTTGTAGAGGTGAACGGACATGTGTTTTGGTGTTTGGAGTCCATGGCTACCACTTTTTTAATGAAGTTGTTGGACAGATGACTTGTCCTTTCTCTTCACCGGTTGCGTCTTTTGTGAAATGGATGTTTTGTGACTGACCCTATGGCCATGCATTGAGCCAGTGTGGCAATTGCTGTAAAAGTCAGGACGCTTTCTGTAACAAGGGAGGCATGTGAGTTGTTTGGGGGAAATTCTAGGCTATCATTTAATGCTGGAGGCCAGGGCTCAGGCAAGTTAAAGGGCTCCTTCCATCTCTTAACCCAACCCAAGTCCCAAACTTTATGTAGAACATAGATGGTCAACTGCAGCTAGTCTAAGGGGGGTTGCAGACTGCCAGAAATAGTGCAAATTGAGTCCACTTTTAGGGTTAGGGTTAGGGTTAGGGTTAGGGAATCATGGGAACTGTAGTTTATTGTGGCACCAGAGCTCTCTGACAGAGAAGGCTCAATGTCTCAGGAAAAAATACAGTTCCCATGATTCCCTAGCACTAACCCTAACCCTAAAAGTGGACTCAATTTGCACTATTTCTGGCAGTCTGCAACCCCTATAAGGCAGAATTAATCTTGGGGCAATATCTTCACATTACCCTCATGGGATGTTTTAAGCTTCAGTTGGGAGTATTTTATCTGTGAGCCGCCTTGGGTCCCTCTGGGGAGAGAGAAGGGCGGCATTTGAATGAAATGAAATGAAAAGAAATGAAATGAAATAAATATCACCTTTTGAGATGGAAATCTGCTGGTGCCAGCTCATATGGCCATTTGCTGGTCCAAATGGCTTCCTCCTCCAGTCTAGCTAGGGCCAACTCCTTCAAAAGCTTTGCTGCACCACACAGATCCCAGTTTGGAATCTGTGTGGTATACTGGGTATACTGTTGGGTATACTGGGAGAAAGAGTCATGCAACAACTCTCTATTTTTATTTTTTATTTTGAATTATAACAAATAAGCAAAAGCAAACATACACACAAAGAAACATTTACAAATACATGTTCTTCATATTATGTCATTATATCTGTTCCTCAAGTAAGTTCAATAATCTCATCAAGCCTATAGCTATCAATATTCTTCCTATCTCCAGTCTTTTTATCTTGTTCATACATTTCTTTCTCTTAACCATTAGTTTCCATCAAACTGAGCGTCTCTTTTTGTTACACCAGCTCATGTCCAGTCTTTTTCTACGTATCAGTCATGGTTCACCTTTATATTTCAGTCTTCTTCAAAGATTCTACTAGATTATTCTAGTTATCTCTATTCTTACGATACTCCAACAAACACTGCCAATCCTCTTCCCAGCCCTCACTGTATTTATTGTTCAAACACATCCTTAGTTTGTCTAGACTCATCATCTCCATGCATTTTTCATGCAACAACTCTCTAGATGCTGTTGGACAACAAGGCCCAGCATCCCCAGCCAGAAGGGGTGCGAGATGCTGGGAGAAGGAGTCCAACAATACCTGGAGGGCCGCTAGATGATTCGCACCCGGTCCACACACACAAACGCACACCCACACCCCAGAAAGTGCTCTCCAAAGCAGGTTGTGTCACCCAGTTCCATGGCAAAGCCGAGCTGAACCTGTCCAACCAGCTGGCCTGTACGCGTCCTATTCCTACTCCATTTTTAATAGCCTTGTAATCTGAAGACTGTCTACTACTTCTTCTCTGATTTAATTAAACCTCTGGGCTCCTCTTTACTCAGAATCTCCTGCCTGACCGATCCACCAAGTTAAAGGTGGGACGGCTGCCAATAGAACAGAGGCAGTCAATTAAAACCCAGAACGAATTAGAAACTTGAGATAACCACAACTGGGTTTTGTTTTGTTTTTCACCTCCTCTCTTTCAATTAATGGCACAGACTTGGATTTTTTGTGGGGAAAAGGATGAGCCTAGGAGCTCTTGCAGTCATGAGAGCGTCAGAAAAGCTTGAAGATAAGAATGAAGGCCTATTTAGTCCATGGTTCTGTTCACACCATGGTCAACTGGATGCTTAGGGAAGATGACCATGGGTGCAACTGGACTGTCCATCTTGCATTATAAATGAATTGGAGTCCTATTCCTCTGATGCTCCTCCAAGTGATATACAGCCAGCCTGATTAGTAGCCATCCATGATTTTTTCCCCATTCCCTTTTAAAGCCTACCATTACTGCATCTTGTGGCAGTGAGTTCCACCATTCTGATATGAATTGTATGAAGCAGTTTTTCCTTTTATCTGCCCTAAATCTCCCACCATTCAGCTTTAGTGGTTGACTTCTTTGGGTTCTGGTATAACGAAAGAAGGAGTGAAGCTCTTAGGCTTTCTCCTTACCAGGCAGAATGTTATGAATATCTGCCCAATTTCCCCTTACACCTCTTTCATTCCAAGCCAAACAAGTTCCCCAGTTTTGTAACTTTTCTTCATAGAGGAGTTGACCCAGCCCTTTGGTAATTTTGCACCTTCTCCAACTCTGTGATAACATTTTGGAGGAGCAGCAACTAGAACTAGGCATAGTATTCCAAATGTGGTTGCACCATGGATATGGATAAGGGCAGCACAGTATGGGCACTTACATCTTCAGTTTTCTGGTTATGTCCAGCAAATGATTTTCCTTTTTAAAGGCAGCCACATGCTGGGTCAACCTTTTCACTGAGGTATCTATCTACCACAACCTTGCAATCCCTTTCGTGGTCAAGCTGTTGGTTCCCATGTTTGGATCAGTCTCCTCCAAAAAAGGTTGAACACATCAAATAGCTGTTTAACCTTAAGGGAGATTTCCAAAATGCTGAAACTATTTTGGGTATAGATAGGGTTTAGTACCTGGGAGAGCTCCCTTTAAAGTTGGTCTAAAACCCCAAACAGATTCACTGCCCTCCTGACATGGGAGCCATTGGCCTTCACTGACTCAGATTCCACAATGTGAATGTGTAAAGCCAGGATTTTCTGGCCCAGTATACATTACCTGTCAAAGGATCACAAAATATATATTTCACACACTTTAGTCTAGAAGCTTGATTTGCCAGATCCTCAGAACCACTTCCTTCTTTTACTGACTTTCAAATTATTCCTTCTTTTCCTTCCATTCCTACGCAGGAGCCAAGTGACAGTAAGAAAGCAGCATCTGATCTGAAGGCAGGGCATGTAAAGCTAGCACTGCTAATTATATTGCAGTAATTACCTGAAAATTATATGTGTGTTGTTTGCGCAACAGTAAACACTGCTATTTTTAAACTTTGCATTGTTATCCGAAGTTGGTGGAGTCACACTCGGTCTCTTGATCCATATTCATCATTACAGACAGTCCCACATCCCGGGAAGTGATGATAAATGTGCAATTATCAGCTCGGATGGATCATCCAGCACCTTTGCTCTCTGATCCTTTCTTCAGGCCATCCCTTCCCTTTCACAACCATGATGTTCATTCAGACCAAGGAAACTGCTCCAAGGCAATGGCAGCAATGCATTTGAATGAACCAACTGCAAAGGTGCATACATACAGTTGCAGGAATGCATTTGAACTAAGCAACTGCAGCAAATGCATACAAACCAAGCAGCTGGAGCAATGCATTTGTGGCAATGCATGTGAACCAGCAACCAGAGCAGTGCAATTGCATCCTGTCTTTGAACCAAGCAATTTTATCACGAACCAGTGCAGAATATGTGGTCCCTCAACTGGTTTCTAGAAACAGCCTTAAGTGGAAAGAGAAGCCCCACCTTTCGCAAAAGCACAAACTTTATACATACTTCAATTATTCTCCACAGATAATTGAAGACAGCTTGAGCTTAATGGCTTTGACCAAACTTGTTCGTTTGTCATCGCATTCTTGACGAAGGCATTGCAAAATGCTCCTTTCCTCTACTTTAAGATGGCAAGGTGTAAATGTCTCCTTTCCAATCAAGATGCAATCAAATGAGAATTAAAGCTGTAGTTTCAGCTTGATGAAAATCTTGATGAAGTTGTTCACCGCCGAATGAAATTTCTACTCTTTGAGAACTTGAAATCTGCTGTCAAGGAGCAAAGTGAGGAGACCTTAAAGGACAAAATTAAAACACCAGGACTGCCCCCCAAGAATTCCACATTGACTCAGATGCCAAGGCAAGTTTCACAATGCTTTATGTCAAAACTGCTGGCCAGATGATCAATGGTCCCGCAGGGGCAATTGCAAGGGACCCAAGGCTGAAGGGAAAAGGTGCAGTTGGCCCTACTCCCAAAATAACTTCACCTTGTTGGATAGCTCCTTTAAAATTCATCCTAAAGTCCAGAGCACTTGCAAGCCCTTCAAAACCTCCAGCGAGAGACATTGTTCTGGTTTTGTTGCTGAAACGGAACCAATTGATCCGCATTCAATGCAAGGACCCTTCTTGGACTTCTCTTTTTCTCTTCTCTTCTGAGCTCAAATGGCCTAAACTTTGGGAGAGATGTTTGTGTGTCAGCCCAGTTGTTTGTATTCCTGGCCCCTTTGATATCGTCTTCTAGTTTTAAGATGTCAAGATGAAAGGCCATGCAATGAGGATTTCACTCATCTAGTGCCTGCGACAAGGAAGCGCGGCATAGTAATTAGTGTTTACTACTGAGATGGCATTCAGATTCCAAGCTTTAATTAACAGGGATACACACACACACACACACACACACATATATATACACACAGAGATAGAGATCATATTTACTCATTACAATTATTCCTCCAAAGTCTAAGTGGCTGCATAGCAGAGAGATTTATTAACAGAAGAAGGAGACTCCAGTCCCTCCACTTCTTGGCCATGTTAGGACCAGGGACAAAGGGCAATAAAGGACTTTGAAAATTTTATTACCTGTCTTTTATTGCCCTTTGTCCCTGCAGAACAAATTAACTACAACAGAAACAACATCTAATACAAAATGTAGGTCTTTGACTCTATCATCCTCACTTTCCTTTTCCTTTTCTTTTCAAGCATCTTTTGCCTGACAAAGAAGCCACTGGAGCTTCCAAAGCTTGCATTGTGGTATTTTTCTGCATTTTGCTTGGCCAGGAAAGGTAGGGCTTTGGGGAGGGGTTGGGGTGGATTTTGAATTTTGTTGTATTTTGCTGCATGGCCAACACAGTTACCCCTGGATGGATTTCCTGATTGAGAAGAATCCAACTCTACGATTCTATGATTCTATGATTGGGAGTTCCTGCATGGCAGGGGGTTGGACTGGATGGCCCTTGTGGTCTCTTCCGACTCTACGATTCTATGATTCTATGATTCTAAGAGAATATCATGGTGATGTAAAAAAAGACATACATACGATTCTATAGACACAGAAATATATATATATATATATATATATATATATACACAAACATATGTATACAAACATATACACAAAATATATATACACACACATACATATATATATATATATATCCATATGTATATACAGAGAGAGCGAGAGAGAGAGAGATACAGTATCTACAAGTGTTTTGGACTTCACTTCCCAGAAGCCTCGGCCAGCTTGGCCTGTAGCCTGGCATTCTGGGAATTGAAGTCTTTGTAGGAGCGACAAAATGGCGCCGCCTCCGCCCGCCTGTCTTTCGGCGGATTCAAAGGCGGCGCGCGTTGCGTGGTGGGCGTGGCCTTGGCCTGCCGGCGGTCTCCACTGCGCCTGCGCCCCGCGATTCAAGATGGCGGACAGTGCGGAACTAAAGGTAAAGAAGGCGCAGTTCGGAGCCCCCCCTTCCCCTCCCCTGCGCCGCCCCAGGATCCACCGACGCCCGAGCCGCCTGACAGCGGAGGGGGGCAGGAGCCGGGAAGGGGATGAGCTCCATGCCTGTGGGGCTGAGGATCGAGGAGGGGGGCCGTTTTGTACTGTTTTATACTCTTCCCCCCCCCTCAGGTCCCCCTCAGGGACCCCTAAAATGGGGGCCAGGCCCTCAGGGAAAGCCCCAAAAGGTGTCCTTATGTTCTCCCCACAACCCCTAAAAGGAGGGTCGACGGGGTCTTCCCTACAGCCCTGCGAGGTAGGACAGGGGCTCCTCTGCCCCAAGGGTTGGGGGGCTTTTCATCCCCTCTCCTCCCTCTCCTTCCAAGCCATACACTTTCCCCCCACTCCTTGCTATGGGGAGAGAATAGAGAGATAGATAGATATTGGGGGGGGGCTACTACTTACCTCGATTAAAGGGCCCCCCACTTTGTGTGTGTCCCCCCCCCTTTCTCACAGTCTTGCCCCTTTAAACTTCCCCCACTCCTTTCTGTGGGAAGAATATAGGTAGACAGATAAGTAGAATATGAGTAGGATGGATAGATAGATAGATAGATAAGTAGAAGCTCCCCACATCAATTATATATATATACATATGTCTATGTCTGTAATTGGGGTTGGGGGCTTCTACTTATCTCTCTTAAAGGGCCCCCACTTTCCCTTCCTTTCTTACAGTCTTGCTCCTACACTTCTACTCTAAATTGTGCATTTCGGGGAGTGGGTTTTGAGGGGTGGTTGTCATCTTTTCCTCTCTCAACATTCCCAATTTCTTCATCCCAAGTCTGGACCCTCATTTTGACTCTAAAGGTTGAAGGATTAGGTCTCTTGGGGTGTTTGTTGTGTGTCTTCTTGGACGTCTGTCATGCCTTCCCACAACTGAGCAACTCAGTGTGGTTGTTTGGTTTCAGCCTTTTGGGGGGGGGGGTCTACTAAGAAATACATGCTTTTTTTAATGATTTTTACTAAAAGTTTCCTTATAACATATTTTAACTATAACAAGTACTGTCAATTACACAGAGTACATAAATTTCCATTTTTTTAAGCTAAACTACTTTGTAAGTCATTTATATATTAACATTAATGTTAATAGTTAATTAAATTATATTTCTTCTTTTAAGTATTTTCTTCTTGTAAGACTTCCTTAAGTTTCTCTGTTATAGTAAGACATAATTTTGTACGCTTGCCAACTTCTCTACTTAGTATTGCAATTGATGTGTTCCTTCGGTCTTCTTTGCTACTACTTTAAATTAGGTTGAGATTTACTTTGTTTGTTACTTACCATGTTTTTAGTTTTGACCATTCCTCATTTCTGTTAATTTCCGGCTATTTTTGCACAATTCTATTCGTTCTTCCCATTCTTTTTCTACTTTTTCTATAGATTTTTTGTTGATTGAGCTTGTCCATTTCTCTAACTTTCAGTGTTTCTGTGAGCCGTTCATCAATGTTTGGAGTTTCTTTCTTTTTCCATATTTTTTCAAAGTTAAGAATAAATGCTTTTTCTGCTGGCATTTGGTACCCTTTGCAAGTGGCCAAAGGAGGGGGAAATGAAGCATTAATTATTGCATGGAGGGAAGGTTGTATTTTTTCCTTCTTTGATAATCTGTTGTAGTTTTTTGCATCTGTCTCTAACTTCTCCAGTTTTTGCAGCTATCTCCAGCTTTCTCATTGCATACTGATATTCCAGACTGACACGACCATATCTGATTCCTCATGTTTAGGATGAAAAAAGGTCTTGCAGACTAATTGACCAAAAAGAGTTGTAGCATAAGCCTTTGCAGATTTGTTTTTTGCTTCCTCGGATGCACAGATTCTTAATTTCTCATGCCTTTATATTGTGTGTAGATTTTTTTTATATTGTGTGTGGATTTTAATTGTTTTTGAATTTTACTGAGATTTTAAATGCTTTGGTCTGTGAGCCACCTTGGGTCTCTATGTGGAGAAAGGCAGCATACAAATGAAATTAGTAGTAGTAGTAGTAGTAGTAATGTTTAGTATGAGTTGGTGACTGAGAAAGGTTGCATGAATATGGAAACAGGCAGAAATGAGGCACTTCTCATCTCCATTTTTTGTTTATTTTAAAGGGAGAGGAATCCAAACATGGTGTGTGTTATCTTGGTTTTGGTTGCTGTCAAATGCTTTCCCTTTCTTCACTTCAGTGATATATTGCCTACATTTCAAAGGTTTTATTTGTCCAACATACAAAGGACTGAAATTAAGGCTTTCTGAGCACAGCTCAGTGCAATGGGATTCTGGTGCCACAACAAACTACAACTCCCAGAATTGCATGGCATTCCATGCCAATTAAAGTGTTGTCAAATTGAATTATTTCTGCAGTGTGGATGCAGCCACAGGGAAGAGAGAGAGAGGTCCAAAACACACAGCAGAAATAATCCAGTTTGAGACCACTTTAATTGCCTCTGCTCAATGCTAGGGAATTCTGGGAAGTGTAGTTTTGTGAGGCATTTAGCCTTCTCTGTCAGAGAGCTCTGGTGCCACAATAAACTACAATTCCCAGGATTCCCTAGCACTCAGCCAGGGCAGTTAAAGCGGTCCCAGGATGAATTATTTCTGCAGTGTGTTTTGGACCTGAGAGAGGTTTTAGTTCCTTAGTCACAGACAAATCTGTGCTCAGAAAGCCTTAATTTCAGTCCTTTGTATGTTGCACAAAGCAGTCTCAAACTGGATTATTTCTGCAGTGTGTTTTGGACCTGAGAAAGGTTTTATTTACTCTTAGTCTCAGGCATATAGCTGTGCTCAGAAAGCCTTAATTTCAGTCCTTTGAGTATTGCACAAATAAAACTTTTGAAATGCAACATACTACAGAAGGGAAGAAATGGATGCACCGTGTTTGTGTGTGTGTGTGTGTATACACACACACCTTTCTGCTTCCCAAGAGGTTTGTCGAAGTTAATTCAAAATCACAGATGGAAGAAATGATCAGGGGCTCCCTTTAATGGAAGTAAGAGATGGAGAAAGTAGGGCTGTGCTCAGCTTCTCCCTCGTCATCATCAAGCTTAAGGATCTTTTTTTGAGCTCCGCTTCCTGAGCTGGCATTCTCCCCTGTTGAAAGTTAAAGCTCTCCAAAACTCTCTGGAGGGATAAGAGATAGAAGGAAACACCCACTACCTTGCTTTCCTGTTTTAGAGCAAGAGGAAACTGAAAGTATCTGCTGGATCTCATTTGTTCTCTTTTTTCTGTTCCTCAGTATGGTTTCTAGGCTTGAAGGAAAATCTCATATTGGAAAGTGAGTTTAAAAGTCCCAGTGAGACAAATTTACAGCCAATCCTTCTCAAAAAAGATACCTTTTTTTTTTTTTTTTTTAAAAAGCCCTTTTTGAAAGTCTGGAAATGAGACCCTACTTTAAATGACTGCTGCGTGTGTTGGCACCCTACAATTCCAGTTTCTTGCTGCGATTACACAGGGGGCTTTCTCGTAATCAGGCACCGTCTCCTCCTTTTATTCATCGGCAACCCACCCTTGGTAAACATAAGGCATTTTTTTTTTGAGGGGGGAAGAATTGAGTACATTTAATAACATCTCTGTCTTGAGAAGCTGGCTGTCTAAATACCATGACATACAACAAGGACTGTGAAAATTGGATATGGAATAATAACAAATAATCAGGGTCTAGCTGGAGCCGAGGGTGTTTCTTCTTTCATGCATCCTGGAGACTTTTGTCATCATGATTTCATTGTAAGCCAATAAATGAAGAAATAAAATGTATCATGCTCTTTGTAAAGATAACACTCGGGGGGGGGGGGGGACAACAACACATGCCAAATGTTTTCCTATTTGAATACATTTACCCATGGGATTATTTTGTTTGCGGTGTTTCTTGATATCTTAATGATTCTGGAAATCACACATACTGCCTTTAAAAAAAAAATAACACCTTTTCCCCCCCCTCTCTTGACTTTTTTGAAAGGTGCTTTTCCTCCTTTGGGGTCTGTGTGCTCAGCGATGGCAGCTCTCTTTGTGAGGTGAAGATGAATTGATCCTGTTTATAACCTCCATTGCCTTTTGTGTTTGGGGGTGGGGGCAATCTTGCTGGTCTTGCAGCAAAAGACATAAGGAAGCCAAGGATCCATTTATGCAGACAGCTTCTGGTCGTAAAGCATAACAATCTTTATTTGTTTTCCTTCACACTTGGGGTTGCTTCATTAATCTTAGTGCAGTAAATACAGAAAGGTATTGGGAGCTGACTTTCATTGGCTAGGATGAGATGTTTATTAGCTAGCAGTTTTAAAAGCTTGGTTGGTTTAGTTGGCAAAAGATTGCACCTCCTCCTTTCACTTTCTTTCATGCCCCTGTGGAGAGAAGGAATATATATATATACATATATGTATGTGGGTGGATGTGCAGTATTTTCCCAGAGAGCTCAAGAAAGCTACTAGATGAATTATTATTTTCTTCAAAAATGAGTGGCATCGTAGGATTTATTTCATTTCAGTATCTTGAATTTTAAGTTGTCTTCTGGAAGATGACTGCCTTCAGTTACCCTCTAGTCTGGAGTTCTTGTAAAAGAAGAGACAAGCCTTTGTCCTTTCTTCCTCTTTTTTGCCACCTTTTTATCCCATATGCTAACTTTTCTATTTGCTTGATTCCCTCTTTCCCCCTAATGTCTGCATCTGCAGTTGATTTCTGTTTCTTTTTCCAACATAAGCATGTCTTATTGTTGTTTATTAAAATATTTATAGACAGCCTTTCAGTCATAAGGCCCTCAAGGTAAGGTACTAAACAAATATTTTAAAATAAACAATGAACGTGAGATGGTTGCAATAACATTTCCAAAAGAAATTATCAATTTGTATTAAAACCATCCAATAGTCAATGGACACAAATGTCCCAATTTAGGAGTTCTGTCTGGAACAAATGGGTGGGATTTCCTCCCGCCACCTATGTCTGTTCCTCCTTTGTATGGATATAGTTGGATATAGCCAAGATTTTGCTGAGATCTAGCATTGAGTAGTGGTTTGACTGTTGGACCGGGGTTCGATTCCCCGCTTGGCCATGCAACCCATTGGGTGATCTTGGGCAAGTCATATGTTCTCAGCCTCAGGGGAAGGCAATGGCAACCTCACCTGAACAAATCTTGCCAAGAAACCATAATAGCGTTGCCATAATTTGGAAATGACTTGAAGGCTCACAACACACATACACCACACACAAAAGACCTTGTCATATATTTCTGCCAGCCTAACCTCATTTCAAGATGGACCAGCAAAGATTCTTTGTGGGCAGGCTGATATGGGATGAGATGTTCGTATGTCCTGGGCATTCAGGAATTTGTAGCTGAGAACCAGCATCTTGAACTGAGTCCCAGGAACAACTTGAAGCAAGTGGAGCGCATGTACTGCAGGCATTATAGCATACACTCAAAAGCAGTTAGGTTGTAGTATTTTGCATCAGCTGTGGTTTCGGAACACTCTTCAAGAACAGCCCCACATGCTGTAATAGTCTAACCACAAAGTGAATAAGACATGCATTATTATGATGAGTCTTATCCAGGAAAGGGGCCACAGGTACATTAGCTGAAGCTGTGAAAAAGCACTACAGACACATGGTTATCTCCTGAGCATCTGGGATCCCAGTAGCCCTAAAGTATATGTCGATGTAAATGTGAAATTGACTGGGCCAATGTGTTTACTCTCCTGTTTGAAGGGGAAAGCTACAAGTTTTGATTTGGTATAAGAGTTTGGGAGAAAAAGGATGATCTTTTGGATGTGGAAGGGTACTTCTTGATACCATGATAATCCTTTATTTACATTTGGGATTCTTTATAAATGGATTGTCAGAACTGATCTTAGTCTGTAGGGAAATACATTTTGCTTGCTTTAAGTTTTGTTTCATTCCCCCCCCCCCCCCCCATGGACTTAAAAACTGCTTCTGTGAAGCAGGAATGTCCCATCGTTCTGCTTCCTGAGTTACAATAGGATTACAGAATTCAAAGATATAGCTGTGTTAGTCTGTAGAATCAGTATATAGAGAGATCTTGTAGCACCTTTGAGACTAACTGAAAGAAAGAAATTGACAGCATGAGCTTTCGTAGACTTCAGTCTACTGAAGTATATGCATCTGAGTCTACTACATGCATCTGAGGAAGGAGACTGAAGTCTACGAAAGCTCATGCTGCTGATTTCTTTCAGTTAGTCTCAAAGGTGCTGCAAGATCTCTCTACAATAGGATTACAGGTTAGTTTCTCAGTCTCTGTTCCAAGCATTGGAAAGCGAAGTGCTTACTAAGAAATGGCAGGGAGGCGTTATGGCCAACAGTAAATGATGCAGCCGCTTGCAGTTTGAGGAGAAATTATGCTAGAGGAAGATTTGTAGTTTTGTGAGACCTGTAACCTTCTCTGTCAGAGACCTCTGGTCCCTCAGCAGACTACAGATCCCATGATTCCATAGCCATGACAGTTAAAGTAGTTTCAACCTGGATTATTTCTGCAGTGAGGATGTAGCCTGAGAGAAACGTGAATTCTTTGGGCCAGATTTGACACCTACCGTACTTTGGCATCCAAGACTAGCAGAAGTCTCCCAAAAATAGCTGCAGCCCTCCTTGATAGCAAAAGCCTCTCTGGAAGGGTTCCTAGCCCCCCAGAATGGGTTTTTAGGGTGCCTAGCCCCAGACAGGGGAAAGCAGCAGGATTCAGCAGAAGATAACTGTATAAGCAGAAAACATGAGTTTCAGGTTTTGATTTATAATTTTGTCTAAACTATTTTCACTTTAAGAGATCTCTCCGACTCTCTGCTTCAGATAATGCAGTGCAGTTCCAGAGTTCAAATTGTTTTAATGAGCAGCCCTTATTGTAGCTTCACATCTTCCGTTTTATCATTTTTCCATTTCTTGTATGCACTGTGATTCTCTAGTGCATTTTGAGAGATAATCTTTAAGTTTTCATTTCTTCAGTCTTGGGGCAACACAGCTAAGATAATAAGCAGGAGCAGCTGCAGTAGTAGTAATAATCAATACTTCAGTATGTTTGCCAATAAAAATCAGATTTCTCATTTCACACACACAGATAAAGATGACATGTGCACATACTTGTTCGTAAAGGGTTTTCTACTTCATTAGGAGTTTTCATTAATGATACTTAAAAGGCAGTGGGAAAGAATTTTTATTCTGAGTTACTCCAGCAAAGGCTGCAAATTTTTCTTTTAAAAATAACTGTTCTTGAGCTTAAAGGTATTGCAGAGAAACCCAAAGAATCAGAGTTGGCAGAAGGCATGAGTTATTTCTAACCAATTGTTTATTGTTATTTCAATGTTTGTTTAAGGCCAATTGGTGCTGAATAAAAATAACTCTCAAATCCTAAATGCATTACACAGGGTAAACCTTGGTGATGTCCGTGGCAGTTTCATGCTGTATGTTTAAGGTCAGGGCATATTTTGGACAGATGGAAAGAAGGTATTGCAGACAAGATGTGATGAAGACAGAGAAAGATAAGCAGAAACTGCAAGACTGCTAAAGCCACGGGAGTTAGAGAAATCTGAGGCAGGAAGGAAAATGGATGGGTTGAAGAGGAGAAGCAAGGGAGTATCCCAAGAAAAGAAAACAAACCATCTGATTGCATGGAACAGAGAAACTGAAAGGGGCACGAAAGGAGAAATGGAGACTGAGAATCTTTGGTGTATGGGCAAAGGTTAACTTTCTAAACAAGGATGTCTAGGAGACTGGAAATTATGCAGGAAGCAGCTGGGAGCATTGTAGATCTTTCCCATGTGTGGTTAAGAGTGAATTTCCAAAATAATCCTGGGGATTATAGTTTTGATGGTGTATTTTCACACAAAATTACAGTTTCCAAAATGTGTTTGCTATGACTGTTAGAGATTTTTGTACAAATGATACAGGTATCTATGTTGGCCCATTGTTGTTAACTGCCCTTGAATTGACCTGACTCATGGTGACCCTGCGGATGAGACCCCTCCAAGACCCCCATCCTCCACTGCTCCGCTTAACTCTTGTAGTTTCCTTGGCTTCCCTAACTGAGTCCATCCATCTGAAATGGTCTTCCTCTCTTTCTACTGCCTTCTAACTTTCCTAGTATTATTGTCTTCTCAAGTGAGTCCTGCCTTCTCATGATATGGCCAAAGTACAACAGACTCAATTTGATCATCTTGGCTTCTACAGGCTTGATCCGCTCAAGGACCCATTTGTTTGCCTTCTTGGCCATCCTTAGTATCCTCAGCAATCTTCTCTAACACCACATCTCAAATGAGTAGATTTAATTAGTGCTTAGTTTAATACTTTTTTAAAGGAGAGTTGGTGGGTATTGGTTGTAGGATTCTATACTATGTATTTTTACTGTTGTTAGATTGTGCTCAGAGGGGCGGGATATAAATAAAATTATTATTATTATTATTATTATTATTATTATTATTATTCCTATCCATTTTCTTCACTGTCCAGTTCTCACCTCCATACATAGCGATGGGGAATACCATGGCTTGGATGATTTTAACTTTGGTGCTCCATTGTATGTCTTTGTTCTTGAAGATCTTGTCTAATTCTTTCATTGTTGCCCTTTCCATTCCTAGTCTTCTTCTTATCTCTTGATTGCAGTCTCCGTTCTGATCAATGTTTGGTCCAAGGTATGAGAAATCTTTATTTTGATTTCCTTGTTGTCTAGGAGGTAGGTCCTCCGTGGTCATTATTTTTGTTTTCTTTAGGCAGCAAGCCTGCCTTTGTACTTTCTTCCATTACAAAAATCCAAAAGCCAGAGTGGAATTTCAATTCTTATTAGGCTCGACTAAGACGTCTCACCATACTGAGTAAGCTTCTAAGTTCTGCAGAACTTTTCTAGAGAATTCAGAAGCTCATTCATTGTTTTGTGGGAAATTATAACTGTTCTTAATAAAGGCATTACCCTATAGTAGTTTTATGTTTGAACATGCTGTGTCAGAGAAATGATGGGAGGGAAGATTCTAGAGGCATTTGAAAGAGAGCAAGGAGCTATGAGTAGGAAGGAAGGCCAATGTGGAGAAATACAGATGAAAGGAAACAAGAGTTCTGATCTTAATACAATATAATACAACATAATATTTAGCTAGGAGGTGGTGGGGATCAGAAGAGAATAGTTGAAGTTTATGCATAGGTTGTTGGTGAAGTGTGCAAATGATGTCAGATTGTTCCATAATGGTGTTAGAGAAGAAATGGGAAAATTCTCTGCTTGAGATCCTAGCTGGAAACTAGTCTTTTTTGGAAGGGGATAGCTGGAGATACAAGATAAGACAGAGAGGGAGATGGCTGAGATGGGAGCTGTTGCAACTTCTTAGCATAAATGGTTTCCACCAAAGACATTGCCTTTTGATCTTGGTTAGCAGTTCTGATTGCTCTGTGAATTGTCTCCTTCCTAATAACAATGATAATAGTTGGTTCTGGGGGAGCTAACAGGGAGGCCATCGGGTTTAGAGGTTTTTGTCTTCCTGGTTGTTGTATGATTCTGCCTCTTCATTCAGCATTCACAGGGTATATTTTATTTCTCAAAAAGAATTAAACTTGGGGAGATAGAGCCATAGATCCTTTCCTAAAAGTGAGTTGTATTATGAAAGATTGAGAATACTTGGTTTAACATGCCATGACACCCACTGGGTGACCTTGGGCAAGTCACATGCTCTCAGCCTCTGGGAATAGCTATGGCAATGGCAAACCTCTGAACAAATCTTGCCAAGAAAACTGTATGATAGGTTCATGGCCTTAGGGTCATCCTAAATTGGAAATGACTTGAAGGCACACAACAACAAACAACAAAAATTAGTGGGCGGGGGGCCCTCTTATGTCCACATCTGAAACATTGGTGCTTCTCAAACAATTTAATCTGATGAATATTACTTGCATGTCATACATGACCTGACACTCCTTTTTCAGAAATAGCAAAAAAGTTGTTTCCATCACAGGGTATAAAAATATACTCGTGGGCCCATAAGCAAGATTTTGATGTTAGGTATCTTATCCAGATACTAAATACTAGGTTAGTTTTGTCTAACCTCTGAACAGTATGAAATTGCCAATCATTTAATTCATTGTCTATTTATTTTTTGTTGTGTTTGAACTCATACCATACATTTGTATAGTGATTAGGATTTTTCTCTGGGAGTGTAGAGACACCTGGTTTTTGACATTTTCATGTAATTGTCTTTTGAGAGAGTAGTCTAATTCTGGTTCCCTGGAGCATCTCTCGTAATCCTTGTCAGTTGACTTTATGCTTATGAGTAAGACCAGAGACGATTATGCTTGTGTTTCTTCTTTTGAATACCATTAACAATGTTTTACCCTGTAATTGTGTTCTCTGGGAAGCACAGTTTAGAATTTCTTCCTTTTTAGCAAATAACAGAGCATCCAGGCTTCCAGGCAAAGAAAGGCCTTTGGGTAGAAAAAGGTTTTTGCAATATTCAGTCTTTGGGCTCATTTTCTTGTCGTCAGTTCTCTTCTGCTCATCTTGGGAAAAAGTGCTGGAATAAAATCTAGATGTTTGACTGTAGTGAACCTGGTTAGATCCTGGCTTCAGGGCGCATAGGTTTATATATCAGAATTCCCATCAGATGTGGCAGCATGAAAATGTATATGAGCCACAAAGCTGAGGAAGGGCACAGAAACGAAGAGAAAAATGTCTAGATGTTGCACAATGATTATTCCTTTTGTGAAGAGTAATATTTCTTAGAACTTTGCAGGAGATTCGTTTGTAAAGGAGAAAAAGTATATAGATTGAAAAATCATTTCTAAGTGACATTTCTTAGAGAGAAGGGGGAAAGCACTGTAACCACCAATGAGCCTATTGTCTAGGATTGGCAAGCAATTTTCAGATCAAATAATGAGGTACAAGGAGTGTCACGGTCTCTAGCTGACATTTACCCATATTTAAAATGATTGGGAATTTATAACAGTTTATCCAGATGAATGAAAGTGTTGGTTGTTACAACAAAGATGAGATGAGAGACCACAAGAAATGGGTAGTGATTTATTATTTACTGCTTTGTGGAGAATTTGTTACTAATCTGCTAGAAACTCAGCTTGGACATTGCCATTCCTTAATGCATTAAAATGTTGCCTGTGTGATCAGGCAGAATAGAAAGAGAAAACATTTTCAGCTATAAAAGAGTGCTAGGTTATATAATAATGTTAACATTTGTTGTATACTGGAACAGATACATTGGTCAATATATTGATTAGTCATCTGTGTATGTTGGTACAGCTTATTTCCCTCTGAAATAAATCTACTTAGAAGTAGGTCTCCGTGTAGATATGAAAGCCAGTGTGGCATAATAGTTTGATTGTTGGACTATGACTCTGGAGACCAGGGTTTGAATCCCTGCTCAGCCATGGAAACCTATTGGGTGAGCTTGAGCAAGTTACATGCTCTCAGCCTCAAGGAAAGGCAATGACAAACCTCAATAAATCTTGCCAAGGAAACCCCATGATAGGGTTGCCATAACTTGAAAACAACTTGAAGGCACCCAACACATGAGTGTAGGATTGCATCCTTACTAGCATTAATAAGCTTCCCCCAGCCTAATTGATAACAGGCAGCAGTATTTTGTTCTGTCACATCTGTTTTTCTGAACTTTGGGGTACATCCCCAATTGTGTGTTTAAATCTGGTTTTTTTTCCCTTTAAAAACATCTGCTTATGAGTATATTATACTGTTGATGATCATTACAAAGAAGTCTGAAATGCTGTGTAAAATTGCATATTGAGTAATGAGGCTGCTGGAAAGAAATCCTGATGAGCTATTCCGCTACAATACCTTTATCAGATATGAAGAATGAGCTGGGAATTTGGAAAGGGAGACCACAACATGTATAATTCAGGTACCCGCAAGTGTTTTATTGTTGTTGTTGTTTTAAATCAAAGGCTGCTTATACCTTACCTTCCTTATTGCTGGACCCACACGCCTTGCTCACAAACTTACCAGTCTTCTTATGCCGTACATGTTTTTCTCTCTGAAAACTGGATCAGATCTCTGTAGGCTAACACTGAAAGTGTTTTGTACTCATTTCAAAGCAATCATTAACATCTCTGTGGTTGCTGTAATGGTGATAACCTGTTGTGTGTGTTGCTTTTAGTTCAAATCAAGATTTATTACATTGCAAGTAGCTGAAGACACAAATTGCATACAAATAATAAAAAAAATAGCAGTGCTTTATAGGCAGAAACTATGAGGCCACAAAACCAGCAGCAGTTTGCAGGGGTGGGCTTGCACAAGAGTGTCACACATATGACTGTTGACCTGCTGAGCAGGAATCGTGGGTGTGTGCATTCAGTGTAAAACAACTTCTCTTTGAAAGCTTGTGTGTGCCTTTGAGGCCAAGATGGCTGCGCAGAGAACCTGAAAAGCAGAGATCTATGTAGTTTATATTTTACAGGCATGGCAATTAGGGGCATCATTAGGGAGTGCGGGGGGTGCGGACCACACTTGGTGACACCAGCGGGGTGTCATCACTGCTCCCTAAACATCAGCCCTTTGGCAGAAACGGACTGTGGTATTCACCTGTGTTCCTTTAAAGAAGTGCTAGAGCTCAGTGGAAGACATAGTGTGAGTGGGGTGAGATCCAGTGGGAGAAGAAAGGAGAGGCCTTAGGCAGTCCATAGGATATTGTAATTTAAAGTTAAAGCCTGCCAAAATAGACCTTTGGTCTGATCTAACAGGGAGACTTATAAACTCAAATGTCATTAGGTAAGTTGTGGGATCTGAGCTGATGACGGCTAACTATGAAAGAAATCCTATAGTCATTTTCACTCATCAGTGAAATGGGATGTCATCTGCCCTTAATGCAGCTTCCTGTTTCTCCTTTTTCAACCAACAACTTTTCCAACATACCACAAGTTTCAGGTTGAGTGGGCCTTCTCTCAAGACCAGATCGTATTTGTTGACTTTAATCTTTACTGGCGTACAAATGTTATGGGATGAAATGGTGCAAATTTATCTTCATAGCATCTTATAATTTGTCTTCCTAGGAGCTCAAAATGAATGTAGTTATATTTTTTTTCAGGTTCAACAAACTGTGAAATGTCCTCAATATCAGCTTTTCTGGTTAGCAGAAACTTGTCAACTCTTCTTTGCATAAGCATAGGTCCTTGATTATGAAAAGGAGTCTGGATTTAGGATGCATTTGGAGACATTTTCTATAGTTGGAAGAGGGAGAGCTTGCAGTGTGTTTCATGTCCTCTCCAATGACTTTAATCCTCTTGGATAGTCTTGCTTCTGTCACGGCACTCGGCACTCGCCTTACCTTGCAGTCTACTGCCTCCCATCCTTTCTGATGTCTGTTTCCCTTGTTCCTGAGTAGTTTCTTCCCCTTGCTTCCCTTCTTCTCCTTCCATCTTCAGCTTCTCTGTCCCCATCCTCCTTTTTGCATTTCCATCTTCCCTCTTCATCCTTCATGTTGGCTCACATCCTCTATTTGCTTCCTCTCCTCTTGTTCAGAGCAGCTGTGAATGTCTTTGGCGGAAGCCTGTCCTCAGACTTGCTGACTGCTACCAGTGCAAGTTCCTCCTGTTGTTTAGCTCTGCTGCCTTGCTAAGGAAAAAAAGGACATTTTTCTAGCAACCAAAAGGCTTTGCCATTTTCCTCTCCTTTGTAAGGCAAGGTAGATATGTCTGGACTTTTCCTTGTTACCTGATGATCATATCTTCCTCCAATGAAAACCTCTGTCCAGCTTTTTATTTGCTTCTTTTACCTGCGGTAGCTACTAAAAACAACTGTATTGTCCTCTCTGTTCTACCTCATCAGCTTACTTTAAAAAAAAATCCTTTCTTTTAAAATGACAGTTGTGCTGCAACCAAACAATAGCCTTTCTAATCCTCACTTCCCTTTTTCCTCCTTTGCTATTCAACAAACAGTCTGTGTTCATCACTATAAATTTTTCTCCTCGAATTGCTGGACTGGACAAAGGGATGCTGTTGAGCATGGGAAATTAGCCTTTAGATCCTCTTCTTTGCAGATAGCATGTTAGGCAAAGTATGGGTCATTTTGTAGTTGCAGCTAACCTCCTAGGCACAAGAGATAGGACAAACAAATACAATCTAAGCTTTAATATCTTAAAATGCACAATTAACATCTCTTGTAAGCTGTTAATATGGGGAACCTTTGATACCATCTCTAAATTTCTTCTGGACTAGTATACTCCAGTGATGACTACCAAAGTCACGTTATTCTCTGAGCTGAATAAAGGGGACGTGGGGCAAAGATTGTTTTTAAAATTGCAGATGGAATCTGACAAACATGTTTCAACTCCCTGGATGTATATCAACTTTGGTTTTGTTTTGTTTTATTGTATTGCCATTTGTCTTGATTATTGCAAGCTATTTTAATTCTTCCTACAGACACTTCATAGTATACACTAGGATGGTGTCTAATGCTCATTATTTTTCTCTAATTACTTGTCTTTAAACTAGGATAACAAATAGCAGTGTAAAACAGTTCCCATCTGCACGGCTAAATACAACAGGAGTAATAAAGACTGAAAATGCTGGCAGAGATGCTTTGATTTTTCTAGTACTAAAATAAAGAAGACAATTACATCCTGCAAGCTTGTTTAATACCAAAAATAACAATAAACGTGTGACAGTAAATCTCAAACATTTTTCATTTGCAGTTGAATGCAGACAGGCATTCTAGCATTGTGAGGCTTTGGGAAAAGAGTGTTCTTTTCAAAGCTCCATCAGTTGTTGGTTGAAGTGGTGGATGCCCTTTTTTAAAACTTTTATGGAAAACATGAAAGATTGAAATGTTTGAAGTAAAGTGTTCACATATTCCTATCTGACCTCTATTCCCTCATAATGATTTCTGAGCACAACTATGCTTCTAGTTGGAAAGGATTTATTTTTTTTTTTGCTCCAGCAGTGTTGTGTGCGATTGTGTGAGACCTATCCTCTTGCAGCATTATGATTAGACCTTTCACAACACAACATCTGACTTCTTTCATAGAACCATAGAGTTGGAAAGGGCCAGTAGGCCATAGAGTCCATCCTCCAAGTCAACGCAGGGAATCCAGCTAGAGTAATGGTTCCCAAACTTTGATCCTCCAGATGTTTGAACTTCAGTTCCTAGAAGTTCCAGCAAGCTTGGCCAACAATCAGGAATTCTGGAAGCTATGGTCCAAAATATTTGGAGGACCAAAGTTTGGGAACCACTGAGCTAGAGCATCCTCATCGGGTAGCTGTCCAGCAGGTTTTTGAAGATGTCCAAAGAAGGAGACCTGCCACCTCTCTGGGTCATTTGTTCCATTGTCAAACTGCTTTTACTGTCAATTTCTTTCAAACGTTCAATTGAAACCTATCCTCCTGTAATCTAAAACCATTATACCTGGTCCTATCCTTGGGGGCAGCAAAGAACAAACCTACCCCATCCTCTCTTGAGATATTTAGATATTTAAAGAGTACAATCTTGCCACCTTTCAGTCTTCTCTTCACCAGGCTGCCCAATTCTTTCAACCTTTCCTCATAGGTTTTGTTCTCTATCCTCCTTATCATCCTTGTTGTGCTTTTTCAACCTGCTCCAGCTTGTCTATATCCTTCTTAATGAGGTGCCCAGTATTGAACCCAGTACTCCAGATGAGGCCTGACTAGCACAAGATATAGTGAGGCTATTACTTTTCTTGTCTTGAAAGCTCTGGTCCTATTAATGCAAGCTAAAATATTATTTGTTTTCTTGGCTACAGCATCACATTGCTAGATCATGTTTGAAAAATCCCGATGTCCTTTTCACATGTTGTACTGCCAAGCCAAATATCCTCCATCCTCTAACTGCATTTGGTTTTGGTGGAGTAGATGTAGAATTTTGTATTCATCTCGGTTTCCTTGTTATTCACCCTATGAAAAACACTGGTCAGTGTTTAGAAATACAGCAAATCAAGTAATAAAATGGCATGTGGAAGTACAGACTTTACGATCTAGGGAAGGGTTAAAAGATCAGGAAAAACAGGAATCGCTAATGTTAATGCAGAAAATGAGACTGGTCAGAGAGTTTTATGAAGAAAAATTAGATTCTTGGATTCTCCCCTTTTCACAGTTTTGTTTCTGGAAATGATTGTTTTCTACATCTTCTTGACACTATGGAGGAGGGAGGCTAAGTTCAGAGTAAATAAACTTTCTTTTGTTTTTTCATAATGTTGGTGGTTTTCTTCTGTTTTCAGATTTAACATAATAACCTAAATACACTGAAGGCATCAGATCCTATCTGATCTTGGAAGCTAACCAGGGTCAACCCTGGTTAGTACTTGGATGGGAGACCACCAAAGAATGTCAGTTGCTGTAGGCTATATTTCAAAGGAAGAAACTGGGAAAACCACCTCTGAGTATTCCTTGCCTAAGAAAACCCTATGAAGTTCATGGGGTTGCCATAAGTCAACAAGCAAGTTTTAAGGTGTTAAAATTGTTTTAAATAATTTGAAGTTATATTCTTTTAAGGTGAGTTTATTGACTGCATCCTGCTCTGCAGTCTGTTGATATAAGACAGGTCAGAAATATTGAGAAAGAAAGAAAGAAAGAAAGAAAGAAAGAAAGAAAGAGGCTTGAGTCTGTTTCAAGTCTTGCTGCGACTCCCAGACATTCTCCTAGGAGACAACCAGTTGAAGCACTGAACAGATTGGCCTGTTCTGCTCTAGCCTCTATGATTTTGGGCATGCATCAAGATTTTGGAGGGAGGAAGATGTTGTCTCCTTTGGGAAGGAAAAAAAAAAATCTGTGATTGTTTCCTATCCCAGCCATATTTTTTCCTTCCTGTATTTTTCCAATCATTCCCTTCAAGTAACAGTATCCTCCTTAAAGTGTAAAGATGTCCAAAGTTAAAAATCTGAACTTTTTAGCATTCCAAAAATATAAGATAAATGAAGAATTTTATTTCTTGTTGGGCATGGACCCAACGTATCCATGTTTTGTTTTGTTTTGTTTTGTTTTGTTTTGTTTTGTTTTGTTTGTTTGTCTTGATTTGCTGTGTAGCTGTTCTTCAGTTGCATGATAGCTTTTATAATCCTTCACAATGGCATATTTAGGTTCCTGAAATATTGTAAATGCACCAGATCCCATCTGATCTTAGAAGCTAAGTGGGGTCAGCCCTGGTTAGTACTTGGATAGGAGACCACCAACAAATACCAGGTGCTGTAGGCTATATTTTAGAGGAAGGAACTGTTAAAACCACCTCTGATGATTCCTTGCTTAAGAAAGCCCTAGGAAATTCATGGGGCTGCTGTAAGTCAACAGGTGACCTCCAGGCCCGTACAGACACAATCCTGTAAGTGGGGTTTAAGTAGAGACTATGAATAATAGTAAAGGATCAGTTTTATTCCCCTTGAACAGTTTACTACTATTCTCTATGGCCTTAATGTGAACCTGGATTTCCATCCCATTGCCTTGTAAAACAGTGAATGATGAAGCAAATGTGAGTCACAGAGAACATACAGTCTTGCTACATCTAAGATTTTATCATGCTTCTCAGTTACCTTCTCTATTGTTTGTCTGATGGATCAAACCCAAGTGGGCTTGCAGAGGAGGGATGTGGTGCTCCTTCCCTACTTTGCTTCCAGTATATAAACCAAAAGATCTCCTAGCGAACCACCCTGTGAGGGTCATCAATGACCTATCCCACCAAATATGAGGATGTCCTCTTGTCCTGCTCCTATGCCATCAGTTGTGGGGGCCTTCTGGATGCCTTTGTGGTCCCTGTACAATACTTAATTTATCTAATCCCACCAACCATTGGACACCAACACCCTTGAACGCACCATGTATCTGAATGCCAGCATTCCAATGATTGTTACATAGCATTGCCAGAGGCATACGCATATAATACAAAAATAAAGTTCAACATAAAGTTAACACATCTATATTCTGACTGGCCTTAGCCAACCAACTATAACTTGCATATCTCTCTCCTGTTCTTATTCATCTTTGATACTTGTATTTCTCATGGATTAATTGATCTAAGTCTAATATCTGGTCTCTGACCCTACCTCTGACAGACTTGTATTGATTACTCTCTCTGACTCTGTCATACGCAGCAGCTTCTTAAAAATCTCATCAAATATTCAGTCAACTACCAGTCTCGCCAATATCCCATATTCTCACCCTCCTGCCGGATCCTTACCTTATTACATATACTAAATATGACATAACCATATTTTACAGAAATCTATAACATCACAGCCCTCTCTTCATCATACAGCCTAGAAATGTAGCTCTCTAAGGGTTTTTATTGGTCCTAACCTTTTGTGAGCAGTGTTTAAATGTTGGACTAGGACTCTGGGAGACCAGGGTTCAAACTTGGTGACTTTGGGTAAGTCTCTTAACATCAGAGGAAGGCAAAGGCAACTCCCTTCTGTTGTGATACATTCGTCTTAGAGTCGCCATGAGTCAGAAATGAGTTGAAGACACACAACAACAACAGCAAGTACCTTTTGCCTGTGATATCACATTCAGATACCTGGATTATTTTGGAGACACTACATAGCATCCCAGATTTTGCAAAAATCAGATAGCCTTTAAAGCATATTCCAGTGGGGGCCTACCATGGAGGCATAACCATATATCAAAATTCATTATTGAAAAGTCCCACTTTGCAAGGAGTGGAGGCTTTTTCCCAGCAGATGCTCTTGTCTTTTGGGCTGGTCCTTTTACAGTACCATGCGTTCCTCGTGGGGATGTGCTGTCTTGGGGCTCAGAGCCGTTACAGTTCTTCCTAAATAAATGGGCATGGTTGGGATTCTCCTTATCTGGGCCCTGCACTTTATAGGTGGTACCTCCCGCACTATCTGCTTCATTAAGATTAAAGTCTGGGGGAGGACTGCATGACAATGAAAACTCATGTAGCCTTCATGGCTTCAGCATGTATTTTACGGCATGGTGTCACAACATCAGTTTGGGCAAGGCAGGAAGTGTCAGCCTTCAGATAAGGATTTTTGAAAGGCCTTCCCATTTACAAGAATCTTGCCATCCTTGGTGTGAGCTACTGATAACGTCTCTGTAGGGGTTTGGCCACATCATGAGAAGGCATGACTCACTAGAAAAGACAATAATGTTAAGAAAGGTGGAGGGAAGTAGAAAGAGAGGAGGACCACATACTGGATGGATGGACTCAAGGTAAACCTCAAGAACTAAGAAAAGTAATGGAAGACAGGGAGTCTTGGAGATGGCTCATCCTCAGGGCCACCTTCAGTCGAGATCGACTCAAGGGTGGTTAACAACAACAACAAGGGTTTGTTAAGCTGATACATGCTACAAGAGGAGGTGAGCTCCTAATGAGTAACACAACATAAAGGCCTTCATCAGAATAAAATTGATAAGAAGCTGATGTTTTGCTGTGAGCTAGCATGATGTAGTGGTTCAGTGTTGGATTAGGACCAGGGTTTGAAACCCTAATCATCAGTGGGAACCCACTGGGTGACCTTTGGCAATTCACACTTTCTCAACTCCAGGGCAAACTGAACAAATTCTGCCAAGAAGACCACATGATAGGGTTGCTATAAGTCAGAAATTACTTGAAGGCACACAACTACCACCTCAATGTTTGCTTGTATCTTATTGATGATATGTTTGAATTGTCCTGGCTGGGGAATGTAGGTGACTACTAGGGGTGTTTGTCATTTTTGTGTTTTGGGGCTGTAGTAAAAGGTTCCTGGGTATTAATCTTGTCTTGTTGATTTGTTTCTTCACCTCCTTAGGTGGGCTTTGCAGTTTGAGAAATGCCTGTTGTAAATCCAAGACTTTTGAGTGTCTTGTGGGTCTGAGCAGATGCTAAGTGATTTACAGGTTGCAGTCCTTGAACAAGGAAATTACAAAGGAAGACTAGAAAAAGAAATGGTTGAACTGATTTACATTTGCAAATTCCAATCCATTAGCAGAGGTATGAACAAAGACAATGGCTTAATGGCAGACTAGGTACTAACTGACTGCTGTAAAGATCTACAAGACCTGTGTCACCTTACACAGTCCTTTGAAAATTTAGGCCAAGGGTTATGATTTGCATTTTACTGGTTCCTATTGCATCCCATCCCACAATTGTGTGAATATGCTTTATACCTGCACATTTATTATCTCTCCATCTTGCATCCAAAGAAGTGGGTTTTTATCCATGAAAGCTGATGCAGAAATAAAAACCATTTGCCCCCTTTCCTTCCTTCTTTTCATGCTGCAAGAGAGCTAGTGCTTCTTGAGTGGAGGAGATGATAAATCTAGCTGCAATGGTGCTTTCAATACCTCATCTATTAAAGGACTATTCCCAATATGTCCTGGATGGAGTTGTAAAGGAGGAAGATGATAGATGATGTGACTAAGGCTGTCCATTGTGGAGAAGATGAAGACAGCCCATGGGTGGAGATGAGGGGCAGGGAGACAGTGCAGGAAGGCTGATGTTCCAGAACTGGGACTTGGATCATGATTAACGCACTCAAATATGACATGGGAGTACATGTTGCATAAATATATGTGGCCAAACAAGAAATATGGGGTTCTTGCTTACACACTGTACGTTGCCTCTAACTTTGTGAGGCCAAGATTGAATGTAAACAAGGAATATTTCAGATGAAATACCTGTTGCAGTAATTTAATTGGAAAATAATATCCTTTTTTTTTTCATTTTCATTTCATTTCATTTCATTTGTATGCTACCTTTCTCCCAGAAAGGAGCCCAAGGTAGCTCACAGATATTTTTTTTCAAAAAACCTTAATTTAAAAGCAATTACAATCATGTAACTATAAAAACAGCACAAAATTACATTAAAATATACAAAAATCCTTACCTTCTAGATTTTTAAAAAAAGTTTTTAAAACTATATTTAGCTTATAGCACACAACATTAAATGAGGGTTATCATAAATTAATAATACTCCCTATCATAGGGGTCTTAAGCGCAGTTCATGGATCTCAAGGAATTCCACAGATGTGCTTTGGGTGGTCCATGAACTGGGTTCAAGAATTTATATTTTTTTTCCTCCCTTCATTTTCTTTCTTGTTAGTTTGAAAATTGCCTTTGTGATTTTTTTTAAAATGTAGAGTTGGCATTGGATGTTAACATACAATCTGTTTTATGGGGAGTGGGTCTGTAGTTTTAACAAGTTCTTGGAAGGACTCCATTAACCACAAAAAGGTTAAGATCCACTGGCCAGTTTCCATAGCAAATATGGTAATCTGCCAGTTTAAAACAACAAAATTCCAGTCATGGTTATGACGTCAAAGGGCAAATAAGTGAAATTTAATTCCAAAAATGTTTGAAGTTAACCTGAAATGGGTGTGATTTCCCCTTCCTACCCCAATCTGGATTTTATTGTTTGAATTTGTGATTTGTGTTTCAAACCCTTGGACAGTGGCCAGAAGTTCCTCCTGATTCATCCCTACAGAGGTGAATGGACATTGAGCACAAGCAGAAGCACATAATTGAAATGGAAAGATTTTTGTGCAGGCACCTTTGGGAGGAAAGTAATGTAAATTTTCGCACTCTTTCCACCTTTTGGTGAAGTTTGCAAAGGAGAAGCTCACAATGGATTTTGAGTGTTTTTAAGTAAAAGCAAGAGCATGGGGAAATACTTTTAGCACTACAGGCACAGTAAACAAAAAATTAACTTTAACTAAGATACCTTCTCATCTTAATAGGACTCTTCTTCAGTGGTATTCAAGATATTTTGGACTTCAGCTCCCATAATTCCTCTTTATTGAGCATTCTAGCTGGAGCTTCTGAGAGCTGAAGTCCTAATAATTCGAAGTCTTAGAGCCTTATTGCATGAGAAAAGAAAGACGAAATGGATCTGGAGAGAAGCAGCTTTCTCCTTGTCTCTCTGCACGCTGTCATGGCACTTCCATTCTCTGTCCTGAGGGCGATGGTTGTAAAAATGTCCCTATTGCCAAACAGATTTTTCCACCATGACAAAAGGTACACTTTTACGACTATCTCCCTTGGGAAGAGAATGGAAGTACTTTAACAGCATATGAAGAGGCAGGGAGAAAGCTGCTACTCTCGGGCTCTGTTTTGGCCTTCTTTTTTCATGCATTAAGGCTTTTGGTAACATTGGTGTATGCATTCCCTTCAGCATCTCCTTATACCCTAAAGAGCTCTTTGGTGCTGTCCTCCTTGAAAACCCACCTGTTTTTAGCTTGTGTCCATACACAGTCTAGAATTTATTCTTTAGTCCTCATCCACAACCAAAATATTGCCTAATGACATTTCATTGTCTGTCTTTCTGCCTTTATTTTTACTTATCTTATAATATCATTTGCCTCCATTTCTTTGGGAGGGAACTCAAGAGAAAAGACAGACAAAGGGGGGTTGCAGACTGACAGAAATAGTGCAAATTGAGTCCACTTTTAGGGTTAGGGTTAGTGCTAGGGAATCATGGGAATTGTTTTTTTCTGAGACATTGAGCCTTCTCTGTCAGAGAGCTCTGGTGCCACAATAAAATACAGTTCCCATGATTCCTTAACCCTAACCCTAAAAGTGGACTCAATTTGCACTATTTCTGGCAGTCTGCAACCCCCCAAAGTCAGCAATATTTAAATTCTGATAATAGCATTAAGAATAGCTTGCATGAATAGAGGCTAATCACAAGGCACACACACACCCCAAAAAAACCCCTCTAGACTGTGTATGGACTATTTAAAACTCATGGACTGTTAAAAGTGTCTTCTTAATGGTGCAGGTGGTAAACAGGCATTTTGCATGGTTGGTGCAACCACAGAAAACCCACCTTCCATAGCTTCAAGAAATCAAAAGTTAAAAAGTGTATCACTTGGGGATTGGAGCATGCAAGAGTGCACATACAAAGGAAGTTGATCTTGAAGGCACCCAGTCCCCATCCATTTCATGTTACCCTACCTTGATTCTTCTCCCTCTCTGCTCCCCTAAGTGTAAACTGTCTCCCTCATCTTTCCTCAGCTGCCCTGTAAATTGCCATGTACTATGTGGAATAACATTATGTCTTGTCTTCTTGTTTGCCTCCAAGCAAATGGTGATGAGCCTGCGGGTTTCCGAATTGCAAGTACTCTTGGGATACGCGGGAAGAAACAAGCACGGCCGCAAACACGAACTCCTTACGAAAGCCCTGCATTTGCTCAAGGCTGGCTGCAGTCCTGCTGTCCAAATGAAAATAAAAGAACTGTACAGGCGGCGATTCCCACAGAAAATAATGACTCCTGCAGATTTGTCCATCCCAAGTGTCCACTCAAGCTCCCTAACAGCCACCTTGTCACCATCTACCATTCCGCAGCTTACATATGATGGCCACCCTGCAACATCACCGTTGCTCCCTGTTTCTCTCCTGGGACCTAAACATGAACTGGAATTGCCTCACCTTACCTCAGCACTCCATCCTGTCCATCCAGACATAAAGCTCCAGAAGTTACCCTTTTATGATTTGTTGGATGAACTGATAAAACCGACCAGTTTAGGTAAGGTTCTAGTGCTGTCACTGTTGCCAGCATTGTCCATCCACTGGGGTATACAGGATAAATTTAAGGCTTTTATTCTTCTGTTTTCTAGGGGGGAAAGGGCATATAGGCTCATTGCCTGCTTGTCCAGGCTGATTTGCTCATGCAGGGATGTTAGTGGGATGGGTCTTGAGAATGTCTTCGTCATCTCAGGAAGCTGGGTCTGAACAAGAGAGACAAAGATAAAGCTATGAGCATTAGTAGTGTATGTAACTGAATGCTTTTAAACTTCCATGAGTACAGCTCACAGTGTAACAACCACTTCACCCAGCAGTAGTTTTAGTTGGATCCTGTGTCATAGCACTCATTGCAGATGCCTGTTCTTTGTAATACATATGAAGAAGAGGAGATTTTGTTATACCAAATTTATATTTGTTAATTCACAAAGTTAAGAAATGCCATCTGTTCTGCCAGAAGTAATGCCTTTAAATTAGTTCAGTGGTAACATTAACATTTTTAAAACGTCGATAAGCATTTGAAGCCCATGAACTGATTACCTTAGCTTTGCATGTTTCCTAGCATCCATGCATAACCAGTTAGTTGTTTAAGGGTCTCTCCCAGCCTAACCACTGTGTGGAAATTCTTAGCACCATAGGTGACTGGGAAATACTGGTTTACAAGTCTCAATCTTCAGAGCTTTTTTGCTAAGTGATGCATTTTTCCTTCTTCTTACCATGATCTTTAGAGGAGGAGTTCTTATCAGCTTTCCTAGCCTGATGCCTTCTAGATCCAGTGGGTTAGCACATAGAAACCTAGATTGTAGGGCCAGAATCTGATCTAGTTTACCATTCATTTTGCTCAGCCAATCATCCCTTCCACATGGGAAGCCCATAAGGTGGATGTGAGTGCAGCTGCAATCTCTGTCTCTCCATCCTTTACAATAGATGCCTCCCTGCTGGCTGGGAGGGGTGGGGGTTGTAGTACAACACATCTGAAGGCCACTGGGCTGGAAGGGGAGGTTGTCCACTATAAAATACACAAAAAGAAGAAGGTCTCTCCAGCTCACAGTTGCAGATCCCTAAGGGCAGCCTTTTCCTCTTGGAAAAGTCTATGCAGGCTTTAGAAAATGTTGCAGAGACTGTCGTTGCCTGCTGTCAAGAGGGTTCTTCCAGATTTTTGCCAGTTTCATCTTATACCTATGTAACATTTTGCCTGTTCAAGACAGATACCACAAGCCTTTCTCTTTATGTGTTAAGGGAAGAAAACTGGGCTCACCTTTTCCATGTTCTTCCATCAGAGCACTCAACTTTGCTGTTGCTAGTAGCAACCAGAAACGGATGCCTGATAACTATTCCATGGCGTTGACCAGTGCTGGGTAGAAATAAAACTTGGTACTCTTGAGTTCACACTGTCTTAGAAAAATCCATTGCAAAAGCATTAAGACACAATGATAGAGAAGACATTAAGATTTACTTGCAACGAACACTAGTTCAAACAGCCACATCTAGTGTGGTGACCTTAAAGTTGGAAAGGTGCTTCTTAAAAATAAAGTGTGGACATGCATTTCTCAAGGTTAAAACTGTGTTGCCATGCAAATACTGCCACTGTAAAATATTGGCGTGTGAGCATTTCTTAGCCTTCGGTTAGGCTAACCTATGGTGCTCAGTCCCAAAGGCCAAAGACCTGAAGCTTTCTATATTTTGAATGCACTCAATTCCGCCTCTCCCCCAAAAGACTTGTTCAGTCTCCAAATGGCTGATGTAAATTCCAGTCACTTATGACTCTTCCTGTCTGGATGAGAGCCAGCCCTGCAGGGTCTCCGGCTTTCTTTCTTTCCTTCTCTCTGGGCCCCGTTGGAGCACAATGGGAATTTGATCCACCACCAGCTTAATATTGGTGGGTTGTTTGTTGGTGCGATCCAGAAGAGTTAGTTAGCATCCTGCCTCTTTGGACGTGAATCCTGTGGTCCTGCCACTCTTTTGTTTTGTTTTATCAGTAGAATTAAATAATTTTGGACAATACTTTTCTCAAGCATTTACTATCCCAGAGCTGTTTCCAATGGTTTTTTCCCCTTCCTTTCTCTCCTGTGTGATATAGTGGTTTCACCTATTCCCTTTCTCCTGTTTCTCCCTTGATATTTTGAAAGTATTTTCCTGTTTACATAATGAGAATGAGCAATATATTTCAGTGGAGCCAGTGTCTCAAAATGACACAGAATTAATTTTCTGCTAGCCATGGCTTTTGACTCTGTCCAAAACATGTGAAATAGGACTACCTAAGACAACTGTCCTCCTCCGCTAATAAAAAGACCATGGCTATGTTGTCTGCAATCATTTTAAAGGGATTTATACTACTGGCCCCAGGCAAGATACATAGTCGTAATTTGTTGGATTGTTTCATTAACTCCAAGAATATTTTAGCTACTTCGAGCTGTAACTACTTCTGGATACCCTCTGTAATGCAATTTGATTAGCATAAAATAGGGATAAACTATATATAAGGCCCTGGGTAGGGTTAGGGTTAAGGTATGTTATTGTTCTTGATAGGCTTTGTTAGTGAAGAGCCCTGTGGTGACACCTAGTGATGGTGAACAAACATTACAACACAGTTTTAGCATAGTAAGTAGAATAGAGTATAACAATAGGTTGTATCCGCACTGCAGAAATAATCCAGTTTGACACCACTTCCATTACCATGATTCAATACTATGGAATTGTGGAACTGTAGTTTTGTGAGACATTTAGCCTTTTCTGTCAGAGAGCACAACAAACTACAATTCCCAAAATTCCACAGCATTGAGCCATGGCAGTTAAAATGGTGTCAGACTGGATTATTTCTGCAGCCAGATGTAGTGGTAGAGAAAATAAATGTTGCATATACTGAGCCTGTAGGCTTTCCCCAAGCCAATGATTTTAAATAAAAGCATGCTTGTGCATGAGATGCTGACCCATACCCTTCAAGGGGTCTTTCATGGAAGTCATCCTTGTTTTGCTCTTTAATCTTAAATTTATTTTTCTTACATTTTTTTACATATTCAAGTGAGCCCACAACCTTTTCATAGGTATAATCCACTTAATAGTGTTCCATTGGTGGGAATAGGAATAAAACCAATATGTTATACTCAGTTGATTAAAAATGGGCTGAGCTCCCTAAAAGTAGACTTCTGTAATTTCATCCAGTGCGTGACATCTTTTTAATGTTTCCCATTAATAAATTGCTCGTTGAACTTTTTGTAAAACATAGAAGAAATCTTAATATTTACAGACAGCTAGATGATGAGTTATCTTAGGTGAGGTGTCAGATGTTTGTTTATCCATTTATTGGGGTGTTTGTACACCACCTTGCACCTCTGAAAATGGAACTGCTCAGTACCACTTTTTGGAATCTTCCTTTGAGGAAGGACTAAAGCCCCTGGAATATAGGATCCCATCTCTTGCCATGCTTGGTTGATGAACTCAAAATGTTTGTAAAAACTCCATCCCTAGCTAATTTGTTTCATCTGTTAATGTGGAGAAGAAAACATTATGGCAACTAGCTTAACTTTTGGTTTTGACTTGTTGACATAAATATAAAAATATTCAGAACTGTTTGAGTCTTCTGTAATTGAAACAATTGTGTCTTCAATTCATAAAAGAGCTCTAGAGCCCAGAATGACTGTGTTATTGCTATAGGAAGATCTAGTCTAGATTTAGAAACTTAATAGATGAGAACAAGCAAGCAGTGACTTGCCACACCAAGTTAGACAAGTTGGATTGCTCTAGCTCAATGTCTTGTTTCCAAGAGTGGCTTATATTGACTTACTTAAGGAACAGGGCAGTAATGATCATTGAAGTGTCTTATACATCCTGTTCTTGCCAACCACAGTTAATTTCGTTTCAATGTGAATTTGAAAACCAGGGTTTCACAGATACATTGGCCAAGATTCGATGGAAACTTCATTTATGAACACTTCTTTCAGAATAGCATCAAATTGAGTTGCTAGTGCATAGTAGCTTAGCACTCCTAGCCACCTCAGTAAATCCCCCTCCTGGACAGTGAAATTAAAATAGACATACTTACTTTGTAGAACATAAAAACGAGACAACTAAACTTTGAGAATGGCTATCACATAAAGCCAGAATGAGATCACCAGAAATTTTGTGATTTTCTGATATATTTAAAGCCTGTTTGCAATGACTTATGTCTGAAGGTAATAAAATATTTTGGACTCATATTTTAAAGCTAAAAACATTGGCACAGGACTGCTTTACACGCACTTGTAGACAGAGCTATAGCTGTGCATAGCCAGTAGAACAATTTATGTGGAAAATGGAGAAACTCTTAGCAACAGCAATGGAAGGGGATGGAAAAGCACACAAGCAAAGTTATGCTTTGTAGCAGAACTTTAAGCATTTAAAGAATTGAGTTGAAGGTGCTTGCTGCTTCCCTCACTGTTAACATTAATTCTAGAATTTCATATTAAGAGTAAAATGGCCAGTCATGTAGTACAGATTTAAACACCCTTGAAAGGCGTAACATTTATTACTTTTAGTTTTGGCTTTCTATTTCTTCTCCATTGCCAAGTTTTGAATTTCAAAGTTGAAATCCAAGTGAAAGCTTCACTTTCCATTTCCAAATTGGCAGAATGGTCAGTTTCCACCTTTTCTTTTTTGTGCTAAAGCCATTCCTCTCTGTTATTATGAGACTGAATTGATCTTTTGTGTGTTCCCCATCTCCTTTGCTGATGCTTCCTACTTACTTGACTTGAACATTCCCCTTTTCTGCCTTTTCATCTCCAGCTTAAAGTAATGAGGCCTAAATCTGTCCGGGTTTTTCCATCTCACTCATTTTTTGCACTCTTCAGAAAAACCTGAAGCTTTGCTGCTTGTAGAGCTATTAAACAGTAGGGCAGACATTTTATGTCCCCACAGCCCTGGGCTGTTACTCGAAGGCATCCTGCTTTGAAGTTAGAGGAATGTTGCTTCAAGGAGAAGGTGTCCTATAGATGGCATCTGGAAGAACTCAATGAACCAGAAAGCAGGAGTTGGTTTTCATGATATGTACCCCAAATACAGTAGACCTTTGGTATCTACTGGGATTTGGTTCCAGGACTCAGGTGGATACCAAAATCCATGGATGCTCAAGCTTCATTAAATATAATGGCATAATAAAATGATGTGCCTTATATAACATGGCAAAATCAAGGTTTGCTTTTTGGAAAAAAAAAATATATATATATATATATATATATATATATATATATGGTAAAAGTAAAGGTATTTCCTGTTGACAAGGTTGTCAACTCGTGTCCAATCATAGGAGGCAGTGCTCATCTCTGTTCCTAAGCCGAAAAGCTAGCATTGTCAGAGACTACTCTGTGATCCTGTGGCCAGCATGATTGCCTCGAACGCTGTTTACCTTCCCACTGAAGTGGTACCTATTTATCTACTTGCATTTGCATGCTTTCAAACTGCTAGATTGGGACTAGTGACAGGAGCTCACTCTGTTTCAACATGGTAGATGGCATGCCAGAAGAACCGTAAAATTTCGGTAATACAGTGAAGAGGCCCATGATTTGTGGGACTTGTGCCTTCTGCCTATGTCAGCCACCATTTTTAAAATGTCTTTTTGGCTGCAGGCACTGACACATCTGCTTGCTAGGGGCACATACCCCAGTCGTCTAGAGAGAAGGACATGCGGCAACATCAGTCTCTTACACAATCTCTCACATAAGCTGTGGTATGGAGAGAACAAGAGATGTCTTGTGCTGGTTCAGTTTCTTTACATCCCGGTGCACATGTGTGAAATTCATACTTCTTCCTTGAACCCTATGGTAGAACCCCATGCCTACAGTAAAAGGCTTGGGAGAGAGAGAGCTGCGGATGTAATCTTATTTGTGCTGAGATCTATTATGTGGACTCATTCCTTTATCTCAGTGGCTCCCAAACTTTGGTTTTGTAGATGTTTTGGACTTCAGCTCCCACAAACCCCAGCCAACTCAGACAATTGTTAGGGATTCTGGGAGATGGAGTCCAAAACATCTGGAGGACAAAAGTTTGGGTACCACTGAATTGTGGAGCCCTTACTACTAAAATAAGATTGCAGAGCCACACTGAAAATATGTATGTCAGGTGCTTTTTGGCACTCACTCCAGTATTCTGTGGTTAACATTATTATTCTTCAGAAATGCCTCCAACTCCAGCTGGTTCATGGAATTAATGGCTTTGCATGGCTCTTATTCACAAATGCCAGCTTCTGCCAGTAAGAACTGTGGCTGACTTCATTCTGTGGAGTGCTTAGGACTTGCTAATGTATTGCCAGCCTATTCCCCAGGGCCCACGGCAGATACCAGCAGTGATGCCTAAATAGAGGGCCTTGTCTTCCAAACACAGCGAGGTGCTGGTCAAAAGCATGGAGCAGGAATGGAAACTCACAAAACTGGTTTATGTCAGCATAAACAAATGGCAGCAGGGTTCTCTTCTTTCTTGCCCAGTCTCATAGATTTGATTCACTTAGCAAATATTCATTTGCTAAGGGACTGTGTGCTGGAATTAATTCAAGATCCTTTCTCTCCAATCAAGCCATTTCCTTAATAAATATACAACAATGCAAATGTGCATTAATATTGCAATAATGCATATAATGTAAATATGCAGTAATACTGAATTTATTATAGATCTCTCAAACGGATAAGACTATAATAGCTCTAGGAGGCCAGCATGGCATAGTGGTTTGAATGTTGGACTATAGCTTTGGAGATCGGGGTTCGATTTCCTGCTTGGTCATGGAAACCCACTGGGTGACATTGGACAAGTCACACACTCTCAGTCCCAGAAAACCTCATGATAGGTTTGCCTTGGAATCACCATAACTTGGAAGTCACTTAAAGGAACACAACAACAACAACCATGGCTATAATCTTATGATGTATTTATGTGGTTGCTCTTACATAAGCTTTGTAGAGAAATAAATGTAATGCACCAAGTTAGTGAAAACATTTTCTCCTTTCAAATAAGTTAGAGTTTATTGTAGCATGAAATCTCTCCAGCAAATAGTTTCTTCATGACATATTTTATCCTTAGTCATCACAGTAAGTGCTTAATTATTTAGCAATGGCCAATTTGCCAGGGAAGATGGAAAGCATTCTTAACTAATAAATTGAGCTGATGACCATTGAAATTGAGGGTTGCAGCCTGCTGTAGGCTGAATTAGGGCAGCGTTCGTCAAAGACGGCGGGAGAACATTCCTGAATGGTTATCTGAGGGGAGCTTTTTCCAACGCAGCAAGGAATATTTTACAGAAGAAAGATTGCAGTGCTATATTTAGCTTATGGCTACTACCCAGAGAGGTTGGGATGTATTAATATATATAGTTTTAAGCTGAAGAAATGAAGACATCCACTGTAGCCTCAGTAAACTGAAGGATTTGAATGTTGTTTCCCCCCCCCTCCATTCTATTATAGGTTCACATTACAGTACATGCATAATCAGGTTTGAAACATTTTTCTCCTACCGCTATTTCTTGTATTTCTTAACCTCAATCTTAATTTTCATATACTTCTCCCTACTTCTCCTGGGCAAACATGTTGTTATCATCAACACACAACCTAAATGTGTGTGTTTGTGTAGGGCCTTTGTGTTTTTCCTCATAGGTATATTCTACTGTGCCAAACAAAGAGATGCAGGCAGTGCAGCGTTATGGGTATCACAATGGGCTTAAACCAGGGAGATATGGCTTCACCAAGACATGAATCTCACTGGGGGCCTGGGTCACTTCTGCTCTTCTAGCCTCATATATTTCACAAAGCAGTTGTAAAGCCAGCGGTACTCTCATATTGCTGCCCCAACTCTTTGGGAATAAATAATATAATTTCTCCTCTGTAAATAAATATTTTATGCTAATAGAAATTCTGCATTGTTAATACTTTATGTTTTATAATTCAACGTTCTATTGTAGGTGCAGTCTGAAAAAGCAATAAGTGCATTTTTGTTGTTGTTATTATTAAAAGGGTTTCTTGGGCTTCTTCCAGAGAGGAGTGGCTTTGGTTGTAGAGTCCTGGCTAGCTTCCATCTTGATAAATAATGTATTTTTAGAGACATATTTGGCTTACTTTCAGTTCCCTTTAAAACTAGGATGGTTATTTTTTTGCTCTCACTTCCTTTAAATGATGAAGCTTTCCAGCCTAGCTTTGTCTAAAACAGTGATGGGCAACTGTGGTTCTACTTTGAGGCTGTATGGACTACCTAGAATGTCCCCTTAAAACCTGGAAGTGGCTAGATTTATTTATGGTTGACTCCTTGGATGCAGAATCTGTGAATACAGAGGGCTGATTGTATACTTAAGCAGTGCATAGCAATTAATTGGACTAGGAGTCCAATACTAGTGACTTACCTTGTTACAGAAGGGCTGGGTAGTGTTGAACATGGTTCTCTTCTAGGCGAAAAGAGTGGCTTCCAGTAGCCCTGGTAGTCGCCTAGGTTTCAAGTTAGGCATCATATTATCTTGAGAAGTTTATCCCCAACAACAGTCTTGAAAATGATACTTGGGGTGGAAATCTATGTTCACTGCTTGGAATAATCCTGTGTGACTTCCACCAGACCTTACAGAACTTATGGCAACCCCATGAATTTCATAGGGTTTTCTTAGGCAAGGAATATTCAGAGATGGTTTTGCAGTTCTTTCCTCTGAAATACAGCCTATGGCATCTAGGGTTCATTGTCAGTCTCCCATCCAAGTATAACCAGGGCTGATCCTGCTTAATTTCCAAGATCAGACAGAATCTGGTGCCTTTAGGGTTAGTATTATTGTGTTGTTACTACAATCCATCAATGGAGTTCATTAAGAAATGGAACGTAAATGTTCCTGTTGTGCCTTTTTTGTTATAATTGAAATACCCTATATTGACTGATTAACATAGAACCCTTTGGTACAGCTGGTTCCTCAATCTTTTGTATTACAAGCCCTTACTTTCATAGTTATTAAAGCAGATTATATGTACGGTACTTAAAGCTTCAAACTGAATGAAGAGATAGGGGAATTTGGAATATAAATCAATTTGATCAAGGAGCATGATAAATTTTTGTACTTTGAATCATGCAACGAATAGATATGCAGAATAATTAATAAACCACAGGATTAAAAGTTCTAAATGCTTTTAGCAGGGAAGATTGCTGTGTAATAAACATTTTAAAATATTTTTTTATAATGATCATTAAATAAATCAGTTTTTAAAAGTGCTTTTTAAGAATGTAAATATAACAGCTTTAAAATAACTATGAGAAAACTCTGATATGTGAGTCTGTGCAGCGTCTCACTTATATTATAAGTAAGGAATATAAACATTAAATCTTGATGGATTTTCAAACGTGGTCATGGTCACTCCCATGAATACATCTGTCTTTGCCAAACTGATCCCTCCTTTCAGTTGAATGAAATGCCTGTGGATGTTTTTAGTTTTTTCAGATCTATTCAATCTCCTCTTGTCTTCCCGTAGCATCAGATAACAGCCAGCGGTTTCGAGAAACGTGCTTTGCATTTGCCCTGACTCCACAGCAAGTGCAGCAGATAAGTAGTTCTATGTAAGTGGTTGTGATTGTTAACACCATTTATCTGACTCAGGAGACCGTGGCAGGCCTGTAACTGACTTGGGCTGCATCTACACTGCAGAAATAATCCAGTTGGACATCACTTTAACTGTCATGGTTCAGTGCTGTGGAACTCTTGAGAGTTTTGTGAGACATTTAGACATCTCTGTCAGAGAGCTCTGGTGCAACAACAAACTGCAATTCCCATAATTTCTTAGCATTGAGCCATGATAGTTTAAGTGGTGTCAAACTACATCAATTCAGCAGTGTGGATACAGCCTTGGATGCTTTTTGGTAGCAGTGACCAGAAGGTAGAAATCCAGATGTATAAGACTTCTCTAGCCACTTCTCATGCTGGCAAGGGCTGATTGCTATTGAAATCCAAAATATCCAAAGATCTACTTTTTGCTCACTATTTGCTTTCTGGAATTGCTGTTATGTTTTCGTCATTGGAAAAAGTGATTCCTGTCATGCGAAGCAACATACAGGCTGCCAGACAATAAATTGTGTTGCTGGATCAGACCAGTGGTCTCTTTGCTTAGACATCTTGTTAAAGTTGGATTTTGGGTGGTGGGGCAGAGTGACTAGATAAGCAGGTATGATCCTGATAAACATCCAGTACTGTAGTGTTGTTGTTTTTTTCTGGACAGTTTGACAGCTCAGATGGGTGATAGCATGTTTAACATTTCAAGACTTAAATATCCATCTCTTATATTTGGTTTATTTTAATACACTACTTTTAATCTCCTTTTTTCTAGGGACATTTCTGGAACGAAATGTGACTTCACTGTGCAGGTCCAGCTAAGGTATTGTTTGTCTACGGTCCATATAAGTTATCCTCACTGAGAACTCCTAATAAATATGCTTATTTTGTATAATGTCTGTACACATATACACCCTCCCCATTAGATCCACACATTCTCACTTCTTCTCTCCCTACTCCCTACCCCCAGTAGGCTAGAGAAATGGAGAAGAGAAAACTCTTCTCTGATTCTCATGCTGCTTTTTCCTTGCCTGTGGCTGAAGAATTGGCTGCTGCTTTGGTTAATTTTGTCATTACCTCCTGAAGGAGATTGTGTACCTTTGCATATTTGCCTCTGCCTGTCTGTGCAGGGGGAACACGTATGTGCTGTTGAGAGTGTGGATGCAATACAGTGGCCATTTGAAATGGGGAGTGAGACCTAATGCCTCCTTGATATTAGTAAATGAGTTGCATCTGACACTGTTTATTAGCCTCAGATTCATTTCTATTTCCCCTTGTTTCCTCCTCTTCCCTTTTCCTGCTGTGAGTGAGCATCTGGGTTCACTTGGTAACAGAGAAGGAAAATCTACTCCACCATTGCAATGTTTTCTGCTTAACGGTTTTTGCTCAAGATAGTAATTTTTGTCTTTATAACCATGCCAAAGTTCCAAATTAAAGCAAAAAAGGAGATATTGTGGGAAAGGAAAGATCTAAGCTTAATTCTCAACCCTTCCCTCAGTTTGCTAGCTCTACATTTGCTCATACAATTAAATTTGCTGGCTACATGTAATGAACTGCAACCACAACACAACAGTGGCTTACAGCTAAATTGAGATATATGTAGAAAGCACATCTCTCCATCACTTGATGTTATTAAAATCCAAGTACAAAACTGAATCTAAAATACTACTGAATTTCTGTAGGTTTTGCTTATCAGAGACCAGTTGCCCACAGGAAGATCACTTTCCACCAAATCTTTGTGTGAAAATTAATGGAAAACCTTGCAGCCTTCCTGTGAGTATTTCTGCAGTTTGACTACAGTTGTTATGAGATGTCCTTTTTTTAAAAAAAAAAGGAAAAAAAAGAGAAGTATTGTAGAGTCTATGAAAATGATCAGTGATGTGCTCAGTTCAATAATTCAAAGCAGAGGTTTGCAGGAATCTTTTAGTTCAGAAATGAAGGAGGAAGCATGCAGTAGCAGTCAGTCAGCCTTCTTGTGGCTTCCATTTGCCTGTTTTCCAACAGCTTTCTATGAAAGCCTACCGTGTATATGGATTGGGATTTAGAGAAAACCCCATTATAGGGTTGTCATAAGTCAGAAATTACTTGAAGGCACATTACTAAAACAACAACATAAAGGACACGTGAGCATAAACAAGGTAGTAACAAAACAAAATTGTCTTCACTGTTGTGGTCGTAGTAACGTGTGTGACCTTTCCAGGGCTATCTTCCACCAACTAAAAATGGGGTTGAACCAAAGCGACCAAGCAGACCAATCAACATCACATCACTTGTGCGACTGTCCACAACAGTACCAAATACAATCGTTGTCTCATGGACTGCAGAAATAGGAAGGGTGAGTAAAACTTGATTATAAAAGTGTCAGGCAATACGGAGTGAGGATTGAATGAAAATACATAATAAACGGGTGTGATCATTAAATTAGTAGGTGCCAGAATGGGGTTTGTGAACAACAAATTCTGCTAAACTAACCTTATCTCTTTTATTGTTTGGATCACTACTTTATTAGATGGTGGAAATGCTGTTGATGTCATTTATCTGAATTTCAGCAAAGCATTTGATAAGTTCCCCCATGATATTTTGATTAGCAAACTGACTAAATATGGAATAGATGGAAACAGATGGATCCATAATTGAATGGAAAACAGTGCTTAAAGCATTTTGATCAGTGGTTGAGCTTCAAAGTGGAATGAGATCCCAAGTGGAGTGCCACAGGGTTCTGTTATCAGTGAATTAGATGATGAACTTGACAGTATGAACAGTTTGGCAATGATAGCATTGCCTAGAGAGGTGGGGAGGGGGTCTCCTTCTCCAGGTGTTTTCAAAAAAAGGCTGGATAGCTCCCTGCTGGGGATCCTTTTGTTGGAGAGTTTGCACTGAGCAGAGACTTGGATTCAGTGACCTATTGGTGTTCCTTCCAGGTCTATGAATCTATGAAAACCATTATGTAGAAATTGTGAAATGTTACATAAAGGCATATTCCAGTTGGCCAAGCTGATCCTCCCTCTCTCCTTCCCCTTTGTTCTGTTTTCTCCCCACAGACTTATTCGATGGCAGTCTACCTTGTCAAACAGCTGTCTTCTGCTGTGCTGTTGCAGAGATTACGAGCAAAAGGCATAAGGAATCCTGACCATTCTAGAGCACTAAGTATGTCAGCTGCATGGAAATTTCTCATGTAAAATGCACTGAGAGAGAAAGGTGTTAACTATTCCTCATGTGGGTTGAGCATTCACTATGACCCCAGTGTGTGTGGTTTTCCTCAGCTGGGAATGTAGCCTCTGATCTCTCATATGATGCTGAAGCCTTGAAATCTTCAAGGGGCCTAAAACTAAGGGCTGGACATGCATGTTTTCTGCTCTCGGGTAACTGCACCATAGCCAGGGCTCCCAGTTTCTGTAGACCCCAATTGTTCTCTGAGTATGAAACCACTTTAGAATGAGGAAGGCTCCTGAATTGAAGCTCTCAGTGCTTCAGCTTTAGCTTGAGAGCAGGTGCATGAAAACATCAGCTTGATTTATGTGTGTTACATTCACATCCTTGAAATGGCCTCAGCCATCTGCTACTGCACCCTCAGTACCTTTTACATTGCACCATTGGGGACCTTGCCTGCCCCATGGTCACTTGTATATTGTGGCTGTTTTATGCTTGTTACATTTCCTCTAATGTTCTTCTTGCCAGCTTTCCCCAGCAATCACCCTTGGTCTGTAATGTGTCTTTTAATAGTAATTCTGGTTTGGTTTTCTTTTCTTCTTCTTTCCTTGACAGTCAAAGAGAAACTAACTGCAGATCCTGACAGCGAAATAGCCACAACCAGTTTACGAGTTTCTCTTCTGTGTCCAGTAAGTGTAACTTCCATAAAATGTAATTTCTCTGCACAAGGAAAGGGGGATATTTACTGTAGCAGTGCCAGTTTAAACACCCTTTATTCTGTATACATGGGTATAAACAGCTCCTTATTCCTTAAGTTGACCATCAAAGAAGAAATACAAAAAAGAACACCCTTGGCTCAAAGAGGCTTCTGGAGTACTTGGGTAGTTTACAGAGTTTATATGCTACACTTATATCATAGCATGTTTTATTCCTGGCTGCCAGTTGTATATTGGTTCTGCTTCTGTTTTATTGTATTATTATTGTATTTTTTTTTAAATAGAATGTATATCACCTAGAGAAGTTTGGTCAGTGTATGATTGTAAAATGTGTGGCATAAATAAGTCTAAAGATAGTCTAAAGATAAAGTTACCATGCTTTACATAAGGACTTTTTATAAGTTGAGCATCTTGTATGAGACAGAGTTCTTCTACATTTCTGCCATAAATGCTTTCACTGACTTTTGTTTTTTCCCTTTACAAGCTTGGTAAAATGCGGCTGGTGATACCCTGCAGGTCGCTGACTTGTTCTCACCTGCAGTGCTTTGATGCCACTTTGTATATTCAAATGAATGAGAAGAAACCCACTTGGGTTTGTCCTGTCTGTGACAAGAAAGCCCCCTACGAACACCTCATCATTGATGGGTGAGTAATGTTTGGAAACCAAATAGGAGCTGAGCGTGGGGAGGCAAGTATTGATCTCAAGGTGGTCTTTGCTCTTCTTGTAGAGATCTGAAAGTGCTGGGGTTGTTCTTGGGCATCTCTCTCTCATGAGGGGTGTTGCCTGTTCAGGCTTGTGTGATCCTGTGTGATTTCTGAATAGGTTCTTTTTCATAGGCTCTTTATGGAAATCTTGAAGTATTGCACAGATTGTGATGAAATTCAGTTTAAGGAAGATGGGTCATGGGCTCCTATGAGATCAAAAAAGGAGACACAAGAAGTTACTGCATCTTTCAATGGAGCAGAAGGTGGGTTTCAAGTTGACTTCCTGAACTGTGTCATTCCTGCTTTCTAACCTTCTCATTTCCCCTCCTGTTTTCTGTCTAATAATTTTGACGTTTCAAAAGTGTGGGATTTATAATTGTGCATCTTATGACATTTGCCTTCGTCTTAATGCTTGCTGTGCTTCAGAACTGGGACTTCAGCATTTGACTGGTATCTTTCTAGGCTGTTTAAGTTCTTCTGTGGATCATCAGGTATCGTCTCATCAGTCAACCAAAAATAAGAAGGTTGAGGTGATTGACTTAACCATTGACAGCTCATCGGATGAAGAGGAGGAAGAACCATCTGTCAAGAGGAGCTGCCCATCCCTGTCACCTGCATCGCCCATTAACAATAAGAGGTGAGGAAACCAAATAATGCCAAGGCTTTTGGTAATAAACGTGCTACTGTCTAGAGTCTCACCTGGGATGTGCTCATGAAGTTTACAGTTGCTTCCTTTCAGGGGGGTCAGAAACCCCTTTCATTTAGGAAGCATGGTATTTTAATGAATGGATAGTCCCTGTTGTTGCTTACCACTTTTTCTTTTGAAAGGGAGGTGCTTCTGTTGTGACAAAAGTGGAGGGAGAGAAAGAGTGAGAGCTTTCTATATTTTTTTTTTTTAAAAAGTGTGCAGATACTTGCCAGGAGTTGTGAAGTCACTGGAAATGTCTTTTTTGGGAAAGCCACTAATGCTAAACAATTTTGTTCTAAATCCTTACGGAATCTGTGGTTTGGGGGGCTTTTGCAGCCCTGCATGGGGTGTCTGAATTCAAACATATGTTTCTACTTCTTCACAGCATTTTAAGTCTGCCGCACCAAGTCTCCCCTGTTTCAAGAACCCCAAGCCTTCCAGCGGTTGACACGAACTACATCAACACGTCGCTTATACAAGACTACAGGCATCCATTTCACATGACGCCCATGCCGTACGACCTCCAAGGTGGGCTTCTCACTCTGACTGAGTGCATAGCAAAGAAGGAGCTAGAACCTCACTGACTTTGGCCCATCAACCATCAGCTCAGAACCATCTGTCCTATTTTCAGTGGCCTGGTTTTAATGATCTGCTCTTTTGACCCTTTTCATTTATAACCAGAATCCATACATTTGACCCATGGTCCACTCTTCTGTGACCACACAGTGCTTTTTCAATCCATTCATACTTATAAATAAAGCTAAAAATAAGATTTTGCATTTTGACAATTTCTAGTTTGGGACAGTGCTCTGGTCCCTAAACTATTGAATAAGTGGGGAGCACCTGTATTTTTTTTAAGGGTTTAGTTGGTTTGGTTTGGAGCAAAGCACCTCAGGCTGTGGTCTGAAATGGAAGAATGAGATGAGAAAGACTTGCTCAATCTCTTTCTGGCCAGGTGTTTGGCCAGTCAAAATAGCCTTTTTCCTGTCTGGAAGAAGAGACTCTAGGTTGGCTGAATGAGGCAGCATATTGCTGCCATTTAAAGACCACATTGTGGCTGTAACTGTGTGGAGCTGCAGCCTATAGCCTGAATTCTTTTGATTTGAATAGATAGCTAGAGTAGACCCACTGAATGACAAGGCAACACTTAGGCAAGTCCCCTTGATTTCCTGGGTGTAGTCTGGGTGGGACTAACAATAGGATTTAGACCATTTGTACCCAACTCCTATGCAACCCAAAATAAATTAGCAATTTCATTTTCCCCCCACAAATGTGGCAGTGCTAGCTGTGGGCAGCCATACATAGAACAAAATGTCCAAACTAGTTTGTCAAACTCTTAAGTGCTGCCATTATTTGTGCTGTTCTTAGAATAAAATGAGGGTTTCCTTTCATCAAGTCACATCTTTTCATTTTGTTTTCTACAGGATTGGACTTCTTTTCTTTTTTACCAGGAGACAATCAGGTAAGCTTTTAGTGAGACACCGTAAGCAATGCAGCAAAACCCAGCTTGATTACCCACTGTATGAAGAGTTTGATGTTTATTATTTCACATTGAATTGAACTGAATTTTCAGAGAAGGATAAAGCAACCAGTGGCTTTTGGACAAGATGGCTGCATGTCATCACCATTATGTGGGAAGGGGCAGTCTGCCTCTATATCGGAGGCTGAGGAGCGTGAAATTGAAGGGACAGATATCTTCATATCCTGCTGATGGGCTCCTCCCTTAATAAGCATCTCATTAAACATTTTGCAAAGAGAACTCTGAGCCAGAGAGGGCTTGGGTCTGATCCAGCACAACTATTCTTATGAAAATGTCAGAGGTTCTTAAATCAATAAACATGATTATGCGTGATTGCCAATGGGGTAGGATAATATCTATGGTAGAATACATTATTCTTGCATTGATCTCCATCAGTGAAATGGTATGCAGCACAGACTCCATAACAAAATATTGTCTCAAAGAGTTGTTTGTAGAGAAAATAATGAAGGAGGGTGGATGTGGGGGTTTTGCCAGTTAAATCCAGCTTTTCTGTTCTTTGATTCAGCAGTTGACTCAATGAAAATGGGAGTCTCAACTCTATCTTCCCAGTCTGTGACATCAGAAAACTGATTATTTATTGGTACCCACTTCTCTTTTGGGGCAGTGTTAACCTACAGATATGCCATTTGACCTTTGGTGGTGCAGATGCTTCAAAGTACCACCCACTTGTAAACTGTATGGTGTGGTCTAGCAAGTGCCCTTCTCTGCACCCGGGGGAGCTTCCTTCGCTTTGACAGTTCATGATTACAGTCAGCCCTCTGTACCAAAAAAGCAACCCTTAATCTTCTCTTTTTATATAAGGGATACCATTTTACTAGGCTACTGTATTTATGGGATTTCAGCAGCCATGGATTTTGGTATCCACAGAGGTTCTTAGAACCAAACCCCAGCAGATGCCAAGGCCCCACTGTATTTTAATCTTCGCTTTTTAAAAAAATTGTATTTATTAAACAAAACAAAAGACATACATATACATCAACATACATACGTATACTTACATAAACATACATGAACATTACAAAACCTAACATAACAAAGAAAAGCTTAAACAAAATTTAGTTATACACACATTTAATTACTAACAATAGAATTGGTATCCTAATCTCAGGCCTGCATCCTTCCGAGGTCGCTAAAATGAGTGCCCAACTGTTGGGAGGCAATGAGCTTACAGTTGTAAACCGCTTAGACATCCCATAGCGCGATATGAAGCGGTATATAAATGAAGCTGCTTTGCTTTGCTTTGCTTTTTCAGCACCTGTAAGATTATCTGTATCCTATGCTCTCTAAAAAAGAATCTCCTTCCTTTCCTTTCAATTTCTCTCCCATCTCTCTCGCCTTTCTTCTCTCTCTTCACCTTTTCACTCTGTCAACATACTCATACCCTCTACTACTTACTTGACCTTCTAACATCTTTCCTTACCAATCTTTCATTCTTTTTCTCTCACTAATGACTACAAAATACATCATTCAGTCCTAATAATGTTTCACATCCATTTTTTAAAAAATCTTTGCTTTTTGTATCTTTCTAAATATAGGTTTTGCTTATATCTTTTTTTTTATTCTGTAAGCTACCTTGAATCCACATACACTTACACACACTCATACAAGTGATGGATTGAAGTTGTAACCAAACTACCAAGAGTCACATCTATTTCCCTCCCGGTTTGGACTTGTACTGGAGCAGAGGCAGCCGTTTGCCTTGGTGCCGCTTGCCGTTGTGGTTCTCCTGTGCCTTACATCAGTGTCCTTTTTTCCCTCCCAGCATTACAGCACTTCCCTGCTGGCTGCAGCGGCAGCGGCCGTGTCCGCTTCAGACGATCAAGAACTCTTGCACTCCCGGTTTTTCCCCTACACTTCGTCCCAGATGTTCTTGGACCAGCTGAACGCCGGAGGCAGCACCCCTCTTCCAACCACCAACGGCAGCAACAGTGGCAGCAACAGCAGCCTGGTCTCCTCCAACAGCCTGCGGGAGAATCACAGCCACCCGGTAGCCAGCAGGAGTAGCACAGACCCGGCGTCTCTCTTCGGTGTGATCCCAGACATTATTTCCTTGGACTGATTTCTGCTCCAATGTCGTTGGACTTGCTGGAGGAGAGATCTGGGTGTTTGGGTGTGTTTTTGTTTTCCTTTTATCTTATTTTGATTTAGATGCGCAGACAAACTTTTTCCTTTTTGTAGGGGGAAAAATATTAAGACATGTACAGAGAACAAAACTATATTTTCAGTTGTACTTTTGTATATAAACAGAATATGGTTTGACTGGTAAAACAAAACAAAAAAAATTGCAGAAACCTCCCTAGTTTCTTGGATACAGAAGATTGTACGCCTCCCTTTTTTGTCCTTGAGTGTTTGTTTGTTTGTTTGTTTTTAAATACTTTAACTCTTAACTGCATAACTTTTTGTTTCTTCACAGTGATATTAATGGAAAACAAGTAATGAGTTTTTGAAATTTTGAAAGTGATGGAGAAGGGAGGTCTAATTCTGGAGAAAACAGATGACTGGAGGGGAACTGCGTCTCCCTTGGGGCACAGTCTATGGGCATGGTTTTCCCGCATGGAAAGAAATGAGTCTTGTGTCAGCGGACTGGGCCTTACCACTTTTATTCTAGATGAAATTATATTTTTCAATTTGCATAAATTCCACAGCATTCTCCATGTGTCAACTGGAGATGGCATGTTGGAATATATTTCCAGCTGCTCTTTTTGGGACTGATTCTCAGGTCAGGTCCAGAACCTTCCCAGTTTCTTCAGAGCTAGTACTACTGTTTTCCTAGTATGTGTCAGTTCCCTTCATAGAACAAATTCCACCAATTTCCTGGCATTTCAGCGCCTTGCCATTGGGATGCCTCTGCTCTTTTCCAGGAGACAAACAGCAGTTTGTCCAGCTGCCAGTGAAGACCCCCCCTCCCTTATTGCAGTGGCCTAACATTTAAAATTTAAGAACATCTTCAGCTACTAAAGGCTTCCTTCCTTCGTTTTTTCTGTGATTGGTCAAACTCTTCTTGTCCACTGTGTTAATCTGAACAAGCCAATCAAAACCAGAAGGAAATAATATGATTTGAAATCAGTATATTTTACAACAGGAATGACAGGAGTGCATCATGTTATTTTCTGCAAGCATATTTGAACCCTTAAGTCATATATCCTGTGTACATTTGCTTGGGAGTAAATTCTACTGAATTCTGTGGGACTAGCTTTTGCGCAAACACCAGTGGCCCAACTCTACACAATTCTCTTACTAAATTATAACTTCAAAAGTACTTCTCGTTCCTCCTTCAACTGCAACAGAATGTGGAAATCTTCCCTACTCTTGAGGGCATTAATGGTTATTTCACTGTTTTTGCTATGGTCTTCTCCCCTGACCAGTGGCTGTCCAGAGTTTCTGAAGCAGCATTGTTTTTCCCCTTGCCTTGAAACATGCTTGAAATTAGCTTGAATGGTGTCTTTTCCAAAGTGGCCGATTAATTAGACAGTTCCTGTCTTACTAAACCACAAAGCATGTAAATAGAAGGAAAGGAGAATCTTTTAAACTTAATTAGAGGAAGGAAGCAGAGTTCTGGGTAGAAATTTTCATGTATTCCAAAACGATCAGTGGATTGTGTATTTGCTGTCTGGAATGATAAAGTTTTCTATCTAGCTATTAACTTACATTTACAAAAGAATCAGGAACAGATTGGAAGGAATGAGGAGAGGGAGACCTGGAACTAGGCAAGCATTTTGCTTCATTTGATCAAAAACTGGTAGCAAATTGTTTCAACGGTGTCTTCAAATGTTTTGTGTGCCCAACCTTTTCCTTTTAAGCAAAGCTTTGATTTGAAAGGTGTCTTTCATCAAAACCTTACATTGGTAAAGACAAAACAAAACACATTTTAATCATAAATGATTCACACACACACACACACAATTGTGAAACCACATAAATGTTCCAGTAGATTTTCTGAAAATGTGTCCCCTTTCACCATTTAAAAGCTGACTTGAATTTTGAAATTGTTTGTTCATATGTATATGTGTCTGTATATATGTATTTATAGGTGTCTGTCTGTCTGTCTGCTTGTCTGTCAGTCTGTTCCATGCATGTGTATTCCTTTAATGTCTGGCTGATACATTTCCTTCAGCCAGTTTATAATTTATTAAATGTCAGTAAAATCTCAATAAACAAACAGAAAACAGGAATTCTTTTAAGTTCAGTCCAGCTTGGAAGCATCAAAAATGATTTAATTAAGTTAGAAATGTGTTCGATTGTGTTGCATCTAGAAGGACGGTTCTAAACACTGAAAAGCAAATTAAGACTAGATTGTCCAAAGTCAGGAATGTAGTTGTTGGAGCCCAAATTGTCCCTCTTCTAAGTAATAACCCTGTGGCCTTAATATTTGCTGTTTGTGCTCAGTTTAAGAGAATTGCTTTCATTAGGTACGTTACTTGCATTCTAGTCTAGGCGACTTCCTGATGTGCTGAAAGCTGAGTTTCCTATATCCTGCTGACTATGACACACTCCGTAAATAAAGACAGCGGGCTGCAGCTCAAGTGTGTCTTAAGTCCCATTTATTGTCCTGGAATGTAAGCATGTACCGCTGCTTTGGGCTACTAGCGTTGTGTGAAGGTTCGGGGGGCCCACCCCAATAACTGCCCATTTGGTTGTCATACAGTTGTGTGATCTGCATGTTTACTGGGCGAGTCAGAAATATTTCCAACCAAGAGACTAGAAACATCCACACTATGCTGCTTAAAAAGGAGGAAAGGGAAGGAGGAAAATGGAAATGTGGCAGCCCCTTTAAGACTGTTTTTATTTTTTATTTTTGCATGAGCTTTCTTGGATATAAACCCACTTCTTTGGATGCAGTACCAAGTGGTGTTAAGGCTTCAGCTGCTGACATGTTTCCACCACCGCCGACCCTTATTCCCCTTTCCTTGCTCCAAGAGACCAACACAGTTACTTCTTTGAAAACTAGCATGCAGTGCTGTTGGCAAAGGATGCTGTTGTCTTTGTTATTTAAAAAATGCTGGAAATGAAATATCTGTCGTGGAATAAAAGGGAATAGGAGGCTCCGCCAGAGTGGTGATATTTTCCATTTGACTAGAAGGGATTCCAGGTGGGAATGGCCAGAGGGATTGGGTCCATCTTCTTTCTTAGTCTATGGATGCTTCTTCTTTCTCATCCTCTCTTTCTCTCTCTCTCTGATGAAGAACTTTTGGGGACTGGAGAGCTGCTCACTCTTCAGATAATCCAAAGAATTGTGGAATTAAAGGCACCTCTTTTCAGTGCTTGAACTGTTGGAGTGGGGCTTGTTCGAACAAAGGAAATGTCACTTGCCACCATCTTGGGGAGACGTAACAATCACAAGAGGCAGTGACCATTTGGACCTTGAAATAATTGCAAGCAATTATGAATGAAAAGGTTGATTTTGAAGGTTCTGAAAGCTTACAACAGAAAGCTTAAGTATTGTTCGTATGCCGCCTCCATCATAGAGGAGAAAAGGGAAGCTTCTCGATTTGCGGTGATTCCTAGGCCTCCCTTGACTTGTGCGTTTTGGGAAATTGTGTGTTTAACTCCAGGATCTTGTGTGAAGGTATTTCCTGGCCAGAAAGTGCATAGAGGTGCAATTGTGTGTGGCTGGGGTTTTTTTTTTTTTTGCAGCCATTTATAGACATTCACCTTACTTGGCCAGCATTTCCATTTTGGCTTCACCTGAACCACACTTTGATCACTGTTTTGTCAGGAACAACTTAGTTCTTGAGCCTTGCAGAGAATTAAGGACTATGCTTGGACCCTAACCCTAATCTGGTAAATTTGATTATATTAAGTTATACATTATGTATTCCATAACCTTTTTTCCAGTCTTTATTATCCCCAAAGAACAGTGTTTTACTGTTTATATGTATGTCTTCTTTGTTGTATGTATGTGTGTGTGTGTGTTTACACACACCTGTGTGCAGAGATACAAGATACTTGTATAATAGCAGGGACAGAGTGATTTTGAATACCTTCCGTGGGCATTACTGCTTGCATAATTTTTTTAAAAAAATACTAAACTCAAAACCAAAATTAAACCTTGCTAAAACTTAAACTGGTTGCTGGTTTCAAACCCTTTCAGTATTTTTGTAAGAGCATTCCTAGATTTCTTCTTCTTTACCATGGCAAAAGATAAGATACCATGAATAACCCTTTGGAAGATGGCGTTGCTGTCCGAACTACTTCCATTGAACTCGCTAGCAGTTTTCTCTTTGTGCAGTTAACCTTTTACAATAAGCATTTCAGGGTGTTTTCTCTTTTTTCATAATGCATTTTGAAAGAATTGCTGATTATGTTGTTTTCCTTCCAATAAAAGCTTAGATTTCTAATGCGGGAGAGAGAACTGCCAGGGATCCCAGCATGTGCTGCTGTTAATTATTCTAATTAACAAAAGGGAAAAAAATAATATGTAAATATTTAAAAAAACAAAACTAAAGAAGTTATTCCATACGCTCAGATCTGTGATTCATTGCCTTAAAACTTTCTCTTAGTTTTCCATACAGCATGCCAAACAAGTTTTAAAAAGTGGCTTTTAAAAAAGAAATGTATAGTAGACCAATGTCAGTTTGTATAAAAGTACCAAGTGAAAATATTTATTACATGCATTGGAAAGAAAAACTGGTTTACCCTCTTGAATGTTACCTGTTTATGTAAAGCATCTTTAGATGTAATAAAAAAAGCATTATTACATTGTCTTTTCTGGCTAAGTATTGCCAAAGTGTCTCAAAATCTGTTTTTGCCCGGGGGAAGCTGTTGCAGAGACATTCATATGGCAGAGCCCACAGCGTTGTCACCTCCGGCAATAGTTCCTAAATACTCAACCAATTTCAAAAAGTTTGCCCAATGTTTGTATTTAAATCTATTGTATTTCCCATTACCATGTACAGATCCGAGAGCTGGACAGCGAGGAAAGCGGATAAGAGGAAAACAATGCATTTGAGATGTGGTGCTGGAGAAGAATGCTGGATAGCCAAAAAGACAAACAAGTGCGTCCAGGAAAAGATCAAGCTTGAACTCTCCTTGAAAGCCAAGATGATCAAATTGAGGCTGCCATACTTTGGCCACATCATAGGAAGGCATTAATCATTAGAAAAGACAGTAATGCTAGGAAAGGTAGAGGGATGTAGAACGAGGAAGACCACATGCTAGATGGAGGGACTCTATTAAAGAGGCCATGGGCATGAATTTGCAAGACCTAAGTGGAGAACAGGGAGTCTTGGAGATATATGTCTCATCCATAGGGTTGCCATGAGTCAGGATGGACTCCAAGGCAGTGAGCAACACACACAAGAGTCTCTCTCAAAAGGCAAATGATTTATTTTATAAGGCGAGCAAGTAGCAGAGGCACCAAAAGGAAACAACGGAAGCCACCGCATGTGCCGGCCGTCTGGACCGTCTCATAAAGTTCAATAGTCGGGAAGAGGAAGCGTGATGGAACGGACCAAGTCTTCGTACTTCACTATTCCGTTGTGTCCCACGTTGGTGTCCTTCAAGAGGTTGTCCACTGTAAACAATTGCACCATTTCAGAAGTCAGGGAGTCACAATGTTAACATAATGATGAAAAGCAGTTGTGACTCTTGGTGACCCTAAGACCATAAATCACAGGATTTTCTTGGCATCATTTCTTCAGAGGAGATTTGCCGCCGCCTGAGGCTGCTGAGAGAGTGTGACTTCCCAAGGTCACCCAGGGTTTTCTATGACTGAGTGGGAATTGCAACTCTAGGTTTGCTGGGAACTGCAGTCCAACAATCTCTGGAGGGCCACAAAATTCCCATTCCCGTCTCTAACAATAGCAACAGACTTCTTTAACTTGGCTGTCAGCGGGCGTAATGGGAATTATAGGTGGATTAGCCAAATCTACCAGGTTGGGCAAAATGAGGCTAAGGGTACATGTAATCTGTTGGGTGTTTTGGTTTGGTTTTTTTGCAAGGGAACAAAAATATTCTTACCCATGTCCCTGGGAAGGGATGCTTACCTTCCTCCCTGGACATTTTTTCTCCGAGGTTCATCAGCTTGGCCCTCAGCTCTGCCACCGAGATGAATCCGGTCTTCTGCTTGTCGGCCATTAACATGGCCAGCAGGATCTCGTTCTTGGGGTCTTCCTGCTGCATCTGCTTGTACATTATGCTCAGGAAAGTGGAAAAATCGAGCTCTCCATTGCGGTCTGCAAACCAAGAGGCTTCCATTACCAGTCGCTCCCACCAGCCTGGCCTTGCTGCAAATGGCCCAGCTCTCCTTCCCAGTTGGACTAATGGGGGGCTCTACCCAACCCAACTCCCCATCCATCTATGCAGATGTTTTCTTCTTCTCCAAGCTCAAACCTGGAACAGCAAGTAAAATAATGGATGGGATTTTAGGTACTACAGGTTGAGTCTCCCTTATTTAGAATTCCAAAATCCGAAATACTCCAAAAACCAACACGTTTTTCATGCGTGGCTGAGATAGTGACCCCTTTGCTTTCTGATGGTTCGGTGTACACCAACTTTGTTTCATGCACAACATTATTTAAAAATATTATGTAAAGTTACCTTCAATTTCAATTGGGTCTCATTTCCCAAGATTTCTCATTCTATTGTTGTGTATCTTCAAGTTGTTTCCAATTTATGGTGACCCTAAAGTGTGGGGTTTTATGGGGCTGAGAATATGTGACTCACTCAAAGTCACCCAGTCGGTTTCCATGAGTGAGCCAGGAATCGAACTCTGATCTTCAGAGTCCAAGTCATACGCTCAAACCACTGTACCGCACTTGTTGTCATCTCATTTTGTATGTATATGCAAACACAGGTATTCCGAAATCCAAAATAGTCTTCGCCCCTAACATTTTGGAAAAGGGAGACTCAACCTGTAGAATGGCTTTTAATTCAGGCACTTAAATTTAAATGCAATTTAACCTAATACTAGTAGTTAATTTTTTGTCTCTTCTTGAGTATGTGTAGTTGAGTTAGATGTTTTAGCTTGCTAAGGATCATAGAATCATATATATTCTGCCTTAGAACTCTAGATATCATCCAGACTCAATTTGGGAATCTTTTTATAGACCCTGGAAAAGCTTAACAATAGATTTGGAGGAAACCTCAAGGGACATCAAGTCAGCTTGATGCATCTTTCTTGTTGTTGTTGTTGTTGTTGTTGTGTGCCTTCAAGCCCTTTCTGACTTAGGGATGGCCCTAAGGTGAACCTATCATGGGGTGGCTGAGAAAGTGTGACTTGCCCAAGGCTTCCATGGCTGACCGGGGTTCCAGAGTTGTAGTCCAACACTCAAACCACTGTGCCATGCTGTCATCTACCTTTTCCTGTTCATCTTTCTGTCTCTGGCATGTGGGACCTTGAGGGCCCTTAGGGAAGTAAGTGGTGGACTAGATCTCCCCTGGGCTTACCAATTTTGTGCTGCTGAAGGTGCCTGGCCACTTCTCCTGGGATGGGGCTGGTTCCCAGGCACCTCATGACCGTGATAAGGTCGCTGGCCTTGATCTTGCCCTTATGTTTCGTATCATAGAGGGAAAAACATTCCTTGAACTCTAAGAAAGAGAGAAAGAGAAAAAAGGGGGGAACAACAGAAGAGGAAGAAGCCCAGCGTCACTGAAGTCTCTGCGTTAAGTATAGCGGTTTGGTACCACTTGGAATCATGGTGCCATTGTACGGAGACATGGGATTTGTAGTTTGGAGAGAGGGCACTTCGAATGACATTCTCCTCTCCTTGAACTACAAATATTGCTCAAAACAGTGATACCTTTATTGGCCGACCAAAATGCACAATATTATACTTGTTGCAAGCTTTCGAAGCTCCACTGGCTTCTTCTTCATCAAGCCAGATGTTACAAACCAAACAGGAGGAAAACCATTGGAGATGTCAGTCAGATGCATCCAATGCAAGAGAGGGGTCTTTGTTGAGATGCAAATGGACTTTTAAATTCCCTGGACTTTGCAAATCTCCCTATAGCCACATGGACAGAAGGAGGAAGAGCCAGCCTGCAAAAGATCCCCTCCACTTACCATCTAATAAAACTTTTTATTTATCTGAACTAAGGACGAAAACAATCAAAATGCAGGCATCTGGCTAACATCTCCAATTGCTTTTTTCTCCTGTTTGGTTTGTGACATCTTCCCTGATGAAGAAGAAGAAGCCCATGGAGCTTCGAAAGCTTGCAACAAGTATAATATTGTGCATTTTGGTTGGCCAAGAAAGGTATCACTGCTGGATTTTTGTTTGCGGTTTGTAACATTTGCCTGATGAAGAAGAAGCCCATGGAGCTTCGAAAGCTTGCAATGAGTAGTGTATTGTGCATTTTGGTTGGCCAATAAAGGTATCACTGTTTGGTGAATTTTTGTTTGAATTTGCTAAATGGCCAACACACCTACCTCTGCATGTTTACAAATATTGCTATTTGTGGGGCCAGTGATTTGGGTGTTGGGCTAGCAGATGTATGTTGAAAGGAAGAACCACATAGAAATGGCTTTCAAGTTTTCCTAAGGAAGAACAGGGAGCCAAAGGTTAAGGTGAGTTCATGTCCAGATTGCTTGTTTCCTTTTTCTCTGCTCAAATTAGCATTTTAAAAAATTAATCCCATTTTACACAGAGAAAACAAACCCGCCAATTTTAAAAGATACCCCAAAAGCAAACTTTGATTCGTGATTAGAAAAATGCTCCAACCTGTTTCAATAAGAAAAAGAAAAATGAAGGGAGGAAAGAATAAAATCAGGAATCACTATGAGCACAAAATGTTTGCATGGTAGAAATATCAATCCTTAGTTGTATTATTATTATTATTATTATTATTATTATTATTATTTGTATCCTGCTTTCCCTCCAAAATTGGGACCCATGGGACTTACAGCAATACAATATGACTAAAAACTTACAAAAGTGACAATTAAAATGGAATTGAACTAGTGTATTACAATATTAAAAACAGATCATTGGTTTAAAAATAGAATACAATTTTTAAAAAGATAAAAGCCCTTTAGAAACCAACCCATACATTTTAAAGCAGTACAACACCCCGCAGGCCATTCTTTTTAAAAACCTATTTACTGCTTCCTTACATATTTCTGAACAGAGAGCCTGACAGTGTCTCTTTCTATCATTTTGGGGGGATGCCATAAAGGACAGACAGTTCAACAAGCAAGAATTCAACAAGGAAATCAGAAGAAACCAACTCTCTTTTGCATCTTTCTGCTTGCTTTCCAAAGGACCAAAAAGGTGGCCTACCGTTGATTTGGTCCTGAGAGAGAAACTTTGCCTGTGGGAAAGAAAACGAGTGAGTGCATGTTAAAAGAAGATCTGTTCTTGCAAAGAGGAAAAGCCAATGTTCCCCCAGACCTCCCCAGAGAAGGGGTCCCCTTCTTTCACCATTTGCTGGGTTTTGGGGTCCCCTTGGTCCGACACCCAGCTTTCTTCTCCTGCCAGCCTCTCTCTGTGGTCTTCTTCCCTGTCTTTCCTTCTGTTGGAGTCCAAAGTGCAAAAGCAGCAGCAGCAGCAGGTGTAATAAAAGTGTCGGCCGTGACATGGATCCGTGTCCTTGCTTCTTGGGTTTCAGCAGAAGCCGCAGCTGCTCAGCCAGCAATGCAGGCCAGGGAGATCCAGGTTGCATCCCAGCTGTTTTTCCATCCTCTGTCCGCTTTGTGTCTTTCGGTCCAGCGTGGCCAGACTGACACGAAAGGCCTTGCTGTCCTCCCAATGCTCCAAATAGCAGAGTCCAAGCTGTTGGGGGCTTGGTAATCCCACATAGATTGCAAGGCGCCCGCCTCATGCTGGGTTTAAATACCAACCCAGAAGGCGCTCAGCCAGGCGTAATGCGATTGTTTCCAGAGGACACTCTGGGGTCACTGGACAGAGAGGTGGACCGTGCGTCTCCTGGTCAAGGATGTTAAGGGCTCGCTCTTCGGGGATTTTTGGCTCTGGAAGGGATGCCAGACTTCCCTGAGGTTTGCTTTTCCCTGCCTGGAAAAAAAAAGGCATTTTCAACACTCTCAATGGTGGCAGAGTTGTTCTTCTTGTGGCCTTCAGGTCCAACTTATGGCTACCCTAATGTGTGGTTTTCTTAGCAAGTTTCTTCTGAGGGGATTTGCCATTGCCATCCCCTGGGGCTGAGAGAGTGAGACTTGTCCAAGGTCGCCCAGTGAGTTTCTTGGCCAAGCTGAGATTCGAACTCTGGTCTCCAAAGTCATAGTTCAATACTCTAGCCACTATACCATGCTGGCTCAGTGGCAGAGCATTACTTTGTACATGCATAGTTTGGAATCCTGGGATTTGTAGTTCACTAGGTGGTGACAAGTTCAGCTTTAATTACGATCATTGAGGCGAGAAAGGCAGGAGGGAAGATGGTGCCTAAGGCCAAGGTGGGTGGATGACCAAAGGAATGATGGAGGGAGTTTTGGAAGTGGTCCATGGAGGCTGGGAACCAGAAAGGAGATGGGATAAGTTGGCTAAGAGCATCCTTATGAGGCTGTGGGTTAACCAGTGTTATCATATGTCTTGTGTGCCAGGAAACCTTTGTCTCTGATCATCCCATTGTCGATGGATTTGTGGCTATAGTCTAATCCGTCTATTTCTCTTTCCAATCTTCCTTTGCAGTTTTTTGTGTTCAAGGACTGCTGTCCAGAGGCCAAAGGTGAAGCTTGTCTGCAACAAGTTTTTATGCATTCCCATTTCTAACATCTGATATATGTCCATTTATCCTCTGTCACAGAGAATCATGCTTGCTGCCTTTGTGTGCAAGATGGGAATGGACTAGTAATAGGGACTGGTCAGCATGCGTGAAGATTATGGCCAAGATCCTGCCTCAAGGAGATGGACAGTAACTTTCCTCTCACGGAGTTATGCAAAGCTACCTTGGTGCATTGCAGTGCTGAATGCGCTTGCACATTTGCACAAACAACCCCCGTGCAATCTCCATCCGTGTGCAATGAGTTTGCATGCCCATCTCTGCTTCTGCAGCCTTGAATCAGCCATGCCGCCTTGGACAGAAATGTCCAACTGTTTTTGTAAGGGAACCTACATGTACGTGTGAGAGACACCAAAGGGATTCCAACCTTTTTTTTAAAAAAGATCCACACAGATAAGACTTTAGTAAATGTTTATTTCCTCTGCCAACCAACTTCTTTACATACAGTTGGTTTGGATCACACTCAAGGATACGTACACAACACAAGGTCATGAAAGGTAAAAGGGTTAAAAAGGATTCAGTTCAGGAATTCCAGGATTCCCCCAAAAAGAAGAAGTAAGGATCTACTCAATAAGTCCTTGGGTTCAAGAATGATTCTGCATCTCCCTTAGAATTAAAGTTTTCTACCTGAGTATTCAAGGGAAAGGAAGGAGGGCAGAGGACAGAAACACCATCCGAAAGAAGAAAGCATGCTGCGCATAGGAAGAACTGGTTTTACCATCGAGTAGCAATGCACCTTTTGGGGCTGTGGAAGCAATACCCCTTTGCTGCAGATCTTAAGGAAGGTGTTGCTGGATCATCTCCCAAGTCTGGATGCCCCTCGGTTTCCCAATTGCAAATCTCCCAGGTCTTCTTCCAATTCCAAGCTTTACTCTGGGTTAATCTCTTTATCCTGCTTTCCTTCTATCTTGAAAAGCAAATCAGGAGCCAGCAGGTCTTCCGTGGGTCCATCTGTGCCCTCACTACAGCCTTCGGCCATGGAAACAACAACCAGACCTCCCTCCCAAAAGACCTATATAGCTAGGGTTGGGGATGAGGGCACTGTCACTCTCCCCACCCAAAAATGAAATTTTCCGTCTGTCCCCAAATTTTTAGCATTACTGAGTGAAACACTGAGAATGTTTCACATCTTGAATGCCTCTTCTATTTGCTATGTTCATGTTCCCTGGGCCACTTTGTCAATTCTAAAGGCTCAACTAAATTTTTAAGTTACTGCAATGTCAGAAATTCGGAGACCAAAGGAAAGTTTCCTTTGGAGGGGACAGAAGTTCTATTTGAACAGAAAAAGGAGGGTCTGGGGGTCACAAAAATGGCATCCAGGGCTGCAGATGATGTCAGGGCCATATTTTGGCCATGGGGGCTGCAAAGGAAGAGGAGGGATTTCTCCCACCTTGCAACCCCTTCCTCTGCTTTTCATGGACTCTGGGATTCTGGAATGAAAAGCAGTTCCCACACCAAGGGATGCAAGGCAACCCTCTGCAATGGAGGACTCCCATGCAGGTGAACTTGGCTCCCACAAGCTCCCCTTCACAAATGGGTGGCTCTGCTCCGTTGTCCAGGCACCCATGAAGTCTAGGGGATTCTGGGAGCTGCAGTGAGGAGCAAGGAACCCAGTTTGGGCTTGTTCACACCAGACAGTGCTGATGACAATGAAAGGGGAATGAGAGCCTGCATGGTGATGCACAGCCAGTTCTCCACACTTGCATCTCTCTTTCTTCCTCTTGCAAAACAACCACAGAGCATTCCTAGGCTGATGAGACAAAGCCAGTCTTCCTGAACCCGGTGCCACTTAAACTTCCATCATCCTCAGCCAGTCTGGCTAGAGACAATGGGATCTGCTATTTGCATAGTTTAATATCCCAGCCACAGGGAGGGAGAGATGGATAGCCCTGTATTTCTCCTCTGCATCTGGCCTCTGGGATGCTAACAGACTCTGCAGACACATGGGAAAGGTGATCCTCTGCAGGCTTAGGGATCCTGATCCAGGAGGAACACCTGAACAGGGGATCTATTGCTGTTGTGTGATCTGAATGAAAACTCACATGACGTCTGGGGTCTGTGTGAGAGACAGAGAGAGAGACTCCAAAGAATTTAATAGAATTTAGTAAAATGTCCTGATCAGGCTGTAGCCTCCATTTGAGGTCCACAAGCCATCTGCCCTTGGTTCTGGAAAGGTACCATTTTCAAGAGGAAAGGGTCCGCTGCCTGCATTTTCAGTATGTATTAAAATTAAACACTCTCCCCCTTTGCCTGGTGCAGATTACTCATGTGCAAGGTGTAAAAAGCCCATGGCTCTGGAATGTAGATGACGCCGGGGTATTTCTTCCTGAGGATCTTGTCGTTCCAGAGCCAGCCGACCCAAAGGGCGATGAGCACCAAGGTGATGACGAAGGAGTAGAAGAGGAAGCGGCCGTTGCTGTCCATCAGGAGACCTTTGCGCTTCTGGTGCATCACCAAAGCCATCAGGACAAAGAAGGTGAAGATGAAGAGGATGAAGATCTGCCCTTCCGTCACCAGGTACCTGCCAGCGGAGGGAAAGAAAAGCCATCAGGGGTCTTCCCCTGATTTTGGCATACCCTTTGCCTAGAGGTCAGCACAGCACCATCTTGACTATCATCATTTCAGCCCCTGGATAAGATCTATTTACTCTTCCATAGCAAACAGCTTTGCTGTGGCTTTAGTTAGTTTATCAGACTTCTACTCTCTCTCTGCGTTACACATATATAACAGAAACACACACACACAACTGATGTTGCCTTTCCGTCCCTCTGAAACGCTGCTTGGCTCACTTACCAGTAATAGAGGCTGCTCGGTCCGATGAGGAGAAGGGCCGCCACAGGGATCCTCTGCTGCGCCTCTTTGCCGGGGATGAAGCAGCCGGAAAAGTAGATACAGAGGATGAGAAAGAAGGGAATGTACCTGTGAGAGGGAAGACACATTTATTTATTGCATTGCATTGCACTGCACTGCATTGCATTGCATTGCATTTATACAACGTTGAGCCTCCCTTATCTGGAATTCCAAAATACAAAATACTCCAAAAACTAAAAACTGCCCACATGGGGGCTGAGATCTTGTAAGTGTCACACCTTTGCTTTCTGATGGCTCAGTGTATGCAAACTTTGCTTCTTGTACAAAATTATCAAAAGGGGGGCAGGGTACCACTTATATTAAAATACAAGATATAACTGACCATTAAGCAAATACAGTAGTTCCCCCCCCCCCCAATTCGTGGGGATCTGTTCTGGAACACCCACCCCCTGCGCAAAAATGGCGGCTTGCAAATATTCGAGCTCCATTGAAAATAATGGGGTGCGCACCCCCTTTTGTCAACCCGTTTGCTGCCCGCGAACAGGCGAGGGATGCGGACTTCAAGTCCATAAAAATGGAGGGGCAACTGTATGTTAAAAGACAAAAACATAGGATTAAAACATACCATTCACTTTACAAAAACATAGCATTTACTTTAGAGTAAAATGAATATTAGACAAGTGTTGCTTCTGACAGTTCTAAAGAAGTGTTGCTCCTATTCCCAGGATCTGTTCCCTTGGCAGCTTTGGCATACTTTTAATTACTTTTTAATAATACCTTCTTGTACATTTTTTTTTTACCCATATGTACTTTTATCTGTGCCAGTTTTAGTTTTTATGACCCAGTTCTGGGAAAAGGGTGGGAGAAACTGGTTTCAAACTGTCTTGTTTTAACTTGTCAAACAATTTGAATATGCTTTTCGTCTATGACATTTACATTATTCTAAAGCGTTTTGAACAGTTTGCATTGATTTTGTTGTACAACCCTGAGGTTCCTGGATGTAAGGAAAGATTAAAAATATTTTAATGAATACAATTATTGGGCAGTAGTAGTAATAACAATAATAAAAGTGTTTTAGTAGCAGTAGTACTAATACTAAAAATGTTGGCCAAGACCCTGCATCTGGAGACATGTACCGAAAATAACTGGAGCGCCGTCTTCTGATGCTAACCCTAAAAAACTACCTTTCCAACAATGAAGCCTTACTAATAGAATAATTTATTAGACGATGGAGAGCAGGGAAATGGATTTCTGCTCCTTTATGGAGGAAAGTGTGAGATAGTGCAAGGCACACTCTCCAGCACCTCAACAATCCTTCTGTAGTATTTGGGAACATCTCTCTCATTGCAATGCTTCAACCACCATCAATGTGAATTCCAAAATTTACGATGTTATAAGTCTGGCTTATGAGATCTTAAATGCTGAATAGGATGAACAACTAAGGCCTTCCCAGAAAATCTGGAGCCCTCCAGAGCGATGCTAGGTGGCAGATTACAAACTCTGGACTGTTCTCAGAATACATATTCTGGCCCATGCAAACATGGCCAAATACTTCTAACAACAAAACCAGTGATTCCCAAACTTTGTCCCTCCAGGCATTTTGGACTTCAAATCCCAGATGCCCCAGCCACCTTGGCTAATGGTCAGGAATTCTGGGAGCCAAAGTCCAAAATACTTTGTATGACCAACATTTGGGAATCACTGAACTGAACAGATTAAATATATAAATAAGCTCAGAGAGTATAAAACCATGGCCAAAGAACTGCCGTTGACTTACCACATTGAATGCCCGAGGTATTCATCATAATAGTATAGCAATTCAAAGGAATCAATCTGGAAAGGAATATAAAGAGAGTCAAGGAGAGAGCAGGGAGTCCGGTCAGCCTCCATGTCAGTGGGGCGCTGAGTCCATTCCAGATTTTGTCCAGCTTTAAAGGAGCATCTGCCCATTGGAGAGCTCCTGGGTTCAAACGTGGAGTAGATCCCCCTCCATCCCAGAGGGACCAAGGGCCACTCAGAGGGACCTTACCAGGGTCTCTGGCTTGAGGTTTTTGATGATGGGGTTCTCTCGGACAGAGAGGTGGAGCTGGTAGCCGCTGAAGATCAGCCGGTGGTTGACGGAGTCGCCCACCAAGTGGATGCTGGCGCCCATGACAAAGGTGATGATGCAAATGTAGACCATGGACCGGGGAAGCGTCTTGGGGGATCGCTCAATCAACTGTCATGGAGGAAGAGAAAGAGGCGGAACGGGGCTCAGAGGGGATGGAAGGAGTCCTCTCACAATTCCTCCATGAGGATGGAGAGGGTTTTATTTTTTAAAAAATAAAAATCAATTATTGATTGTGTATTCCTGCATGGTAGAGGACTGGACTGGACTGGACTGGACTGGACAGTCCTTGTGGTCTCTCCTGACTCAGTGATTCTATGAAACAGATCATATAACAGGAGTTATATCTTAAATAAAAGAATATATAATAATTATAATAATACTTTATTTTTATATCCTGCCTTTTGCTGTGGCAATCAAGGCGGTTTACATATAAAATTAAATTTAAATAAAACATGCCCAAAATAAACAATACTAAAACAATACTAATAAATAACACTTAACCCCCTTTTAAAAATATATATAAAATAAAAAATACAAAAGTAAAAGCATTGGATCAAAACATTCTGGGACACACACTGCAGAAATGATCCAGTTTGACACCACTTTAGCTGTCGTGGCTCCATGCTACAGAATTCTGGGAACCTGCTGATAGGGAAAGCTAAATGCCTCACAAAACTACCATTCCCAGAATTCCATAGCATAAAGTGGTGTCAAACTGGATCATTTCTACAGTGCGGATGCAGCTATAGAATCTTTACATTAGTAATGTTCTAAAAAAATATCATAGCAAAGGAATGTCACATTATATACTCGGTTTTTTTTCATATGGAGATAGAAAGTCCACTACTCCACAATCTTGTGAGGGATTTGCAATTTGGGTATGAGACCTGCCATGTCTTCTTTTGGTACCTTGGCAATTGTTCTTCAGGGGAGTGGACTATGGCTCTCTACCAGAGAAATCCAAGTACTTAATGACATCGCAAATCCCACCATTCCTTAGGAAGGAAGCATGGAAGAACTGATGCACCTGCGTCATGCGGTTGCACAAGGAGTTGACCTTGCAAATGCATGTCCCGCACTCAGACCCACTCCTGCTGTCTGGCCTTTCAGGAGACAAACCGACTCCTGAACAAAATGGAAAACACCCAAGATGTTTTGATTTAAAGGGAAGAACGAGGGAATGGGGGAAGTGTATGGCAAAACATTTACCTTCAGAAGAATAAAGGGTGTGATAACATTGTACGCCATGTGGAAATAATCCCCAGCGCTCGGCTTATTCAATGGAAACCATTCCAGGGGAAGCACGATCTGAAGGAAAGATGAGAACCAAAAGAGGAAGACGGATGAGTTCCATCACACACATCCCATAGCAAGCAGAAGGTAAGAACGGCAGAGGATTTTCTGCTCCGTTGGTGCTTTTTCACCAACTTTGGTCATGGAAGCCCTTTCTTTCCCCACTTTTCTCCCTTGCCTTTGTGGGTCAAAAGCCACACGCAACCAAGGTCTGGAAACCACCAAATCCTCTGAGGAATAGCTTAGGGAGCTGGGTATGTTTAGCCTGGAGGGGAGAAGGTTAAGGGGTGACATGAAAGCCAGGTTTAAGTATTTGAAGGGGTGTCCTATTGAGGATGGAGGAAACTTGTTTTCTGCTGCTCCAGACAATAAGACATGGAGCAATGGGTACAAGCTACAGGAAAAGAGATTCCTCCTCAACATTAGGAAGAACTCCCTGAAAGTAAGAGCTGTTCAAGAGTGGAAGACCCTGCCTTGGAAAGCGGTGGAGTCTCCTTCTTTGGAGGATTTTAAACAGAGGATCCATTGGAAGTACATGGATTGTGTATTCCTCTATAGTAAGGGGTTGGTCTGGATGACCCTTGGGGTCTCTTCCAACTCTAGGATTCAATGATTCAGTGAAAGATTAGAGTACACCAAGATCTGGGTGTCATGTCACAAGGGAAAAATGCAGAGATCCCTCCCCGTCGCCAGCCCAAATTCATGACAAGGGTGGGGAGGGATCTAGTGAAGGGATCCACAGGCCTAGGAGGTTCAGCAGCTTAGACTCATGGTCCTCCTTGGCAGGAATGCCAACTTTCGGCAGATGGCTTTACCAAAGTCTGTGCCAGGCAGTTCCAAATGTAGACCCAAGAGAAGCAGGGCTTGCCAAAAGACTTCAATTGCTATCCTGTGGGGGATGGAGACTCATCGGCCCTCATCCCAAAAGGCACACAAGGATGCCTCCGGGATAAAACTCAGCCGTCCTGAAGGTGGTGGTTGTTAGGAAGGGAAACACTCAAAGGAGAAAAGCGGGATAGGAAATGGGAACAAATGGCACACTGACTGCCATAAGAGGTTGTCCTAGCTCCCAATTTGGAGGGTTTTTAACAAGGATACCCACGATTCAGGTGGCTATGTACCACCTCAAATGTCAGAAAGGGAAGATGTCTCTGAGTATGAGTTGCTGGGGAATGCCAGATGGAGGAAACACTATGGATACCCTCGATGGGAGCATCTACACAGTAGAAATAATGCAGTTTGGCACCACCTTAACCGTCATACCTTCATCCTATGGAATCCTGGGATTTGTAGTTTGGGGAGGCACCAGCACTCTTGGGCAGAGAAGGCGAAAGACTTGTAACGCTACAAATCCCTGGATCCCAGAATTCTATCGCATTGAGCCATGGCAGTTAAAGTGGTGCCAAACTGCATCAATTCTGCAGTGCAGATGCAGCCTCACAGTCAGAATTTATTTTTAAATGCCCAGATTTCTCATCAGGTCTGTTGGCATTAAAAGGCAAAGGAAAACACCTTTTGCCCCCAACCCTAGAAAAAGATGCTTCTGCAGGACTCACCATGGCGATGGGGCGGCCAAAGTCCAGCACCCAATTCTGCAGCGTGAAATAAAACCACAGGTCAAAATGGAAGCGGGGATGCTTGCGGGGGTCGTCCTCTGGGCCTGCCCCATGCCTGCGGATGAAAAGACAAAAGGAATCTGGGTTAACCAAGGTGTCACTTTGGGAGCTTCTGCACTGCAGAAATAATGCGGTTTGGCACCACTTTAACTGCCGTGGCTCCATCCGACAGAACCCTGGGATTTGTAGCATTGTGAGGCACCAACACTCTTTGGCAGGGAATGCTAAAGAACTTGCAAAACTACAAACCCAAGTATTCTATAGGGTAATAATAATAATCATAATAATAATAATCCTATGGAATACTTGGAATTCTAGTTTTGCAAGCTCTGCAGCCTTCTCTGTCAAAGAGTGCTGGTGCATTGCCAAACTACAAATCCCAGGGTTCTGTTGGACAGAGCCATGGCAGTTAAAGTCATGGCAAATTGTTTTGTATTTCCACAGTTGTATTATTATTATTATTATTATTATTATTTCCTTGCCACTTCTCCTCAAGGCAGGGTACATCATGCAAAACACAATAAAAAAAGAAAACACATAAAACCAACAGCTAAAATACAATACTATAAAGTCATTAAAATACACTCATATAATAGGATAGAGCTCCAGCACTTAAAGTGGTGTCAAACCACATTATTTCTGCAGTGCAGATGCACCCTGATATATATATATATATATATATATATATATATACCAGAGGAATATATATATATATATATATATATATATATATATAAAATAACCAGAGGAATATAATATAATATAATATAGATATAGATATATAAAAACCAGAGGAATCAGAGGAATTTAACTAGGGTCAGCCCTGGTCGGTCCTTGGATGGGAGACCCGCAAAGAGAAATACCAAGTGCTGCATTTCAAGGGAAGGAACTGCCAAAAACAACTCTAAGAAAATCCTGGGAAATCCACAACTGGAAGGCTGCTCTGGCATGGAAAAGTCTGAGAATCACAGGGCTTTCCTTCATTTCTCCCCCAGCTCCATGCATACAGTGGTGGAGGACTTTATTTCCAAAAACGAGGGGTTTAACCTCAGACAAATAAAGTCACCAGCCTCCAGGATCCTCTTTTTCCCAAGAGGGAGGACAATGCAATGAATGCCCAAATGCTTGTATACAATGAAGCCCTGTTTCCAAGCATTCTTGGATTGTTATTGCAAGCAACACTGGCAACAATGTGAACAACGAAAGGACTACAAGCAACACGAGCAACAACCACAAAAGCAAGTCACTCTTTGCAGGAAGGAGGATGCAAAGGTAACTTCTGTAGGCCTTCTGTATGAGAGTCAGTCCCAGGGATTGCAGATCCCAGTTTGCAAACTGGTCCCCCCCCCCAAGACCAACAGGGCTCTATTTCTAGGAGTGTTGCACCACAATGGTGATGATTTTTTAATTTCTTAAAAATGTAGCCGCAGTATCCCAGGGATTGCGATGCGCATCCTTCTCCCTGGACTGGGGCCGATGGGAGCTGGAGTCCCAGGAATTGCAACACCCATCCTCCTCCTTGGGCCGGGGCCGATGGGAGTTGGAGTCCCAAGGATTGCAACGCCCCTCTTCCTCCTCAGGCTGGGACCTATGGGGGCTGGAGTCTCAGGGATTGCAGCACCCATTCTTCCCCTTGCACCGGGGCCGATGGGAGTTGGAGTCCCAAGGATTGCAAGGCCCCTCCTCCTCCTTGGGCTGGAGTCCCAGGGATTGCAAGGCCCCTGCTCCCCCTTGCACCGGGGCCGATGGGGGCTGCCCTCCCTCCCTCCCTCCCTGCGGGGACAGGTGCCTCCTTTCCTTACCTGCCTTGGGGCGCCGCCGTCCGCCTCCGCAGCGAGGAAGAAGAAGGCGAAGCCCCCCGCATGGGCCTTCCTCTTCCTCGGCGCCTGGAGCCTGGAGCCTGGAGCCCGGAGCCCTCCGGCCTAAAAGGGAGCCTGGGGCCCAGGGCCTCCTCCTCCTCCTCCTCCTCCTCCGAGGCTCCCCATGCCTCCCTCCCCCGCAGAAAGAAAGAAAGAAAGAGAAGGAAGGAAGGAAGGAAGGAGGGCTGGGGCGCCCTTGGAGAGAAGAGAGGCGGGCTCTGGGACAGCCAGGGGTTTGGAAGCCCCGCCCCTTCCCCAAAACCGGAGGGGGGAGGAGGGAGCCCTCTGCACATGCCCCGGAGCCGGGGGGCCAGGCAGCCCTTCCCTTCCCAGGGCGTGCCTTCCGAGTCAGTCTGGCCCCGTGGCAGATGGAGGAGAGACCTCCAAGAAGAAGACCCTCTCCTCTCCTCTCCTCCCCTGCTCTGCTCTGCTTCAATCCATCCCTCCATCCCCAGAGGGACCTCCTTCAGAAGAGAGGCCCTCCATCTGTCCTGCACCCTTCCTCTCTTCCTCCCTCCCTCCCTCCACCTTCCCCAGCATTATTCTCTTTTCCAAAGAGTCCTCGTGATGGGTCCAAAGTAGGACAGCCTCAGTTTTCTCATCTTGACTTCTTGCAGGGAGGTTTCCAGCTTGATCTGCTCCAGGACCCCTTTGTTTCTCCTTTTGGCTGTCCTCCATGGGATCCTCCTCAGCATCTTCTCCAGAAACACATTATTCTCCCAAATGCTGCATTGGTTTTCTTCCTGTCCTCTTTCTTAAGTGCCCAGCTCTCACATCCATCCGTGGGAATAATAGGGAAAAGGATGACTTGTAGGATTCTGACTTTTGGGCTGAGTTGCATCTCTTTGCATTTTAGGATCTTCTCTAGTTCTTTCATAGCCACCCTCCCCATTCTTAGTCTTCTTCTGATTTCCTGACTGCAGTCCCCATTTCTATCAAGGTTTGATCCCAGGGATGGGGACTCTTTGACCATTTCGATTTCCTCATTGTCTAGACGTTGAACTTGTGAAGGTCCTCCATGGGCATTGTTTTTCTTTTCTTTGCATTCAGCATTCATCCTGCCTTGGCCCTTTCTTCTTTGGTTTTCTTTAGAAGTTGTTCCAGGTCTGTGTTCCACCTTCTGTCCAGGAGGAATCCCAAAGTGTCCTCCATTTGGAGCAGGACTCAGAAGCATGGCTTGCCATTGAGAGGAGCGTTTATAGGAGCATTTGAGCTTTGAGTTGGCTGTGTCTAGGATGACCAGGTGTCCTCCTTTTTTCCAGGACCTGTCCTGCATTTCAACCTCCTTCTGTCCAGGAGGAATCCCAAAGTGTCCTCCATTTGGAGCAGGACTCAGAAGCATGGCTTGCCATTGAGAGGAGCGTTTATAGGAGCATTTGAGCTTTGAGTTGGCTGTGTCTAGGATGACCAGGTGTCCTCCTTTTTTCCAGGACCTGTCCTGCATTTCAACCTCCTTCTGTCCAGGAGGAATCCCAAAGTGTCCTCCATTTGGAGCAGGACTCAGAAGCATGGCTTGCCATTGAGAGGAGCGTTTATAGGAGCATTTGAGCTTTGAGTTGGCGGTGTCTAGGATGACCAGGTGTCCTCCTTTTTTCCAGGACCTGTCCTGCATTTCAACCTCCTTCTGTCCAGGAGGAATCCCAAAGTGCCCTCCATTTGGAACAGGACTGAGAAGACTGGCTTGACATTTCTGGGAGCCTCTGGAGCTTTTCATTGGTCCTGTCCTATATTTTTCTTGAATAATAGTGTCTCCCATTTTGCTGTGCCCTGTCCTCCTGTGCAGTCAAGACATTTGGTCCAGAGTGGCCAGACATGTCCTCCTTTTCCAGGACTTGTCCTACACTTCAAGCTTCTTGTCCAGGAGGAATTCCCAAATGCCCTCCATTTGGAGTAGGACTAAGAAGCATAGATTGACATTTATGCAATGCTTATGTGTTCATTGTATACTTGCTCTTATCATTTTAGAGATGTTTTAATTTTGTACATTGATGTTTTAGATTGTATGCCATGTGGCAGGTTTTTCATTATCTATTATTGTTATTTTTATTGTATTTTGATTCCTGCTATGTAAAGCACTGTGCAAATTTTGCAGCACTCTATAAATAAATGTTAATACTACTAAATACTACTACTACTACTAATGATAATAATAATAATGAGTGTTTTGAGCTTTTGCCTGGATCTAGAAGCCCCACTCTTTCTCCCCAAAAAAGGGAGGGAAGCACTCTGCACATGCTCTGGAGCCAGGATAACCAGATGTCCTCACTGTAAAGGAGGACAAGGCACTGCCAAATGTAAGACTGTCCAGAACAATGTGGGAGCTTACCAAATAAAAGCCAAAAACATTCCTATATATAAAATCATGACACATGTCAACAAAGAGATCTCACAGGCCCTTTGAGACTCACTGGAAGAAAGAAGTTGGTAGCATGAACTTTCCCAGACTTAAGCTACTTCCTCAGGTGCATCTTATCCATCTCCAAAACATGCATCTGAGGAAGTAGACTCAAGTCTAGGAAAGCTCAGGCTGCCAACTTCTTTCTTCCAGTGAGTCCCAAAGATGCTACACAATCTCTTTGCTGACCTATGCAATGAATTTATATATGTGTATGAGTGTTTTTAGCGGTGTCCTACATTGTTCTGGAGCCATAAAACCCAATGGATGAACTTGAGCAAAAGTCACACCCTCTCAGCCTCAGAGGAAAGGCCATGGCAAACCTCCTCTGAACAAATCTTGCCAAGAAAACCCCAGGATAGGGTCGCCATAAATAAGTCGGAAACGACTTTGAAGGCACACAACAACAAGTCCAGGGTTAAAATGTGCTCTTAACTAAGTCAGAACTAAGGTTTTGACTGGGAACAGATCCATTTATGAGCCATAGAAAGGAATCCATGCAGATGTTGGGAAGTGTTCCCCATTGCCCATATCACCTACAATTGGAAATATATATATATACTAGTTGAGGGAGTTCCTTTTGGCTCTGGCTCATGCTGGGGATTAGGAAAGCTGCTCTCCCCCATTTCATGCCAGATGTCCAGAGCGGATCAGAATATTTATGGCTGCATAGCACAGCTGGGCTTTGCAGGGATCAAATCTTTGGCCGGCTTTAGTTTATTAATCTTCTGATGGAAGCAAACAGTCATTCTGCAATAAACTCAGAACGGGAGAAAAAGAAAGGTTTTGCACTGCCTCCTTTGCTCATGGGCATCCTGAAAGCTCACTGTGGCAAATGGAGGAGATGGAGGAGATGATCCAGGGCAGCTCTTATTTTATGGCCGGAATTGAATTTAAAACATTGCCATGCTTCTTCAAAGAGGCAATGTGGTGCAGTGGTTTGGATGTTGGACTAGGATGCCTGGAGACCAGGGTTCGAATCCCTACTCAGCCATGGAGACCCACTAGGTGACCTTAGGCATGTCACACTTTCTCAGCTTCAGAGGAGAGCAATGACACATGTCATCTGCAGAAATCTTGCCAAGAAAATCCTAGGATAGGCAGCCGTTAGTCACATAACAACAATAAGAAGGGTATGGCACACTGGGTACCTTCCTTAGAGTTCGGGCTAAACCCTGGAGCAGATTCACCGCCCCCACCGAGATGGAAGCCACTAGACTCCACTGCCAAAAGAAAGGAACCTGGGCCAGAGCCCTGCTGACTCCTTATCTAGTCTTCATTTAAGCGGGGTATTATTATTATTATTATTATTATTATTATTATCTAGGTCTGGTCTCTCCACACAGCAGGATGATGTGGTGAAAAGCAGAGATGGCTTGGAAACACTGACTGAGTTATGATCAAAAGTGACATTTGGGGCTTCAGAGGGAAGCTGGTAATCTCTGTTTATCACCCAAACGTGGGTGGCAAATCCTCTGTGCCCCCCTTCAGCCCCAAAACATCTTTGTGAGAGTGAACATTGGGAGAGTTGATCTGATGCCTGGTTATTATGTCTGCTCACAATCATGCTCAGATAATCCTTCTCCTAAAGATTAGGAGGAGAGGAGGAAGGGCAGAGGGGCAGGAGGTTAGATATGAGAGAAAAATATGCAAAAGGGTGGTGGGGTGTTTTAGCTATTCAAGTTGTCTTGGAGTTCCAGTTTTGAGGGGAAAGCGGGGCTGTGGCTCATTTGAAATGTAGTGCTGGAGGAGAGACCTACAGATACCATGGACTGCCAAAAGAGAGAGGGAGAAGGAGGGAGAGAAATCAGTGGGTTTAAGAACAAATCAGGCCAAAATTCTCACTAGAAGTCAAGATGACTAAACTAAGACTGATGGACTTTGGACGTATCCTGAGATGATGTGACTCACTGGAACGATTGATAAGGAGGGAGCTCAATAGAAGAGAGGAAGATGGCATTACAGGTGGATGGGGTCCATCAAGGGAGCCAGGGCTTCCCTGAGCTTGCAAGACCTGAGCAGGACAGTTAGTTGTATTTTTTGGGGGGGGGGTGCTTTTGGAGGTCTCTCATTTATAGGGTTGCCATAAATCAAAGTCAGCTTGATGGCAAGCAACAACATCCTCATGTAGCCTGGAGAAGAGAAGGTTAAGAGGTGACATGAAAGCCATGTTCAAATTAATATTCCTTTGAAACCTGAATTATTTTTATTAAACATTTTAGATTTGATTGACACCAAATGAAGCCAAGATTGTAAAAGTGTTATATATGATTACAGCTGCTAGACTGCTTTATGCCAAGTTCTGGAAATTAGAGACAATACCTTCCTTAAATAATTGGAAAATGAAAGTAAATGAACTAGCTACAATGGACTGTTTGTCGATGTACATGGCAGGGAAATCTGATCAAAAGTATAAAAAGAAATGGGCATGGCTATATAGAAGTCAGAAATAGAAATAAAATTGGATAAGGACTAAATCAAGTTCACTATAATAATTGTATTGAAAATTCACAGATAAGATATATATGTATTTATATAATTTAATCCTTTTTCCCCCCTTCCTTCTCTCTTTAATTATAAGATTTATTATCTAACGTAAAGATTTATATTTAAACGTATCTGTAATGAAGATATGGAATTTATGATATACTTCCACTTGTATGTATATGTAATAATAATAATAATAATAATAATAATAATAGAAAGCCGTGTTTTAATATTTGAAGGAATGTCATATTGAGGATACGGCAAGCTTGTTCTCTGCTGCTCCAAAGAATAGGACATGGGACAAGGGATTCAAGCTACATAAAAAGAGATTTCGCCTAAACTTTAGGAAGAACTTCCTGAAGGTGTGAGCTGTTTGACATTGGAAGACGCTGCCTTGGAGAGTGGTGGAGTCTCCTTCTTTGGAGGTCTTTAAACAGAGGCTAGACAACCACTTGTCAGGAGTGCTTGTGTTGTATTCCTTCATGGAAGAATGAGTTGGACTGGAAGGCCCTTGAGGTCCCTTCCAATGCTATGATTCCATAATTGTATGACTCTATTATCATCATAGTATTAGTAGCAAAATAAAGATGATGTTAGTTTGTTCAAGGAAGGCCAGTTATGGTCGTACAACCAATTGTGCTCTTTTTCTGCCTTTGCTTGTTCTTTCTGTGGTCACCCTGAAGAGTCTCACATGGCATATTCAGAACAGAGCTGCTGCATAATGGATGACTTGACCCTTCTGCCATTTCTACCAGCGACAGCGGCTCCGGTTGCATGACTCCAGATTAACTATTCATGAGTTGTCACTGACACCCCTGCAAAACAATTGCACCAGGCAAGCCTGGGGTCCAATTAGCAAGATCTTGTTACTGAACATGTCAGCTGGCTTAAGCAAATGACTGGTCAGGACAATAGGTTGAGGGTCCCCCCTAAAGGCCTTTGGAAACTGAGATGGGGGCCGTGAGAACAAGAAAGCAGAAGAAGATAGAGGCTGAGGACGAAAGGGCTACTGTCTGGTATCTTTGGAAGAAAGGCTAATGCCCCTTGAATGGGGTATCCTCAACCACACTACTCTCATTTCTCAAGTGAAAGCAGGAGCAGACATTAAAAGCAGCTTCTGTTGTGGTATCACAGAATAGGGAATGCCAACCAGTTCTTCTCAGGATTTACCTCCTTTAACTAGTAACTTAGAATTGTAGAATTGCAGAGCTGGAAGGGACCCCAGGAGTCACCTAATTGAACAACTTGCCTGCTCAGGTGTCCACAGCGAAAGCATCCCTGACAGATGGCTGCGCAACCTCTGTTTAAAAATCTCCAGAGAAGAAGAGTCAAAACCTTCCGAGGGAGATGCTTCCACTATTTGACATCTCTTATTGTTGGTCTTGTTAGACAGACATCCCAATAACAGATGGACCATCCAATGTTATAGGTATCTTTCACATTGCACAATTATGCCACTTCAATGCCACTCTAACTGCCCTGGTTCCATCCTATGGAATTCTAGGATTTTAGTTTTGCAAGATATTTAAAGTTCTCTTCCTAAATGGCTCCCTAAATACCAGAATTGCATAGGATGGAGCCCTGGCAGTGAAAATGGTATGACAATGATATAATTGTACAACATGAAAGAGACCTTACATTTCAGTTCCATACATTGAAGACAGAAGGATTTTGGATTTGTGAAATCCTGTTTTGCTGTTGTTTCTGTTTTTTCAGCACCCCTCTCTCCCAATATCCCCCAACCCGAGTCAGGCACAAAAGGTGTCTTGAAGGAATAGGTGACTCTAAACCCTTTCTGGAGCTAGAAGTTTATTTCCAGTATCAGAGCTCAACAGAGCTGACAGTCCTCAGCAGAGTCCAGTTTTAACCCCCCAAAATGTGGCTGTGGATATGTGTTAAACATTGGTATGGAGCTGGATCAGGGATAGCGAGTGGAAGAGTGATTTGGAAGCTTCAATGGGTCAAATGGGTGGTATTCAGCTTCTTCATTGAATTCCCTCTGAAGGATCATGTCTACAGATTGGCAGCGTAGTTTGATATGAGTTTTACTTTGGATGTTGAAAGGCAGATCCTGGGAAAGCTACTCTTTTGGATTACATCTCCCAGAATACTCCATCCAGCAGGTCTGTTACAACTCCTTGATTCTTACATTAGGGTGTCAATTGCTGGCCATACTATCCAGGAAATTCTGAGGCGTTATAGTCTTAAAAAGTAACTTATCCAAGCTCTGTTCCAGGGATAGTTAAGGCATGAAAGCTCAGTTTAGTATGCCAGCAATGTCTGTTTTTGGACACAGATAGCCTTGGCAGAGTTATCTATGTTCTGGAAGCATCCAGATTAAATTACTGCAAGGAGCTTTGTACAGCAGCCAGAAACACAAATTTGTTAACAACAGGGCAGCCAAGAAGGATCTACCAGTCCACCTATATTCCACCAACTTTCTGTTTGTTTCTGGGTGCGAGGAAAAGAGTTTGCAGAGCTCCAAACTGTTTGAGAACAGGATATCCCCCAAATGGCCATACAAACCTGCCCATTTTCAAAGTGCAGATGCCATGAAAACAAATTGGTAATACTTCTCTGATATCCTGAACAAAAAACACATTTGCAAATAATTTAGGTAATTTATGTAGACATTTCTTGGTTGGGTGCTTTTAAGCGTCGGCAATCGAAAACCATGGAGTTTTGTGGTACCTTAAGGACTGACAAGCTTTATTTGGCACAAAGTACTTTTGCTGATGCAAACAAACAGGACAGAAGATTTACAAAATTTTCTCAACTCATCACATTGATATTCACATTGGTTTCATGATGTATATGGGAAGAGAGAGAAAGAAAGAGAGGGAGAGTTCATATATAAATATGCTGTATGTATGTATATGTATGTGTGTGTTTATATGTGTGTGTGTGTGTGCTGTATGTCTGTGTGCATGTGCGCATATATATATATATATATGTTACATGTATGTGTATATATTTGTGTGCATGTGTGTATATGTGTAGAGTGTGTATGTTTATGTGTGTATATATGCTGTATGTATGTGTGCATGTGTGTATGTATAGTGTGTATATGTGTGTAGTGTGTGCATTTGTGAATGTATGTCTATATATGTGTGTGCTTTATGTCTGTGTGCATGTATATGTGTGCGTGTGTGTGTATAGATATATATATGCTGCATGTATATATATATGTGTGTGTGTGTGTGTGTGTATAGTGTGTGTGTTTGTGCATATGTGTATGTACAGTGTGTATATATGTGTATATATGCTTTATGTATGTATGTATGCATGTATGTATGTATAGTGTGTATGTGTGCAGTGTGTACATGTTTGTGTGTACATGTTTGTGTGTACGTGTATATGTGTGCTGTGTGCTGTATGTCTGTGTGCATGTCTATGTGTGTGTGTATATATATATATACATATGCATATGCTGTATGTATGTATGTGTGCATATATATGTGTATAGTGTGTGTATGTTTATGTGTACAGTGTATGTTTGTTTGTGTATATGTGTGTGGTATGTCTGTGTGCATGTCTGTATGTGTGTGTGTGTGTGTGTGTGTGTGTATATATATATATATATATGCTTCATGTTATGTGTGTATATGTGTGTATAGTGTGTGTATATGCTGTATTTGTGCATGTATAGTGTGTATATACGTGTATGTGTGTAATGTGTGCATGTTTGTGTGTGTGTGTATATATATATATATATATATATATAATATATGCTGTGTGTATACTGTGTGCGTGCATATTATATGTGTGTGTTATTTATTTATTTATTTCATTTTTTTTTGCCACCTTTCTCCCAAAAAGTGACCCAAGGCGGCTCACAAGATATATGTGCTGTGTACGTGCGTGCGTGTGTATATATATATATATATATATATATACACACGCACGTACACACACACACACACACATATATATATATATATATATATATATATATATATATATATATATATAGTGTGTGTGTGTGTGTGTGTGTGTACCTACCTATCTATATGTAAATGCAGTTACCCATTCAACTACAGTCTCTGGCTGTGTCTGTACACACATGCACAAACACACACAGAGACAGAAAGTGTAGTTTTGGGGGCCCTCTCCTTCCCTTCAGACTCATAATAACTGGGATAAAGATCCCCATTTAGCATCCAGAACGATTATTCACAGGGACCGGTTTCCTAGTACGACTCTTATCCTCGAGCACACACAAGCACACTTCCGCTTCCGGGTCCGGCTGCGCCGAGGCGGAAGGAGGGAGGGAAGGCGAGCAATCGAAGGAGAGAACGAGCGGGCGGGAGGCGAAGGCAGGCGAAGCGCCTTGGAGTGTCCCTCCGGGCGACCCGTAGCTGCCTCGGTCGCTGCGCTTTCCCTTTTCTTTCGCAGTGTTGTGGCCCTTCCAGGCACCCGTAGCCCTTAGGTGAAGGAAGCGGCCTGGTCGCCTCTCATAGCTGAGCGCCTCCATCGAGGCCTAGTGGGCAGAAGACCCCCCTCCACCGACTCAGAGGGGCCCTGGAAGGCTCACATTGTTGGGGGTCCCCCTGACCGTGCTGAGGGGAGGGGTCTCCTCTCTTTTGAGGGATGAGGGGGTGACTGGGACCCCCAGAGCCTGAGTGGGGCCCATAGGGAACCCATAAGGAACCCATAGGGACCCCTTTCCCCAGCCCCCCTGCCCAGGAGGATGGGGCAGGGGCTCTTTGGGGGCCAAGGAGCTGCCTGAACCCGTGTCTCTGGCAGCGGAGGGGGACGGCGCCACAACGAGAAGCCCCGGAGCCCCCCCTGACCCCGCGGGGGTCGCCCCGCATGCGCCCCCTCCCTGCTGCAGAGCCACGGAGGAGGAGGAGGAGGCGGAAGAAGAAGAAGAGGAAGCACCCGAGTCCCCTGGTCCAGCCCTGGCGCCGGCCGGGGAGAGCGGCGTCGGTGGCGTCGGCGTCGGTTGGCGCCAGGGTTCCAGCGAGGAGGAGACGGCCATGGAGAGCCTGGCCGGCTACGTCTACAAGGCGGCCAGCGAGGGTCGGGTGCTGACCTTGGCCGCCCTGCTCCTCAACCGCTCCGAGAGCGATGTCCGGTACCTGCTGGGCTACGTCACCCACCAAGGTGGGCAGCGCTCCACACCACTCATCATCGCCGCCCGCAATGGACACACCAAGGTGGTGCGGCTCCTCCTGGAGCATTACCATGTGCAGACGCAGCAGACCGGCACTGTCCGGTTCGACGGGTGCGTACGTGAGTGCGGTACCTGCCTCATTGGGACAACGCATTTCTGGGGCCATTGACCCACTTTAGGGCTGACGTCACCCCGTTCTTGCTCAGTATATGGAATGGCGTGTGTTGTGTGCCTTCAAGTCACTTCCGACTTATGGCAACCCTGATCAACATATGGTCCTGCTTAACAAGAAGGTCCTTCATGCCTACGAAGGGTGCTAATGTATCCAGTGCCCTGCATCTGATTCAACTATAATCTTGATCTTTTGTTTTTGTGTGCCTTCAAGTCATTTCCAACTTATAGTTACCCTAAGGCAGACCTATCATGGGGTTTTCTTGACAATATTTTTTTCGGAGGAAGTTTGGTTTTACTTCTCTCAGAGGCTTGTGGGCCTCCCCTTAGACACCTTGTCGTTGTTGTTTGCCTTTCTGACGTTTCTGACTTATGGAGACCCTAAGGTGGCCCTATCAGGGGTTTTCTTGGCAAGATTTCTGCAGAGGAGGTTTGCCATTGCCTTCCCCTGAGGGCGAGAGAGTGTGACTGGCTCAAGGTCACCCAGTGGGTTTTCATGGCTGAACTGGGAATGGAATCCTGGTCTCCATAGTCCAACACTCAAACTACAACTACACTATACTTGTTCTCATTGTGTGGGTTACTCATGCCTTTTTCTGATTGGTAGTTACAAGTTGTAGAAATGGTTTCCCCTGAAACCTCAAAAATAGAGGGAGCCAAAAAATGGAGGGAGCCTCATCATCTGCTATTCTGTTCATCCATAGCTTCCTTCTCCTGGCTTGACTTATGTTACCCTAATCAGCCTGAACCACAGTTAATATTGTTAGAATACAACCTCTATCTGTCCTGCAAAGAATGTTGGGAGATGCAGTTCAGCATTTTATGGACAGCCTAGGTTTGCCACTTCTGCTAGAGACCAACACACTGTATATACTCAGCAATAAGTCAACCTCATGTATAAGTCCAGGCAGGTTTGGGGACCAAAATTATGGATTTTGATATGACCCATGGATAAGCTGAGGATAGAACTTAGGGGCAATGTAACGAAGGCTCTAAAGGATGAAACCAATGAAAACGATGCTAAAGAACTTACAAAATTTCATCAGATATAACTATTTGTGTTCACACTAAAGGCTGGGTGGATGAGAGAGTAGAGGGGGATCATTGCTTCCAGGACAGATTACCCTCTTGCCTTTCACCAGGGGATGATTCATTTTTTAAATAAGAGTTATAGTCCAAAACTTACATTGACCCATGGATAAGTATACTCAGGTTTTTCTTCACCTAAATTTCTAGACTTATACATGAGTATATGCAGTAACTTGGCTGACTGAGTCCAGCCATGTGCTGCAGGAAGAGATACTTTTTCCCCATCATTCTTGCCCATCATTCTTGCCATAACTTTTTCCCTGACAAATTGACTGTTGCAATTGTGAGGGCTAGAAACCTACCCCATGAGGTACAGAGAAGTTAGGCTCCCCACAGGGAAAATCCCATAACATCTTAAAGACAAACATAATAATGGCATGAAGTATCTATTCCTTTTTATCTGTGGAAAGGTTGAGAGCCGGTGTGGTGTACTGGTTTGAGTGTTGTCCAACTCTGGAGACCAGGGTTTCATTCCCAGCTGGGCCATGAAACCGAGTGGATGACCTTGAGCCAGTCACACACACTCAGCCTTGGAGGAAGGCAATGGCAAATCTCCTCTGAACAAATGTTGCCAAGAAAACCCCATGGTAGGTTCACTTTAGGGTTGTCCTATGTTGGAAACAACTTGAAAGCACACAACAACAACAGATCAAGGTTATACTTGAATCGGATGTGAGGGCTTGGAAATCTTAGCATCCTTCTTGAGTTATCAGGCATGAAGAATCTTCTTGTTAAGTGGGACCACATATTGATCATGCAGAACCATGAAAAGAAAGCTTAAGTGAGTAGGTTAGTTTGAGATCACAGACCTGATGGAGGAACGTTCCCAGGTACACAGAGGTCTTTGTATGCAGGCTTTCATTTTGCAGTCAAAGCAGACTTAACTCAGCAACTGGATGGACCTTGTGGCTTTTTCCAGTTCTATATTTCTATGACTTTGGGGAGAGCAAGCAAAGGCTTGGCGATGGGCTCCCCTCAGTTCTTAGTGGGTAATGCTTCTGTTGCCTAATTCATGAGCAGATGTGCTGACAATCTTCATTGTCTAGGTATACCAAAGTTACATTTTTAAAAGCAGTATCACAAGAGTAAAGTTACTTCACTGGTATAACCAGTGAACAGTTTTTAGTTCTTTTAAGCTACTTTTAAAGGCATTTTGACAGGGAGTTTTCAAGCTTTATGCCATTCTCTTATCATCGCCCAGGGGATGTTTTTGCTCAAAAAAAAAAGTAGCATAAAGTAATGGAAAAGTAACAAGTGGTGTAACATGTATTGTAACAAGTTACCTTTTTCTGTCATCATAACAAGTGAGAACAACTGGTTACTCAGCCTTTTTCATGTCCTCCTTGTCCTTTCTGTAAGAGAGGTGCTTTCCTTCCTGATAATTTCTTTCTGTGACATCGCTGAGGAGTGGGGTTGCTGAGAGCTGTGAGGCCTACCATTGAGGAGGGCAGCCTAGACTGGCCAGCTGTGCAGTCAGACCTCCCAGCTGCCCTCTGCACCTGTTGAAATGGATTAGGTATGATGACAGCAATTCAGGCTTCAGATAAGTCTGATAAGGGATTTCAGTGGCATCATGATGGATATGGTTCATGTAATCTCAGATGAGATCTAGACACCATAGAAAAATGGTTTCTTTTGGGAAGATTAAATTGACAATAGAGTTTGGTTGGAGCCAAGAAGGCTCTGTGGGAACCACTGCAGAGTTATCAGATCAGGCTCCCTAGGTTGAACGTCAGCCCTGATTAGAAGGAAATGGGAGACAGGTCCTGTCCACAGTTCCCCTATACGGCACCATTCCTTTTGACTTTAATAAGATGTGTGGACAGTTTATGTGTTCATAGGTGACCTTAAAGCAGGTTTGCTGAAGCCTGTTCTTTGTCACTGTTTAATTCTAGACAGTCGGGTGAGCCTAGTTGCTGCAGTGAGTCCCGGTGTGGTATTTCTGTTGCTAGGGAGAACTCTAGAGCCTCCCTTTTAAAGCAATTTATACACTAGCAGAGGAAACCAAAAGGGTTGGAGGAATAAAACCCCTGCATAGTAGCTGAGTGTTCCTTGCCTAAGAAAATCCTATGAAATTGATGGGGTTGCCATCAAGGCAACTTGAAGGCACATATACACACACACAGAGTACCTGGAGGGAGTAATAAGGACCGATGGGGAGCCTAGTAGGGGCTCTTATCAAAGTCCTCTCTCCCTCCAGCAGAATATTTGTCTTGTTGACAAGTGAGGTTTCCACTTCCTTGTCCACTTTGAGACACCTTGAAAATGGAGAGATGCATTATTGTTCTGGTATCTTGCAACAAGAAGCTCACACAAAACATGAATCTTAAAGCTGTGATCATTGCATGTTCTCCTGTTTAGCAATCTTTTCAGCCTGGGCTGCTTTGGTGAGTCATTAATGACAATGTAGTTTGGAGCTCACTTATCCAGATGGCATGCAGAGTGGAGGCCAGTTCCAAACTTGCATAAATGGGAAGTCTGTTAATATGAAATTGTCGTCATCCAATTATATAACTAAGGGCCTTTGCAGACTGCCAGAAATAGTGCAAATTGAGTCCACTTTAAGGGTTAGGGTTAGGATTAGGGAATTATGGGAACTGTATTTTATTGTGGCACCAGAGCTCTCTGACAGAGAAGGCTCAATGTCTCAGAAAAAAAACAATTCCCATGATTCCCTAGCACTAACCCTAATCCTTAAAGTTACTCAATTTGTATTATTTCTGGCAGTCTGCAAAGGCCCTAATTTGGGTTTTTTAAAGTTATACCAGCACTAACTTCCTGTCTTCTTTCTGTAGTTACGTCATTGATGGTGCCACAGCACTGTGGTGTGCAGCCGGCGCTGGCCACTTTGAAGTCGTCAAGCTCCTGGTGACCCATGGGGCCAATGTCAACCACACTACAGTGACCAACTCCACACCGCTGCGGGCCGCCTGCTTTGACGGCAGGCTTGACATCGTGAAGTACCTGGTGGAGAACAATGCCAACATCAGCATTGCCAACAAGTATGACAACACTTGCCTTATGATCGCTGCTTACAAGGGGCATGTGGATGTGGTGCGGTATCTCCTGGAGCAGAATGCTGATCCCAACGCCAAAGCTCACTGTGGTGCCACAGCCTTACATTTTGCTGCTGAGGCGGGCCACTTGGAGATTGTTCGTGAGTTGGTGAAGTGGAAGTCTGCCATGATGGTGAACGGCCATGGCATGACACCGTTGAAAGTGGCTGCTGAAAGCTGCAAAGCAGATGTTGTGGAAATGCTGCTGGCACATGCCGACTGTGATCGCAAGAGCCGGGTCGAAGCTTTGGAACTCCTGGGTGCCTCGTTCGCCAATGACAGAGAAAATTACGATATCATGAAGACCTACCATTATTTATATTTAGCCATGCTGGAGCGGTACAGGGACAGCGAGAACATTATAGAGAAGGAAGTCCTGCCTCCAATAGAAGCTTACGGCAGCCAAACAGAGTGCCGTACCCCTCAGGAGCTAGAGGCTATTCGCCAGGACAGAGATGCCCTCCACATGGAGGGACTCATAGTCCGAGAGCGGATTCTGGGCTCTGACAATATTGACGTGTCGCACCCCATCATCTACCGCGGTGCCGTTTACGCAGATAATATGCAGTTTGAGCAGTGCATCAAACTCTGGCTCCATGCCTTACATTTGAGGCAGAAGGGCAACAGGAACACCCACAAGGACCTCCTCCGGTTTGCTCAAGTCTTCTCGCAGATGATCCACTTGAATGAGCCAGTGAGAGCCAAGGACATTGAGAGCGTTTTGCGGTGCAGCGTCTTAGAAATTGAGCAAGGGATGGCTCGGGTGAAAAGCGCACAGGAGGCTGAGCTCCACACAGCCCTGGACAACTACGAATGCAACATCTTCACCTTCTTGTACTTGGTGTGCATCTCCACCAAGACCCAGTGTAGGGAGGAGGAGCAAGCGCGGATTAACAAGCAGATTTATAACTTGATCCATCTGGATCCCAGGACACGAGATGGATCCAGCTTGCTCCACCATGCTGTCAACTCTAGTACACCAGTGGATGACTTCCACACCAATGATGTTTGCAGCTTCCCCAATGCACTGGTCACCAAGCTACTCTTGGACTGCGGCGCCGATGTCAACGTGGTGGACAATGAGGGCAATACGCCACTCCATGTCATCGTTCAGTACAATAGGCCCATCAGCGACTTCTTGACTTTACACTCCATCATCATCAGCCTGGTGGAGGCTGGTGCACACACAGATATGACGAACAAGCAGAAGAAGACGCCTCTGGACAAAAGCACCACTGGGGTGTCTGAAATACTCCTTAAAACTCAAATGAAGCTGAGTCTGAAGTGCCTGGCTGCCCGAGCTGTGCGGGTTTATCATATCAGTTATCACAACCAGATCCCCAAGACACTGGAAGAGTTTGTAGAATTTCACTAGGGCACATCTCTCGGGGTATATGTGGGTGGGTGGTTGGGTGATTGTGACCCTTCTCACCTCCCTCCACAAAAATGGCCACAGTCTAGTCAATAAAATATCAGACAGAGTTTTTGGAATTTCCGTTTTCTTCTCCCTTCTTTCTGTAGCAAGTGCACACCACCCCCTCAAAAACTTGCTGTCTTGCTTTCATTTGTTAACTTCTCTTCTGGTCTCTGAAATTCCAGTGGGCAGGATGGAAAGGGGTTGGTTTCTTTCTCTCTTTTCATGAACTGGGGAGGGTGGATGGGATAGGGGAGAGAAGTCACTCAAAATAAGTGTATTTTGATACTCTGATGCACACGGGTTTTACCATTGACAGCTGAGAATGCTTTTTAAACAATTACCTGCAAATATATTTGCATTTAACCAGTTGAACCAGCCTGTTACCTATGCAGCAATTTGGAAAGTCTTCCTACAGGAGACAGGGAGGAAGGAGCAGAGAATGGAGAAGGGAGTTGTTGGGAATTTACTGAAACATGCAAAGCGATCCAGGGAAATTTATTCCTCACCAGCCTAGTTTTAATGCCTTTCAGTTCCTACTGGAATTGTCCAGTAATTTTATTTTTTTAAAAAGTTGTTTGCAATGAAATGAAAACAGGTTCCCTACAAACAGGAAAATGCAGATTTAAATTCAGGTGTGTGAATGGGCTTAGCCAACATTGTGTAATTGATTATTTCTTTGTTGATAATGAGAAGAAAAATCAGGCATACCTCTGCAGCTCAATCCTCCTTTAGATGGGACTTTAAAAAGTCACACACAAACACTTTGATGTATATGTATATACATGTGTATATGTATATGTATGTATATAAGTATACATGACATCTATACATATATATGACGTGTGTATATGTATATACAATGTGTATATGTGTGTTTGCATGTCTATCATTGTGTACATGTTTCCTGCGGTGGTAAAAACAATTTTGGTTAAGGACAGATCTTAACACCACACCTGAAATAGTAACCTGAAATGCATATTCCAGATACTTGGGAAACGAAGATGTTTTTACAGGATGAATATTTACTTTATTTTTTTAATGGAAATATGATGTTGATCCATAGCAGGGAAGGTTCAGGGAAGAATGACAAGTTGTATCAGCTGCCCGCCTACCTTGCAAATAGGTTTCCATGTCTCCAGTCCTTTCGTTATGGCACACATCAGGATTATTTTCCAGAACAATCTTCCTCCCACTCCCATAAATCAACAAAGGCCATCTTTAAAATTGTTAGTAGTACCTTTATTAAATGAAGAATGTTTGACCTGTGAAAAATATCTCCTTAACAAACTTCAGCAGCCAAATGTTAAGATTTTATTTTGACAGGCTCCTGAAATTTGCCATTATTTTAAATGCCACTTTCTAACTGTCAAGACAATGAAAGAATGTTCTGCAGTCTTTTTTTTTTTTTTAATGAATCAAAGAACTCTGATTAAAACTAAAAATTAAAGGGCATTCCAGGCACTGGTGTGTATGTTTGTATAACAAATAAAACCTTGAATGTGAAATTATCTCTTAATTCTGATATTTTTTTTCTCCTTTTCAAAACTTGTTGTTCTCATTGGGTGTCAGCAAGGGAGAGAAAGGAGCTAGTGCCATGATACTTGACTTGTAAATTTGCTTGCTTGGAATCAAAATGTTCAAAACTCCTGTTTAACCTGTACGCTGGACCTGTCATACACAAACTTGGATTAGACTCTGAGGAAGCAGGTATGAAAATTGGGGGCAGGAACGTCAACAATTTAAGATATGCAGATGACACCATACTACTAGCAGAAAAGAGCAAAGACTTGGAATGACTACTGGAGAAACTCAAGGAAGAAAATACAAAAGCAAGGTTAAAGCTGAACATTAAAAATGATTTACATAACTTTAAGGGAGGCAATGAAGACACTGATATTCTAAGGTCAATGAGTGTGAGTGAGTGAAAGTGAATGTGAAAGAGAAAACTATGCCTCTATAGTTTCTCCATAGTAAGCCTTTGACAAACAAAAACATCCAAACATCTTCATTTTTAAAAAAGTTTAATTTCCTTAAAATCTTATGGCTGCAGCATTTTATGTATGTTACTGCATTCAGCTGAACATTAATATTAACAATAGCATAAATAACTACTATGCAGAAGAGGAAAAAATGGCCAAATTAAAACCTTTCCATCATACAAAACTATATACATATAATACATTTTTTTCCTGTCTTGGTTGATTTTGGAAATTGCACAACTTGTTGGGAAACCCTTCAAACTGGTTCTTTTCATTTTTCTTAAACTCACCTTTTAAAAACAAGGTAAACATTTTCAGAATAAGTATATACAGCTGAAGATTGAAGGCTTGTGTTAAGGTGCTTACAATTGTTGGTATTTGTGTTCAGTGCATTAAAAGAAGGTGATTAAGATCTCTTTACTGCTCCGTGTTAAAAATAAAGTTAAAAAATTGGAAAGATGTGTGAAAAGAGACTTATGTCAACCTGGGCATTTTTTCTGCACCAGGTCCTTTGAAAGGAATATGGGTCCCAGGTGCAGAAGAAGTGTCTAGAGCAGGGATAGGCAACCTTTCCCCTTTAAGGGCCGAGGGCCTTCAACTCCCAGAATCCCAGGAGCTATTGGCCAACATGGGGCTATTGGCCGACATAGCTGAGGCTTCTGGGAGCTGAAGTCCCTCAGCCCTTAAAGGGGAAAGGTTGCCTACCCCTGGTCTAGAGTATTGCATCTTTTGTGTGGGTCCTTTGTAAAGTTTGGCGAATGTGCATCAATATTGTGAAATTAAGATGCTGTGGCCTTACTGATTCAGAGGTGGACACAGTTTGTAATGCTTATCACGTTTGTTCCTTTTCCTTGCAACATTTCCTCTTCTGAACAATGGCTAGAGAGCAAGTCAGTCTGTGCCCATCTGCAAGTTAAGTTCCATTTTATTCTAGCCATTTGGTTTGCACTATGTGATGCTGAACAGTTCTTAGCTGAAAGCATCAATTTTCTGCAATGCCCATTCATCCAGGAAGAGGTTCAGAATATGTTGAATGGTGGTATGTGCAATTGTTATTGGTTTTGGAGGGAATTCCCATGTAAATTACCTTTGCAGAATAATTCAGTCTGAGTGGATCCTTCCTTCTCTTTTTCTTTGGGTTTTATGGTACTCCTGCCTCTGCTTTTCTTCTTTTTAGATGTGAAATCTTCCCCTGTGGAAACGCAGACTGAAAGAAGTGTATCCCAAGACACAAAATGTCTTTGTATTGCCAAGAGGTAAAGGGCCAGCGCTGTGCAGTTTTTTGGACCAACTCGCTCCTTTCCTGGGTCTGTATGTATTGCCTTGGGTAGCCAAGACTGGTAATTTTGAAGAACAAGATCACCACTGAAGGATTCCCAGTCTCTGGTGGATCTCCCCTTGGAGTCCTCTCTGTGTATTTCCAGTGTCTTAAGCAGAAGGAAACAGTGAAAACCAGTTTGAAGTACCTGTGCCTGGCTGAACCTCCCCTCCTGTAGGAAATGCCGGACAGTCTGGTTGCTATCGATGAAGGGAGGGCAAACTGATGGACACCGACGACGGCCTCCGTGCTGGACCAAACTGGGCAGTGAGGAGTAACAGGGCCACTCGGTTGTGAAATGGAGACCTCAGTCCAAGTCCTTCGTGTTCTGATCCTTGCCCGTCTCTCGCTTGCGGCTGGCACTTTTGAAAAAGCCAAGCTGCAGAAACATGAAGATGAACAAAAACAGAGATAAGAAACAGAAGTCCATTGTCAACTCCAGTGTTTGCATTAATAGGACTGTTGACAGAAATGGACACTTTTTACCATGGCTGAGACTCCCTGACTATTTCAATGCCATCTCTGTCTTGCTCTCTTCCTCCCTCAGTATATGGCACTACTCAGTTTCTAAGCTACAACATCTAATTTATTTGCATTATTTTGTCCATTTGGAATCCTACCTTAGAATCTATTTCACAGTGCCTGACCATTAAAGAAATAAATACACAGACACATGAAATGACAACAGATGAAGTAGCGAATAAGAGAAAACAGAAAAATGTGCTAAAGTTTCATCACTTGATTTTTGGCCCAGTACAGTGTCTTCAACATATGGATGTAAAACCTCAAGACTCTGCCCATTAGCAATGCAGCAACCGTAGTTGGCAAATAATAACAGGGCCAAAAGGTTATCAGCAAGAATCTTTCTTTTTTCAAGGTGTATGTGGAGGACGCTATTTTGTAAAGGTAAATTAACTGCTGTAATGGGGGAAAGTTGCCTCAAACACCCCACGGTGCCCACATTGTATTCCACAGCCTCATGCTGAGGATGACCAAGATGCTCAAAGGTGTGGAAACCAAACTTTATGAGGAAGGCCTGAGGCAGCTGGCTATGTCTGCTTGGAGGAGAAACGACTGAGTCCTTTGTCGCCCTCCTAATTTTGAGATTCTATGATTTTATACCAGGATGAACCCCAATCTGAAAATCTGTAACTTGTACATTTTGTTGTCAGTATAGTTTCTGATAGTCTATTTTTTTTTTAAATAAAAAGGGGAGAAATCCAAACTAACTCTTGAGTTTTTCCTCACTGCTATGTCATTTGAACTCTTAGGGGAAAGGGTGGGGTGCAAGTCAAGTAAACTGTTCCATAATAATTTCCAGATCAATGCACTAAGCAGCGTGTGCTCTTGGGATCAGCTGCATAAATCACTCATTTGGCAATGGCTGTGCTTGGTGCCAGCTGAGTATATGGACAAGATCAGGGCAGCATTCAAAAAAGGCAACAAAGGTGGCACGGGCGTTCGTTTTACTGTGGTAGTATGCGGCTGTACATTGGATAACCTATTTTTGTAAACTGGACACTGAGCTAAAATTTTTTTTGAATGATGTTACTGCAGAACAGTACAATTCACCATATCCGTTGGGGACATATTCTCGGATTTATTGTGAAAACACAAAACTGTGTATAATAGCAAACCCTACTGAAATGAATGACATTCAGCAGAAGCTGACTATGGCGCTGCGCTGGAGGACCTAGCGATTCCTAGGCATTTCTAGGTCCTCCAGCACAACTCTATGGTCAACATATCTGGAAGCACACCATAGAATTGTGCTGGAGGACTTAGAAAATGCCTAGAGAGATTTCTATGGAATCCCAGGATTCATTGTGATACTAGAGCTCTTTGACACGGAGGGCTAAATATCACACAAAACTCCAAATCTCAGAATCCCATAGCGTTTGAGCCATGGAAGTCAAAGTGGTGTCACATTGCATTAATTCTGCAGTGTAGATGCAGCCTCAGTTGCATGGGTCAACAGACAGGTAGGCGGCCGGCCAGCCAAACAAACAAAGAGAGTTGGCTTCTTACCTTCCAGAGGGCCAGCACAAGTAGCCCCAGAAGCAAGAGCCCCCCTAATGTGCTCCCAATGATGATCCAGATGGGGATTTGGGAGTCCTCCACCTTGGAGATTTCAAAGATGATCTGCAAGAGAGGTAAAAAGGAGAGCAGCAATTCTGTAGTAGCTGTGGCCTCACTTGTAATGGAGGAGAAGGACCAAGTGGATGTGATTTTCAAGGAAGGGACAGGAGAAGAGGAAGACACAACAACAGGTTCTGATTTGTGTTAACAACCTGATGCAACTACACTGATGTGTCCATAGCATGTATTTCTGGCTATTGCCGGGAGAGGGCCCCCATATCCTACTCTTTGTGGGTTCAATGGACTTTGTGAGACCAAAAAAGAAATGCACGCCCACATGTGCTATACAAATGCACAATTTTCTGTTCTCTGCAATGTATTTATTAATCCATTGAGAAGTCTCCAATTTCACAAGCACACAAACTGCTCTTCATTTGTTGTGCACCTTCAAATAATTTCTGACGGATGGCAACCTAATGATTTGAGCATTGCACTATGACTCTGGAGTCCAGGGTTCAAAACCCAGTTTGGCCATGAGACTACTGAGTGACCCTGGGCAAATCACACACTCTCAGCCTCAGGGGAAGGCAATGCCGGACTCTCAAGAGCATGAATGTCTGCTTCCCAAGGAATCCAACAGAGTGGCAGGAAGAGACAAATATGAATCCTGGGTATAGCTACTGTCCAAATTCCAAACTGGTTGCAATGTACCAGAAGCTGAGAGTATCAGGCATGAAGAGCCCTAGAAGTCCAGGTGCTTACCTGCCGGCTAGGATCTTCTTCTCTGAAGACAAAGGCGCTGCGAAACCCTCTCTGCAGACATGCATTAATCACGAACCTCAGCGACTTGAATTTCATCTGGGCAGAACAAAGAGGGAAAGTCACACTGGGGCAGAAGGATGGGATGGTGCAATGGCCCAATATAGTTTATTATATTATTATATTATTTATAGTGTCAGAGAGTTTCTTAGGCCAGTTGTATGCTGCCTTGAAGCAATAAAAAAGTCAAATGAGATGCTATGTGTATTATTGTTTGCAGAGGTAGTGCCTGCAAATAGTAAAATGCCTCCTGCTTGTCAAGGCATGTGATTTTCCTCCCCTCTGTATCTTCCATTGAACATGCTTTGCTCTAAGATTGGGAAGAAGGGCTTAATTTGCAAACCTGATTGCTGAGGCATGCATCGCTGATGAAATCCCATTGTGGGAGGGGAAAATATTGGCGGGACATGCCCATTCCCCCCATAACATCTGCTTCCACCCATTCTCCTTTCCTAATCTACTGGATGTTGAATTTCCAAAGTGTGTGTGTATGTGTGTGTGTGTGGCTCCTGGGGCTCATCTTGGTGCCGAAAGGGGATGCATCTGTTCCTGATTTGGCCCCATTTGCTCCCTGTTTGGGGTAATTAAAGCAATCTGTGTTGATGTGGCACTGGGAAGGTTTCACAGTCTGGTTTTCTCAGCTAAGGAGGAGAAGGGAGGTTTCAGTTTGGGAAGGGAGGAGGCTTGCTAGCAGCTGACAAAGCTGGCAGGGGAAGGGGAGTCAGGATGGTGCTTCCCTGGAGTCTGGGGCTTCCTCAGGACAGAGGCATCCTTGGTGGCACAAGAGCCCTGCCTGCTTTGGATACTGCTTTGGATACGGTGGAGGCTACACGGCTTTGCAGACTCGTCCTTACAGCTCTCAGCGACTTCATCCAGAGGTTTCCGTACAAGAGGAAGCTGACTTCTTCGTTGGCTGCCAGATTCACATTGCAATCTATTGATATCACATCGGAATTGCTGTGGTTCTGGAGAAAAAGGAAAAGGGGGAGCCAGAGGTCAGTCAGAGCAAGACCACACAGTGGTCAATTCTGCCCACCTCTTCTCCACAAATCTGGAAGGAGATTCTGGGTGTGCAAGGAGTTTGGGCCAATTTCCTACCCCAGTCCCTCCCCATGGGCAACACTCATCCCAACCGCATGTCTGAATACCGTTTCCATCTGTGCCCTTCCCAAAATGGTGGCAGGAAGTGACAGCCTGTCCTTTGGCCATTTTGGGAAGTTTACAGGACCTGAGCAGAGCAGTGGATGATAGGGCATCTTGGAAATGTCTCATCCACAAGTCAGGGATGACTTGAGCTCAGTTAACAATACAATGTTCATGGTGTGGAAAATGCCACGGGTCCCTTTCTTTTTGCGCAATTGTTGCACTGTAATTCCATTTTGACTGCCATGATGACATTCTATGCAATTCTGGACTTTGCGGTTTCCTAAAGTATTTTGAATTATCAACCAGAGAGCTCCAGTGCCTTACCAAGCTGCTAATCCCAGGATGCTATGGCAGTGAAAGTGGAACCATAACACTATAACTTTGTAGTGTGAAAGGGTCCATGGGGAAATACCTCACTATGGCACTGCATATATATGAACCTGAGCATGTTGTTATCCAGAGATGGTACAGAGGTTGGGCCTTGCTTACCAGCTGAGGATGGCGGCCCAAATCCTCATCCGAGGGTGTTCTGCGGTAGTCTGTATTGTTGCCTCCGATGTGGCATTTCATGTTTTCCTGTAACAGGAAGAAATAATAATACAGAATAATGCAAGAGGCGGCATGCAAAATCTGCTCTATGACTTTATGGTTCCTCTGATTCTAGCAATGGTTTGGTAAGAAGGAAGACTCTCTCATGGCCTTCCAGAGGTTTGTTTGTCAAAGCTCTTGGATCTCTTCTATTGGCTCCTGCCATTTTCCTCCTTCCAACCAGCTGTGCATGGATGGGATTGGGAATGCTCTTCTGGAGATGTTTTGCAGCCCAAAAAGTGTAATAATTGGTTCCATGGAAGCAAGGGAGTGACATGGCAGATGGGAGGAAATCCAGGGATGACCCAACGCCTGGAGAAAACAGCCCCCAAGCCAGCCAAATTTGCCCCTCTGGGCAAATGTCTACAAACAGAAGTTGTTAAGACAACCATTTTCAAATGCTTCAGATGGTCAGATATCTCTGATGTAATCCCTCTGTCCTCTTCTCTGTCCCATGAAAGAGTCCAATCTGTTTGTGTGTGTGTGTGTGTGTGTGTATCTCAGACATTTGCAAACCCCACCTTTCTACATTTTTTTAAAAAGGTTCATTATTATTTCCCTCTAGTTTCAAATCTTGCAGAAACTGGGTCAAATCATGCAATGAAGAAAAGTGTGGTTGATGCTGAGACCTAGGCTTCTCTTTGATAATGTTTGGTAAAAAGCATGTTACACCATCGTGTTTAGATGCCATGTTCTCTTGCCAGGGAAATCCTGCATGCATGTGTGCATGGACATATACAGACAACACAAAACACAAACACTTTCTAAAACACAAACACACACCGTCCTTACCACACAGGGATGGGGAGCTTTAAAACTCTCCTTGCTCATTCAGACCAGGAGATGGGGCGGGAAGGGGGTCCAGACCGTTTCTCTCCTGTCTTCCAGAAATCTTGATTGTTTTATATGGATGCAAACTGGATTGTGAATTCAGTTTGTGAATTCAGCCAGAAGTTGACCATAGAGTTGTGCTGGAGGACCTAGAAATGCCTAGAGAGGTGTTTGCTCTAGGAATCTCTAGGTCCTCCAGTGCAACTCTATGGTCAACCTCCAGCAAAAGCATGCCATAGAATCATATTGGAGGATGAAGAAATGCCTAGAGAGAGAACATACTTTTTTGGTCACGTAAAACTGGACCCAGGTACTATGAGCTAGCGTTATATGAGGTTCTCCTGTATCTGATTAACCATTTACATTTTATGGAGGATTTGTGGGTTTTAAAAAATAAAAATGACATTAAAGTTCTGTTCTCCAGCATACCTCATGCACTCTGAAGTCTGTTAGCTGCAGAAGGCGATTTCCTCCTCGCGTGGCTACGGGAACCGTGATTTTGATAGCCACCCCATCAACGGGGAAAAGGCCCAGATTCTGTAGCTGAAAGAGTTTTTAAAAACCAAAATGTTCAGGGGCTACGAGGGAGAAATCCCACCTTACCCCAAAGTCGTTTGGAACCAGAAATTCGATTTACCTTAAAGGAGCAATTGAAGGGAGGGCCAATGCTGTCGTATCTTTCCAGAGAACTGTTGGATTTGACCTCATAATAGTCTTGACTGGAACTCCTGAATAACAATAAAAAGGAAAAAAACATTTGGGGGAGCTGTGTTGGCCATTTAGCAAATTCAAACAAAAAATCCATCAGTGATACCTTTATTGGCCAACCAAAATGCACAATAGACTTGTTATAAAGTATGTTGTTATAAATGTTATAAAGTATATAACGTCTCCAACTGTTTTTCTCCTGTTTGGTTTGCCTGATGAACAACATTTTTAAAAAGGAACTTTTCACATTGCTCTTTCCCACCCACCACCCCCATTACTTTTTTGCCATTGTTTTGGATAAAAATCCTCTTAGGCTTGATAAGAGTGTGGCAGAAAACGTGCAAAATTCCTACCAACTTATCTAAAAATGCCTTTCAAAGTAACAAGTCAATGTTACAAATTAGGACAGCAGAGCAACCTCATTGCCACTTTGGAAATGTAACTTTGTTATTATCCCTCATTACAAATGTAAATGTTGTGGGTTAACAAAGTAACTTGTTAATGTGTTAATTCCAAGTTCTGGAGGAAATGAATCTACCATCAGAAGGGAAACTTCTAAGGAGTCTGGGTTCTCACTACACTTTTGTTTTGGGGTGTCTTCAAGTTGTCCTGACTTATGGCAACCCAAAGTGAACTCATTCATGGGGTACCGAAATTCATGCGGATATCATGGCAAGAATTGTTCAGAAGGGGTTTGCTTTTGCCTTCCTCTGGGGCTGAGAAAGTGTGACTTTCCCAAGGCCACCCAATGCACTTCCATGAATGAACAGAGATTCGAACTCTGGTCTCCAGGTCGTCGTCCGATGCTCAACCCACTATGCAACACCAACTCCCTCAACTGCATTGACCATGTGTTGAAATGCAGACAGAGGAAATGTCAGGACCAGAAACCAGTGCAATATATATAAAATTTTAAAAAATCTCTCTGCATGCATACCTGGTGAAAAGGAGATCGCTTTCATATTTCAGTGGAAACTTTAGGAGAACAGAATTGTCCTCTTTGGTGCTTTCCTGTTCTTCGCTGTCACTAGAAGACAGTTTGAACCAGAAAGTCAGGGAGGAGACTTGACACAAAAACGCAGATTAATAGAGTAGCAAGAAGCTAAAGGAGAAATGGAAAGCAAGGAATTGCTGAGCCTTAAGAAGGTGTTTGGAGGACGGTGGAACCGGGCTTCTTACAAGGCCCGGGGGAACTGGATTATGAGCTGCTGCTACCAGTTGTAAATACACACATATGTAAAGGAGCAGCTCAGTTTTTCCTTTGTCTACATTGGCACCAGCCTCCTTCCCAAGGGTAGCAATTTCTCTCATTTATATACTCTTGGCGACTTTGGCAGGAGAGGAAACTTTCCCCTTGCCAGTCGCCAACACTCTCTTGGCTGGTTGGATATACAGAGGTATAAAAGGGGATTTCTGGCTGACACCGCTTGATTCGCAAGCGGCGCAAAGAGTTAATCCTCTCTTGAGTCCAAAACCAGGTCGTTTTCCAAGAGCTGAGATTACCAATGTTGACACAGCTCTACGTTGTATAAGCTCAGCTATAACCCAGTTTATGGCGATGGTTTGGAGGAAGGAGGAGGAAGAAGGGGGAACCGGTTCCTTGCATGTCAAACATGGTGTTGGCATTCATTTCTGGGAATGCAGTTTTGCACCCAGATCTTCCCTAAAGAAGGAATTGAGGTATTCAGTGTCCCATTGTTTTCTGGGGAGGAAGACATGGGAAGGGTCTTCTTGGATGTATTTATCTTAAATGTCCTACATTTTGCAGTGCCTTCTCCTCCGTTGCAGTTAGGACATCAGGGTGACCAGAAATCCTATCCACAAAGGGACTGCAAAATGCAGGGCATTTAAGAAAAATGTAGGACATTCCAAAATAAAAACACCTAATATAAATATATAATATTTATAATTTTATTATGTATTCAACCATATTTTCCTGATGAACTTATCTTTGGTAAAATGCCTTGTTGGCTTGCAATATACTTATAGAACTCTGAAGAAAACAACGGCTTCAAATTGTCCTTTGCTAGCAAGACATCCTTGACCAAATGGACATTTAAATTATTCCTTTCACTTGTCCATTGTGCTGAAATTAAAGGGGGGGGGACTCTTTCAGCATTTGCCTTGTGTCCTCAAGCAGCCAGCCCATTGCTTAACACTTTTGCTATCCTTTTTCCTTCCCAGAAACAAATGCACCCTGAGCTCTGGGTGTGAATCTTATCTTATCTTCTGCTGCTCCTAGGAAAAAGGAACTTTAGAAGTATCCATCCTATCCGCCTCTTTGCAGCAAGGAAAGGCTGCCAAGTAGACACATTTCTTGAAGGGGAGCAGCAAATGTGGTGTTACTCAATGGTATTCTTAATGGAGGGCATTTTGGAATTCCTCTTGGACAGAAATGTAGGACATTTCATGGAAGAAGAGGATGTCTGGCCACCCTGTCTTGGATGTGGCACCCCAGTTACAGAATTTGTTATTAATTGCTGTCAAATTGACTTATGGCAATCCTATGAATGGGAGACACCCCCCCCCCATCATCCTTTCCTCCACTACACTTACACCGCTCAGGTCTTGCAAACTCATGGCAGCCATTGTGGCTTCCTTGACTGAGTCAAGTGTGGTCTTCCTCTTCTCTTCCTACCTACCTTCTACCTTACCAAGTGTTACAGCCTTTTCTAAGGAGGCATGTCTTCTCATGATATGGCCAATAGTACCGCCATGTTTGGTGGGCATCCAAGAGAAGGCTTTGGTGGTGGTTGCTCCCAAGTTCTGGAACAATCCCTTCTCAGCTGCCTTTCCACTGGCAGGCAAAGAATAGAATCATAGAATCATAGAGTTGGAAGAGACCACAAAGGCCATCCAGTCCAACCCCCTGCCATGCAGGAACTCCCAATCAAAGCATCCCCTTTGACAGATGGCCATCCAGCCTCTGCTTAAAGACCTCCAAGGAAGGAGACTCCACTACTCTCCGAGGAAGGAGTGTGTTCCTTTGGATCTCAAACTCAATCCAACTGTTCCTCTCAACACAAGTAGATCCACTGAATCCATGGGAAGTCGGTAAGGCGAAAGTTAGATAAGTTCCACTGCCATGATGGGTCCATCCCCCACCCCCTCTGGGCTTATTTTGGGGACTCTGGGGGACTTATGGGGTCCCAGGGGCCACCTTGGACTCTCAAAGCCCGGACACAGCCTCTGGGCTTCACATTTCCAGCTAAGAATGGGGAAACAGCCCAGGAATGCAGTTGCTGTGAGCAGTAGCATTGGAAGAGGAGGCATTGCCCAAAGCAAACAAAAATTGAGGAATTCTATTGTTAAAAGGAAAATAAAAGGGGGAAGGAGGGGAAGAGATGATGAATGGGTAGAAAGAGGAGGGAGGGAAACAATATGACTGCCAACCTCTTGGCGGTTAGAAAGATCTCCAGACTCTGGAGGAAAACAGACTTGCTAAACTCGAAATCCAGGCGGAAAGCTACCTGCAGAAATCAAAAACAGATTGCAGCATTAAAAGAGAAGCAGAAGACGACGACAAAGCATCCATTACATTTTCCACATCCGTCTGGAGTAAACCATAGACTGTCAGGACCAAAGTTCAGAGAAATTTCTTTTTGGATTATAGTTCTCCAAATCCTCCAGCCAGCAAAGACACTTTTCCAGGCTGGGGACAGGACAAGGGTGCAAATCCTGCCCCAGAAATGTCCCAAATCCCTCTGCCAAACTCCCAGCCATAGTGGCATGGCATGGGGCTGAAACACAGCCTTACCTCCAGGCAAAGGAGTTACACCTACCCACTTCTTCTGCCTGCTTATCGAACCAGAAACTCCAGTTTAAAAGCATACACAGTTTGGTCCATTGACAATATGGTATTGTATTAGGTTTCTAGCACATTGCCATGGCTTCCCTCAAAGAAGGCCTGATTGGAGTTTGTTGTGGATGGAGCAAAAAAGAGGTCAGAGAAGATAATTTACCATATCTGATGAGATGAATGGCATCTGGTTTATGCACATGTGAGATACTCCTATTGCTTAGTCCCACCTAGAGTAGAGCCCACTATATCCATCTGTTGGGTGGTGAGCCAACGCTTATGTGTAAATCCAAGCCTACTCCAGCAAAAATGACCAAAAAGGACTTTTAGGCCATTGCCTTGTTGTCAGAAGAGGGAACAACAGCTCCTCCTCCCCCCCCCCAAAAAAAAAACCACATTACAATGTGATGATCTTTAGACAAAAGGGATATTTTAAAATATGCCCCCAGCTCATGCGCAGCTGATTATGATATTAAAACTCCCTTCAGGCTTCCAGGGCTGATTTTTCCATTTTCAGCTTCTCTTTGTTTTGGCAAACCAATAAGGGTTCGGTGCCATACAGATGCATTACGGGAGTATTTTATGCCCCAGAAGCACACAGGTCTTTTTTATTGCAAGGACGAAATCCTAGCAAACTGATTAGATCAAATCCATCATTGTCAATTCTGTGCAAATAAAGGCTTCGGACTAATATTTTGTTTCGAATCTGGGAAACCTCCCTGGGTCTACTAATTCTCTCTTTCTCTCTCTCACACACACTTTCCTTTCTTACTTCTTTTCCTTTCTTAAAAAAAGCCTGCTTATATATCTTCCAATATTGCCCCCTTCCCAGTGTCTTGTACATGGAGAATAATTTAACTTCCAGGTATATCGTATATAACAGCCTTGGTGAAATGCTTTCTGTTTAAAAATTCAAGTAAGTGAAATGGGAAGAATGAGAAGACCCAGCTGCCAAGTATGGGTTCCAAGACTTGGGCTGCATCCACATTGCAGAAATATTCCAGTTCGACACCACTTTAACTCCCATGGCTCAGTGCCATGGAATTCTGAGAACTAGTTTGTTCTGGCATCAGAGCTCTCTGATAGAGAAGGATAAATGTCTCACAAAACTATAGTTCCCGGAATTCCATAGCACTGAGCCATGGCAGGTAAAGTGTTGTCAAACTGGATTATTTCTACAGTGTGGACACAGATTTGGTCAGGAATCCTGTTGGTTTCCTATGCCTGTGTAAATTCCCTTACACATGCACTATATATATATATATATATATAGTGTATATATATATATATATATATATACACTATATATATATTGCATGTGTAAGGGAACTTACACAGGTGTAGGAAACTTACACAGACATAGGAAATATATATTTGGCCATTGTGAAATAGGCATATTTAGCTCATGGTTGCCTAAATGGAGTTTCCCAATTAGGAGAGAGCCTTGGATCCATTGCCTTGCCTCTGCGTTGATTCCCCATTCATTTATTATTTATTAGACGGTCGTTGTTGGGACTAAGCAACTGGATTCAAGCCATGCAGATGCACATTCTTGGAAGGTGCGTCAGGATTTGTCAGTGCCTTCAGCTATGTTTGACTGCAGAAACAATCCCTGTGCGTTTATTTCCCCGTTGCACCATGATGAGACAATAAAGAGGCAGATTGAGCAATCGCTGGTGGATCTGCCAAGAGTGATATTAAGCAGAAGGCTGGTGTAGCACAGCCACCTTGCAACTAGAAGAGTGCAGACTTACTCTATGTGAACACGATGGAGGATGAACATCACAATGCCTCTTGAACATGCCTAAAAGTGCCTTCTGACTCAGGGATTTCTTACCCGTTGTTGCTAAATTGTCCTCAAGTTGGTCTTGACTCATGGCAACCATGTGAATGAGACATCTCCAAGACCCCTTGTCCTCTGCTCATATCCTTCAGGCTCATGGCCATGGCCTCCTTGTTTTTCCTCATACTGAAATATTCTCAGCATTTCCTCATTAGTTTTTGTTAACTGCCCTCAAGTAGACCTCAAGTCATGGAGACCCTGTGAATGAGACCTCTCCAAGACCCCTTGTCCTCCACTGTGTTGCTTAGGTCTTGCAAATTCATCCCCGTCTTCAGGGCTGTTCAACTCCCTCCAGATGTTTCTGGACTGCAGCCCCCATCATCCCTCCCAAAAGACACAACACACTCCAATATTTGGAGGACCATATATCGCCTAGCACTGTTGGCCCTGTTTTTGGAGGACTAGAAGGTGATGCATCAGGCCCAGTCAGACTGTCAAGGGAGTCACAAGAAGGAATAAAGTCTCCAGATAACAGAGGATGATAAGGAGCGACACAATCCTGGCAACTCGAGGATCAGTTACGGCATTCTCTGCAGAAAGCCCCATCAGGATTTGTGTCTTTGGAAAGGCAGCATTTTTCTTTCAAACTGAGATGGAGTTTTCTTGGCACAAACAGGCCATAAAAAGGAAGGAGACATTTATCGGACAAGGCTCCCAATAACCATAAATTTCTGGCAATCTCTTGCAGGGTTTTCTTCCTGCCACAAAAGTTAACAAGATGGTCTGAAAAGTCTAATGCAGGGCTGAAAGTGTCCTTGCTGAAAACTGGAGTGAATGAGTCTAAATGCGATATTTTCTTCCTTCCCATCCAATCGCTGCCAAAAAAGAATTGTCTCATGAAACAGGGAAAGAATTTGGGGACAGAATTCCCAGCAGTCGTTCCAGCAGTTTCCTATTAAACTGCTCCAGAGGATTAGCACAAAGGCTTTTGACCCAAGGTTTTAATTAGGTTGCTCCTAGGCCTTTTAGGATTCTTAGCTGAAACGTTTTAGCCGACCAATATCCTTTCCTAACTTGGCTCAACAGAACTGAAGAAGAAAAATTAATAATCCAGTCCTTGCTTTGCATGGAATCTTTAATAAACTGTGCTGGAACGACAACTGAGATCATATAGAATTATATGGGGAATCCACTTAGAACAGCACTATTCAAATTCTGGAGAGAGATAAAATTCTCCTGAAATTCATTCTCATCCTAGTCCAGTATGTGGAGAGATCTTGTAGCGCCTTTGAGATTAACTGAAAAAAAGAAGTTGGCAGCATGAGCTTTTGTAGACTTAAGTCTACTTCCTCAGATGCATTTGGGGCAGATGCAGTCACCAAATTCTTGGGGTTTTCTGAGGCTGAGAGAGTGTGACTTGCCTCAGGTCTCCCAGTAGGTTTCCATGGCTGAGCAGGGAATCGAACCCTGGTCTCCAGGGTTGAAGTCCAACACTCAACCTGATACAAGTTCTGGGATGTCTAGCACATGCCTTAAAACAGTTATTAGTCCAACCTTTCTTCTTGAAAGGTAGTCAAGGTGACTAAAAAGAATAGAACCGAGGGGAGAAAAACACCCCCAAATTGACCAGGCTTCTGGCACTGACCACAAATTCCCAGATTTGGGCATATTCTCATGGATGTGACTTGTTGCTTAATAGCCACACATTCAAGCCACTGTTTTGCTCCAACCCCAAATGATGCCTCTCTCAGCTTTTCTCGTAAAACATGAATTTCCCCTGGGATCTTGAGGTTTGCCCACCTTTCTCTTCTAGACAGACAAGCTGTTGTTTTCTGTCCCGGCTTCTTTTGCAAACATCTGTCCGCTCTTACCTTTGCTTTGGCCCGGAAGAACGGGTAGCTGACATTGCAAATCCTGCTGTTTGGGTGCTTCTCCTCAGACATGCATTCAATGTTAATGTCCAGGTCATCCTGGAAAAGGAGAGGGGAAGAAAGACACTTTGGAAACTGCAGGTAAGTTGGCACAGCAGCCGCTCAGGTAAGTTGATCCCCTCCTGGATTTTTATTTATTTATGGGATTTATATCCCGCCTTTCTCCCAAAATGGGATTCAAAGCGGTTTACAATGATTTTAAAAAAGATAAAATAATAAAAACTAAAGGCGTTAAGCTGAGTTTTACAAAAGCCATCCAAGGTGCTAAACCAATTTCAGAGATAGGGTTCAAGACTTGGATGGAAAGCTTCTTTAAAGCATGGACTAGAGCTTCATCTGCACTGTAGGAATAATCCAGCTTGACATCACTTTAACTGCCATGGATCAATGTTATGGAACCATGGGATTTGTAGTTTGTTGTGGCACCAGAACTCTCTGGCTTGGGCTGCATCTACATTGCAGAATTAATCCAGGTTGACACCACTTTGACTGCCACGGCTCAATGCTATGGAATTCTGGGAATTGTGATTTTGTGAGATATTTAGCCAGAGAGCTCTGGTGCCAAAACAAACTACAAATCCCAGACTTCCATAGCATTGAGCCACGGCAGTTAAAGTGGCGCCGAACTGCATTATTTCTGCAGTGTGGATGCAGAAGGCTAAATATTTCACAAAACAACAGATCCCAGGATTCCATAGCATTGAGTCATGGAAGTTAAAGTGGTGCCAAAGTGCATTATTTCTGCAGTGTGGATACAGCCTAAAACCTGGAGTGGACTCACTGCCCTGCTGACATGGAAGGCCCCAGACACCACTAACCTACATAAGATCTACATTAGAGATTGTTCTTCCAAGTCACTTAGAAAGCTTAAAATGGAATAGAAGAGAGTGTAATACTATTCTATTACAATCGCTTTAATTTCTAAGCCTTCCTGGGTCCCAATCTTGGGGGGAAATGTGCAGGATAAATAAAGATAACAACAATGTTTTTCTATATATTTTTTCTATATATCCACATGGCTGGTAGAGAAGGAATGCATTATGTCTCCCAGGATTCTCTTTCTTCCCCTTTGGGACATTGCATCCCCCGATCATATTTCACCCCACAAAGATCTTTTGTGCCCCACATTTATAGGGGGCTCCTTTCTTCACACGAAATCACTCCTGATCTATTTTTCTCAGTGGAGAAAAAATATTTCCTTTAATCCTTGCCCCTGCGCCTGCTCTGGCTCCATCTCCTAATGTTTTTCTTTGGCTAGTTTTGAGTAATCCATCAGAAAGGAGAGAGAAGCCCTTGCACTTTTCTGCATTTGTGGGTAATCTTTCCTGCAATTTTCCCTTGGCAAGCTCTTTAAATCAACAAAACGGGGGTCGGGGAGGGAGAAATACATATTTGATGAAAGCTCAGCATATTTACTAATAGGAAGAAGAGAGGGAGAGTACGGTCTCTCCAAAAGACACAGGAAAACCCTTACATGCCCTGTCAACGCTTCGCCATTTACTACTTTTTAGGCTACAACAAGAGATGGAGGGGGAAAAGATCCAGCAAACCAAAAGCATGCAGGAAATTATCAGTGAATTGTAGATATTTCTCACTGCAAATAATACAAGCTTGGCACCATTAAAGTTCAGACCGAAACACCATGGACGAGATCCTGAATTAAGGAGATGGAGCATAACTTTACACTCACTTAGGCTGTATCCACACTGGAGAAATAAAGCACTTTGACACCACTTGTCATGGCTCCATTCTGTGGAATTTGGTGAGTTATTCAGCCTGGTCTGTCACCAAACTACAAGTCCCAGGATTCTGTAGGACAGAGTCATGGCAGTTCAAGTGGTGTCAGCCTGCTTTATTTCTGCAGTGTGGACACAACCTTGCACAATGATTGTGACTTAGTGGATTGCAACCTTGCACCGCCAAAATGTGCAAACGAATGTGGCATGCAGGAATTGAAATGCTCATCTGCATACGTAGTGTGCAAATGTACCACTGCATGTGTAGTATGCAATGCAGAAGCATTGCATGCACCATCCTGAACCGAAACTGGTTGTTTTGCATTGGAAAAAATGGCCCAGTCACTTCCAGTCACTTCCATAATGGAATTTACACATGTGCAAGACAACAACAGGATGCCAAAGTTTGTATCAATAAGGAGGAAAAGGCTTCGTTGCTTTGGTACCCCAACTGCACCATGATGGAGAGAGAGGCTACAGGTGACAACTTTGCAATTGTTTGGACCCCAGCTTTGAAGCCTTTCCAGTTGCTTTGGCATTTCAAGGTGAGCTGACTTCATTTCATTGGTTTCACTGCCTTTCCTTGGCTTGATGATGATGATGATGTTTTATTGTTTGAATCATTATGTTTGTACCCTTCCCTGGAATCTATATAAATGGGGAGTTGTTTTCAAAAGGCAGAAGACATTTTTGAGGCATCTGCTGGAAGAATTTTCTGGTATTTGTTGGGTCCCTATTGACTTTTGGAAAGCTTGTATTCTCATTTTCAAGATCAAGGAAGAGCCATATAATTGGCCTCTATTGGTGCCTTTTAAACTTCTAAAATTATCTTCAGGCTTGTTATCTTGTGTAAGACACCTTGGGTCCCTTTTTGGGAGGAAGGGAGCATGAAAATATATATAAATAAATAAATAAATAAATAAATAAATAAAGGAGGGCCCCCAAAACTCCAGCCCATTTCAGCTTCAAGCCCATTTGGTTGTGCACTCAATTGCACAATGTTGTCATTCAGCACAAGGATTGCACAATGCAATGAATGCTCCATGCTGCAAGTGGAGATTTATGCTATGCAATGCCACTGTAGCATTTCAGCCTTACAAAGGAAACAAAGGCAGAAATAGCTCAGTTCCGGAGGGTTTGCTAGATGACTGACCACAGCCGTAAAAGACTGATGCCTGGGAGGGTCCTTCTTCAGAAAATATGAGCCCTGTGAGAAGCCTTCAGGGGAAAAATATTCCCCTTTGCAACGTCTCCTCATTGTCCTCACCTCCTCTTTTGGAGACACCAAGTCCAGTGCTGGTTAAAGAAGCCTAAGAAATATTTCGGGAAGGTTGATGGATGGTTAAAAAAACTACCTTAAGACGCAGGATGACAAAGAAGCTGACGTGGACACTGCCATATGAAAATTATAAATCAGAGACATTTTCTCCTCTCTTAGCAATAAAGCATTCCCAGACGTTGGCTGTCTTCCCTGGCTGGCTGTCAACAGAGGCTTACATGCCTCCCTCCCAAGTGCTGGACGGATGCCTGGCACACACGGGTCTCCTTCCATCTTCCATTCAATGGACGGACGGTGTGCGGATGGCACGGCCTTGCCCAGCAAAGAAACTGCAGTTCATTCTCCCAGGGCAAGCGAAGCCTCTTCTTTCCAGTGGAGCAATAACTCAGCAGGGGAACAAGAAAGATCACCTCGGACTGCCTCTTGGCCATAAGATGCAAAGGCAGATGGAGAGATGAGAAAGGGAAGCCAGGAGAGAGTTGCTCTCAGGAGCCACAAATAAAATGAATACAAGTTGCTCACCACTTGAGTCTATTGGAATCAAACGGTCTCCTCCTGGGGCAAAGAGCACTTACTTCATTGTGGGCAAGTAAGTTGCAATACCTCAATGCTCCAGCCATTGGGGATGATGCAAGTGGAAAGGCAGGCAGCGTTTGGAGAAGGCTGGGAACAGATACGTTCTTTCTGCTATGGAAAGCAGAAAGTCTGGATCTCAAAAGGTTTTCCAGTCCATCGGGTGGAAGCTACTCTGGTAGGTTGGGTGCAACACATTGAGACAGGCAGCCCCTAAAGCAGAGGTAGGAATCCTTTGGACCTCCAGATATTGTTGAACTGCATCTCCTAGCTTTGTTGTTGTGTGCCTTCAACCCTAAGGTAAACCTATCATGGGGTTCTCTTGGCAAGATTTGTTCAGAGGAGGTTTGCCATTGCCTTCCCCTGAGGCTGAGAATGTGTGACTTGCTCAAGGTCACTCAGTAGGTTTCATGGCCGAGCTTTTAACTGAACCCTGATTCCAGAGTCGCAGTCCAACTCTCAGTCCACTGCACCATGCTGGAGAAGATGTTTACTACTCTTCATTAGGTCACCACAACCCTGTGATGCAAATCATTGTCCTTCCCATTTTACAGCTGGAAAATATTCTGAGATCCAGACTTGCTCAAGACTCCTGGGAGAGCCTAAGGCTTGGCGTTCATTGGCATCTTCATCTTTCTTTCTTGTGGGCCTGAGATGTGTACAGGCCTACGCTACCTCTGAATTGTGCACTGAGAGAACAAACAGCCGGAGTCTTGGAGAAGTGCTATGCCTTGAAACACGAGAAGTTGGAGCAGGAAATGGAGGCTGCTGTGCTTTTTATTTGTTCCATATTCATCCAGGGATGCATCTGCAAGCAAGGCTTCCTTCTTCTGACTCTGAGAATCTGGAAGAGTCAGGAAATGCCTCTGCAGTTGATGTTTGTCTTCTAAATGCCAAAATCAAGACAGTGGAGGTGGAGGGAGAAGATGACACGGAGCTGGAAGGCTTTGGCCATTCAGTCATTCTTTTTTCTTTTAATGTCCAAAGGAGCTCATTCTCCTCTCTGAGGTGTGATGGTCCCCCTGAGAATAGTCTCCCGACTGTCCAAAGATCAGCTCTGGAGCAGGAGATGCCCAGAAAGACAGTCTAAATGTCTCCTCACAGTGCAATTTCTTGTTCTGTCATCACCACTTTGGACATGCTAAATTAGGAGACTTCAGGATGAGATCAAGAATCTTTCTGGCTAACTGGGTGCCTTTAGGAACACAAAAATGGAGTAGCAAGGCCATGTTTTTCTCTGTATTTGGATAAGTTGTCTTTGGACTCTATTTACTCATAGCTTATGATGCACCAACCTATACAAAGTCGTTGGAACAGTCTCAGGTGGTAGGTTCCAGGTCTATTGGGTGAATCCACTCCCTGTGAAACCACTCTGGGTTAAAAGAGCTATCCAAGGTATTGAATCATTGCCTTCCCCACAATATCTTCTTCAGTACCATGGACAGGGACCATTTAAAGCAAAAAGCCATTACAGTCAACCCTTCTTATCCACTGATTCTTTATCCATGGATTCAAGCATCCACAGCTTGAAAATATTCAATATATATATATATATATATATCCCAAAAAGCAAAATTTGATTTTGCCATTTTTTATATGAGACTCCATTTATTACCCATTGTATTTAATGGGACTAGAGCAGCCACAGATTTTGGTATCCATGGGACTATCCTGGAACCAAACCCCAGCAGATACGAAGGGCCCATTGTACTACTTCTCAACATTAAAATAAGTGTTTAAAATAATTCCATAGTTCCATTTAGTGGCAGTGAATTCCACATGTTAAGGATTAGCAGTGGTGAAGTTATAAAGCTATCCAAGAAAACTGATTATTTTGGTCCAGAGCTGAGCAAATTTGGGAATGCGAGGAGCGTGAGAAAAATGAAAGGTTTCCTTACCTTCTGGATCAAGCTTGCAAACTGCAGGTTTCTCGAGAAGGAAATGTTTAGAAGGGTGTTATATGCATTTTCTCCTGTGTTCTCCAGAGTCGCTTCTACTGCCACCCTCCTCCTGGCACTCTCTATGACAAAAACGGAGGTGTCAAAAGACAGCGTGTAGGCCGAGCAATCCGAATGCGACTTTCTCAGGACGCGTCTGCAATACTCCCTACGAAAAGAACAAACATTCAAGCAGCTGCTGAGATAACGCTCTCTTTTTATTTCCTAGAGTTGGGTGCAAAAGAGGTCCCCATCCTCACTCTTGGCTGGCCTATCGATGTCTGAAAGACCTTGGCCATACAGGTACCAGCTGGTCACTCTGACATCAGTGGAGCGGTCAGTCTGCTCTAGGGTACTAAAACTTGACTCAGTGTTAAAGGAGCCATCAATGGGTGCCAAAGCAAGACTGGGGGATAACATTTCAGGTCTAATGCAGTTTGATACGGCTTTAACTGCCCTGGCTCAATGCTATGGGATCCTGGGATTTGGAGTTTGTTGTGGCATCACAGCTCTCAGGCAACAGAGTCAAAGCATCTCACAAAACTACCAATGCCAGAATCCCCTACCATTGAGCCATGGCAGTTCAAGCGGGGTCAAGCAGCATTATTTCTGCAGAGCAAGTTAGCTGTCAGACTAGAGTTTAAAGTTTGGACTAAAAGCTGGAACAGAGTCCCCATCTCACTGACACGCATCTCCTTCTTTGGCCCCATTGCTTTCTTTGCATAGATGCTCACGCCAGAGGAGGTACTCACATGGCAGTTGGGATGTCAGTTTTAGCATCAAGGACCAAATTCGGGATGCAGTGCTCGTCCTCATTGCAGCCGTTCCAGAAAGGGACCTGGGGAGAAAAAGAAATGCTTGGGTGCTCTGGTTTTGATACAGTGCGCTAAGGAGGGAATTTTAGAAGCCGTCAACACATCTGGCTAACTAAAGTTTGACACCGCTGTAACTGCCATGGCTCCAAGCTAGGGAATTCTGGGGTTTGCAGTTTTGTGAGACATTTTGCCTTTTTCTGAGAGCTCTGGTGCCCCAACAAACTGCAAATCCCAGGATTCCATAGCATTATGGTTCCATGGCAGTTAAAGCAGTGTCAAACTTCATTAATTCTGCTGTGTAGCTACAGCCTTACTACTCATGTTTTCTTGTTTGTTGTCATTGTTGTGTGCCTTCAAGCTGTTTTCGACTTACGGCAATTCCAAGGCAAACCCATCATGGGGTTTTCTTGGCAAGATTTGTTCAGAGGTGGTTTGCCATGGTCTTCCCCTGAGGCTGAAAGAGTGTGACTTGTGGTCACCCAGTGGGTTTTATGGCTGAGCTGAGATTCGAACTCTGGTCTCCAGAGTTGTAGTCCAACACTCAAATCAGTATGCCACATTGAAACTCTTAAATGCTTAAATGGTTTAAGCTTATTTGCAGCCATCTTTTGGGTGTAAATGTACCTAGCTCTGTCCAGAGCAAAGATAGGCCTGTTTCCCATTCTGCTGGCCCCCCTTCCTCTCCCCAACCCCATATCCCCCCCAAAAAACCCCAAACCCTAAAATCTCCTGAATCAAACCCTAAAACTGCCTCCACCCTTGCTGACCGCTTCTCCTCTGGCCAGTGACCCTTGAAAGCCCCTGGGAATGGAATGGTCCATGGGAAAAGTCTCCCACCCCAAAGAAAGAGGTCTCATGGCTGCATTTTCAAGGCGCTTTCTCCACTTTGACCCCAATGCAAGGACTGTTACTCACAGCAACTTTCAGTGAGGTTGGCCACCCGTCGTCCATCACTGGTCCACCAGAAGGACTATCGAGGGCATAAACAATGGAAAAGGTGACCGGCTTCACATAATCAGCTGTATCCTAGGAAAGAAGAGAGCGATCACCATCCTCTTCCATGTTCCCTTCTGGTATAAGATCCAGGGCCATTTGAGAAGATGAGGCTAATATTTGAATGAGGGCAGAAAAGGGGGACACAACTCCATTCCAAATACTTTAAGGTCAGCTTGGATCGGGCCGAACAATAATGTCTAATGATGGGGTTTTCAGTACACAGATAATCCCGATACATTTGTGGGAGCTAGTAAATATTTCTGTAGACTACTAGGTTTTGTATAATTATTTGGAAGACATGTTACACAAAGGTAACTGAGATAAATCATCCAGTGAGATAAACAGAGGACCAATTTGCTGTTTGTTTGGTGGATTGCTTTAAAATGCAGAACTCCAAACTAAGCTCCAAACTAAGCAAGGAGATCTCGCATTTTTGTCGTCCAAGCACTTACCAAGACATGGAAATTCATTTTCTCGCAATGCTCTTGACCTGCAGATAACGTGGCTCTCTTGTGAGTGAGCCTGTCTCCGTTTTCATCCAGATGGGCTCGGGGGATGTACCGCCGCTCGTCGATGGTGATGTTGTAATTCAGTGCTGAAACAATCGAAAATTACTCCCACACACATGGACATAAAGGGTCAATGAAAGAACCACAACGAGTCCAAAACCTCAGCGTTAAACTATCTTCTCTTAAGATGCCATTGTGCGTTGTGTGCCTTCAATTCGATTCCAACTTATGGAGGCCCTAAGGCGAAACCATCATGGGGTTTTCTTGGCAAGATTTATTCAGAGGAAGTTTGCTATTGCCTTCCCCTGAGGCTGAGAAAGTGTGACTTGGCCAAGGTCACCCTCCATTCCCTGCATTATTTTGGGATACAAACATTTCGTTATAGAATTATAGAATTATAGAGTTGGAAGAGACCCCCAAGGGCCATCCAGTCCAACCTCCTACCATGCAGGAACTCCCAATTAAAGCATCCCCGACAGATGGCCATCCAGCCTCTGCTTAAAGACTTCCAAGGAAGGAAGACCTCCAAATCTATTATATTATAATAGCAGTTGCAGAGAGGCCATAAGCATGAACCTGGACAGGCCATGATGACCTTTAGGCACTGCCTTGAGTCCCTATATTAGGAGAAAGAAAGGAAATAATTAATAATAATGCCTGACCTGAGAACATGTGGCAAGGGCCCATGTAACTTAATGGGTGTAAATATTGCTGTTTTCCACCCGCTTCTGCAATGTGCATTTCCTCTTGAAGGTGACAGACAAAGGTTCATTAGACTAAAGCATTAAGCCAATCTTTCTGCTAGCAACCATGGTATATTCCCACACTCCATCCTATTCCTATCAGCCACATGTAGTGTTACCTGTTTAAATTTCTGTAAGCCACCTTGAGTCCCCATGTTGAAAAAGAGGCAGGGCATAAATCAATCAATACATTTTAAATAATAATAATAATAATAATAATAATAATAATAAATCTTGCTATCCACTTTCAACCTCCAGGGAACTAGAGATCAACGTTTTGGTCACTCCAGAAGGTGGAGAGGCCAAATCTGGATGGAGAGGAAGGATGGCTCCTTACCCACGCTGGACGTCTGGAAATGGACAGAGAGGAAAATGGCCGTGAAGCAGACAAAGGCAGAGAGGCAAGTGGCCTCCTTTCCATTGCGAACACAGTCCTTGTTGAAGAAGTTGATCTTGAATGGTTCAAAGCGGATGCTGGCGTTGACTCTGACAACACTGCGGGACCTGATGGGGAAAAGGAAAAAGATGGCTGGTGCCTTTATTGGCCTACGGACAGCCTCCGAATCTTAACCGGCTACTCACTTGCACTGGGATACATAGCATGGACAAGACCTTGCCCCAAACCTCTCTCATCACATCTTCTCTGGGAGCAATATTACATGGGCCAGTAACATCACCCACAATATCACAGCTGCATTTACTTGCTTTTCCTCCAATGTGATATATGTCATCCTATGCCAGGGGTAGGCAACCTTTCCCCTTTAAGGGCCGAGGGACTTCAGCTCCCAGAATCCCAGGAGCTATTGGCCAACATGGGACTATTGGCCAACATGGCTGAGGCTTCTGGGAGCTGAAGTCCCTCGGCCCTTAAAGGGGAAAGGTTGCCTACCCCTGTCCTATGCCAACAATGACCCTCTACTCTCTATACTGAACAAACCGGGCAATCTGTACGCATGAGGATTAATGGACACAAATCTGGTAATACCCAAAAAACCAGGATATTGCAGAACATTTCAACCTTTGTATGTACAGTAAGGGATTTACAGGTTGCAGTCCTGGAAAAAGGTACAAAGGAAGACTACAAAGAAACTGCTGAACTGAATTATATTCACAAATTCCAATCCACTGGCAGAGGTATGAAAAAAGGCAATGCAGTGGCTTCTTCATGGTCCACTACATATATTAATACAAGAGACCGCGCCATTGTACAAAAGGAATCATCTCAGAGGAAGTTTTGAGCCCTGGGAAACTGACCTTTGGTAAGCAGATTTATTGCTTTACCCATCAGCACTAACTGATCTCTGCAAAGCGATGAAAGACCTGTGTCACATTACATGGACCTTTGAAGATTTAGGTCAAGGGTTCCAAATTTTGCATCTTTCTGAATCCCATTGAATTCTGTATCACTCCCACAGCTGTACAAGCATGCTTCATAACATTTTATATCTTTCTCTACTGCATCTGAAGAAGCAGGTTTATATCCATGAAAGTTCATGCGAAAATAAAAAACCAGTTCGTCTCAAAGGGGCGGCCACATTCCTTTTTTTTTCCCCGCTCCCTCCTTTCCTCCTTTTTATTCTAAGATTGGGCTGGTAGTTATTTTCTGCAAACAATCTTTCAGGAGTGCTTGAGTTGTGTATTCCTGCATGTCCCTTTAACCCTTTGGTATCCCTTCCAACTCCATGACTTAGGTGTTATGGCAAGAACTAGCCTAGCTAAGCCCATATTTCACAGGACCCACCATAGTAAGACAGCACTTCCGAGGGAGCCGACAGCGAGGTCGACGAGGCCATCTTCGTTCAGATCCAAATGCCCATGGATGCTGCACCCAAAATACATCAAGCCTGGAGAAAGGTCAGCTGCTGCTATTCTCTGAAAAATGACAGAAGGAAATCCCTTCAACATTAGAGCAAAAAACACATTCTAGTATTCATATGTGAAGACACGTGTTCACAAGAGTGTACATCCAAAAATATATCTGAGAGTCAAGGAGATGTTGTGAGATTTTGGGGCTGGGATGGGTATGACTGGGCTGATTCTTTGGGGGGTTGCAGACTGCCAGAAATAGTGTGAATTCAGTCCACTTTTAGGGTTAGGGTTAGTGCTAGGGAATCATGGGAACTGTTATTTTTCTGAGACATTGAGCCTTCTCTGTCAGACAACTCTGATGCCACAATAAAATACAGTTCCCATGGTTCCCTAACTCTAACCCTAACCCTAAAAGTGGACTGAATTCACACTATTTCTGGCAGTCTGCAACCCCCCTTTGTTAAGCACGCATTAGGCTACACATCTCTATGGGGAATAAACACAAATCCTTCCATGTTACATGCACCCCATTTCTTGAGTGGGGATCAGTTCCAGGTTTCAAACATTGACTCCGAACTAGTTTCCTCTGGATGCAGTTTACCGGAGATTTAGGCCATATCTGCACAGACCATATAACATGCCCCAACCTGTTCTCATAGCGATCTGTCTCTCTGGTTCTGGTTCTGATGTGAACTGTCTCAATGATGTATGGCCAGTTTAGCTATACAACCCATATGACAGATTAAAAAGCAAACTGTATGGATATACAACCCATACAACAGATTAAAAAACAAACGGTATGGGCATACAACCCATACAACAGATTAAAAAGCAAACTGTATGGGCATATAATAACAGATTAAAATACAAACTGTATGGGTATACAACCCATACAACAGATTAAAATGCAAACTGTATGGGCATACAATCCCTATAACAGATTAAAATACAAACTGTATGGGTATACAACCCATACAACAGATCAAAATACAAACTGTATGGGCATACCACCCATATAACAGATTAAAATACAAACTGTATGGATATACAACCCATACAACAGATTAAAAAGCAAACTGTATGGACATACAACCCATACAACAGATTAAAAAGCAAGCAGCTGCCTGGTGTGGCTCTGGAGTGCCCAGGTAATGGAGGGATGTCCAGCATTGACCTAGCTTAGACCATCCTCCAGATGAAGGAGGTCTACCACCTTCTCCAACTGTCTTTTTTCTATGCTGAAGCAACAAGCCAATTATTCAGTCCCCACAACAACATCTGACATATCAGCTATAGTTTATCTAAGCAAGGATGTGCCCAGCCGCCAGCAACCTCCTCTAACACCACATTCAATCTGCCAACAGTTATAGCTATAGGATGAGCTCTACCTGCTTATATTTCCGGATGAGGTTCTCCTTGTAGCCGTGGAAGATATATATTGCTCCTTGGTGGTCATCTTCCAGAGGGGCCCCCACAACCACATCGTTGTAAGAGTCCTGGTTCAGGTCAGGGACAGAGGCAATGCAGGAACCGAACCTGGAGTTCTGGTAGCTGGGCAAGTCCTTCAGAGATCCACCGGAGACAAAGCGGTCCTTCAAGGAAAAGACACAAAGGAATAGACGCACACACACATATACATCAAAAAGGGATAACAACAACAACAACAACAACAACAACAACAACAACATTTACAAAATGAATTTTCTGCAGAAGTCCTCGAATGCAAAACCTCTTGCAGCGATTGCTCATTTTCTTAAATGGACGTCCGGTTGTGTTGAAGGACACTGTTTCTCATCAAGGACGACAAAATGTGTTCAGTGTTCTTTACAACTTTAGAGGAAAGACACATAGGATTGCAATGTAAAGCACACAAATATTGGACATATCTTCTTTGTGGATGTTTTGGAGTTGTGGAACTCCTTGCCTAGGGAGGCCCGTATCACACACCTTTTCTGATGGTTTTGTGCAACCTCACATTTCCCCCCAGAAGATATTTGGACCTTGAGCTGCTTATTGTTTTACTGATTCTCTAGAAGAGTAGTACTCACTATCTGGCCTTCCAAATATTGTTGGACTTCAACTCCCATTAACCCCTGCCAGCATGGCCAATGGCCAAGAATTCTGGGAACTGAAGTCCATCTTTTTGCCTGCCACTTTCATCGGTGGTTTCCTTATCATTTTAAAATGCTATAACATATTCCCTTTTTATGTTGCATTTCTGAAATATTGGTTGAAAACTGGCATCTGTGGTTTTTAGACTGAAAAAGCAGAGAATAAATATTTTAGTCTATAAAATAAGATCAAACACCCACAAATACCATATTACAGCATATATTAAATTCAGCTGCCAAGTGGTCTGCTATTGTTATTGGCCTACTGTTAAGAAATGTATTGGTATTTTCCAAAGAGAAATGAAAATCTATATTTCAAAAATACATTAAAAATTCCATGTTTGAAAGTTATTGGACAGCATTGAAAAACAAATACTCTATCAATGGATGTTTTATACTCAGGCCCAAACAATTTCTGGGGTGTAATTAGCATTTGTGTGTGTGTGTCTGTATGTATATATATGTGTGTGTGTATATATATATATATATATATATATATATATATATATATATATATATATATATATATATATATATGATGTAGAGATATGAAAAATTTTCAGTTTCATTGTGAAAAACTGCAGGAATTGAAATCAAATGCATTTTCTTGATTTGCACATTTATTTGCATGATTTATTTATTTCCACCATTTATGCAACTTTCTCCCACCTTGAGTGAAGAATGTTTCTACATATTTTTCTTCAGTTAGGCACATTTTAATCTTTTCCATTTTAAAATGCACACATTCCTTTGTGTGTCTTTTATTTCTTGGAAAAGCCTGTAAGCCTGACAAATGTGCAAATCCTTCAGTTAAGAAGCACATTTTGTTGACGAAGGGAAGAAAATACTGCTTTTGTCGAGATTTTATTCCTTTTCCCCCTTTCTTTGCAGCTTGCAATCAATCAATATATATATATATATATATATATATATATATATGTGAGATTTTGTGGCATAAATCTACCTAATAAATTACCTCTTTCAGAGTGTAGACGTACACCTTTCCTTTCTCTCTTCCTTCACTGAAATACATTGGGGCTCCAACCAACAAAATATCGGTCACCCCATCCCCATTAACATCTATGGAATTGATTTCACTTCCATAATAGGCACCAATCTGAAAAAGACAGGGAAAAATGTGTGGAATGAGCAGGAGATTGTTGTGGGCTTCTCTATTTTAACATAATTCCAAGAAATTAAAGGCATCTGGAATGATAATCCCGGAATGAGAGGTAATTTCAAAACGGAAACAATCTATCATCTCCTTGTCTAGACATCTCTCCTGGAAAAGAAAATATACAGATTAAAAATTTTGATTCTGGAAGATTAAGGATCATAGCCTATGATGTGAGTGATATTTTTTCCACTGAATGATTTCTTTCCTTTCCCAAAGTCTGCAAAGGCAAAGCAGATTCATTTGTTTGCAATGGGATTCAAGCCTTTTTGCATCGAGATGAAAGAAAATGTATGCATCTATCTTCCAGGATGGTGTTCTTCTACAGGATAAATTGTGTCTAAACTGGAAGATTTGGCATTGCTTTCAATCCCATTGAGCTATCTGAAACTTCTGAAAGATGGAAAAATTTCAGGGTCACCCGCTCTGAAACCTAGAAAGAATAGGGTTACGGCATGCAAAGGTCAATACATGCCATGAAATACATACAATACATCTGCGGTCTACACATACATGCATTATGAGAATTGCTGCAGATTTTAACACACTTGCATCACGTTTTAATTGTCTTCATTTTCTTTTGCAAATTTGTATCTTGTCACCTTCCTTCTGCCGAAAATGCACAGCCATCTGAATCCATGCAAAGCAGACGGACAGCTACAGATTTAATAATGCAAATCCTTGCAGAAACTCACAGATACTCTGGTAAAAAAATGCAAACTCTGCAGAGTTTGTGGAGTTTTCCCCCCACACCTCACAAAAATCCCAAACTCCTCCAAATAGTGCGTGGCTAACTCAAATCACATTCTATCCAAACAGAAGGAGGAGTACTTTAATTGTATAGATGCACCCTATGTCTCATCCCAAAGTCCAAATGCCATCCTTGTTTCCGCCCTTGCCATTTACCTGTTCTCCTTTCAGCGACTGGTGGATGGTGAGATTTCGGTTGATGTGCATTGTGAAAATAATCACTTTCCCTGTGTGGTTGAACCGCGGCGCCCCCGCTACGTAAATTCTGTCGCGTCTTCTTGAAACAACTGAAGTGACGGTGTAACCTGCAGCGCACACAAAGACACACACCATGATACAGCGGGAGAACTTAAAATGGAGAGAGAACCACTGACAGACAGGGCAATTCTGGTCCCATGCCCCATTCTGTGTGAATCACCCTGCATTATTTGAACATTTTGGAATATTCTTTCATCCTCAAGGGAACAAAGGGAAGCCAAATGTCGAAAGATGCTTCCCTCTCCTCTTCTTCCAGCAGCTTCTGCCTCCTCCTTTAGAGTCTCCTTCTTTAGAGTCTCCATCTTTGGATGGCCATCTGTCACAGGGAACGCTTGGATGGTGTCTTCTTGCATGGCAAGGGGTTGGACTGGATGGCCTTTGAGGGGTCTCTTCCCACTCTATGATTCTATTAATCTTTTTCTTACCTAGATAGGCCCCGTGATTTTTCAGCTCCTCTGGGAACTCTTGGAGGTAGGATTCCCGGTGAGGGACCACTTTGCCATTGCTGGTCTCCTTGAGCACAGCTCCGTTCCAGTCGTAGGCACCCACAGCTCCCAGTAGGATCCCATCCTACCCACGAGGAGGAAAAAATACCCTTAATTACTGGACCAATGGACCAAACTGCCATTGCAATTTTTAAGATATACATGTGTTAACCACTATGAATGGCTCCTCTCCCCCCCCCCCACCTTTTTGGATTGGAAGAAACCTGGAGTATAGCTTTCTTAAATGTATATATATCCATGCAAACTGCTTGTTCCTTTGGAAAAGTGGGAGACAGTAGGAAAAGAAGAAGATCACTTTTCAAGTGGAGGGAATCCATCAAGGAAGCCTAGCTTCTGCCCTGAGTTTTCAAAATCTGAGCAATGTTGATGGGAAAAAGGTAACTTGGAGGTCTTTCAGTCTTAGGGTCACCATAAAACCAAAGTCAACCTGATGACAGTTATTGTCGTTGAGTGCCTTCAAATTGTTTCTGACTTATGGCGACCCTAAGATAGACCTATCATGGGGTTTTCTTGGCAAGATTTGTTCAGACTAGAAGAGCTTTGTCATTGCTTTCCCATGAGGCTGAGAGAGTGTGATTTGCCCAAGGTCACCCAGTGCATTTACATGGCTGTGCTGGGAATCAAACCCTAGTCTCCAGAATCATAGTCCAAACGCCTAAACCACTATGCCATGCTGGCTTTCATTGTACTGAATTATGGTGGTATAAATCAGACTTAGACCATTGCAACTCATTTTTATAGGCTGCATCTGCATTGCAGAATTAATACAGTCTGATACCATTTTAACTGCTATGGCTCCAAGAAAACCTCATGATAGCTCTGTTTTAGGGTTGCCATACGAAACGGCAGCAACAATCATTCATTATGAGGATGCTAGCCGCCTCTATGGACCTTCCTCAGGGGAAAGCAATGCGACAATCAACCTGCAGGGATGTAATTTTTAATTTTTTAAAAAAGTATTTGCACAGAGCTAATGCCTGGCAACTGCTTTTATTCTAAAAGAAAGAAACAAACAAACACCCGTATCGCTTCCCTTGGCATTTAACCATAAGTGGCATTGCTTTGGTTGCTGCTGTTGTTACCTAGAACCGTCCGGACGGCACATTCTGCTCCAATCTGTACTTTAGCTGCCGCTGCTAGAAAAAGCCTCCGGTTTTGCAAAAGGCCTCCAGGAATGTGCCAGGGAGCCCTTGCCAAGTCAGTGAGTGAAATAGTCCAAGTCCTGCCAATTCTCAATTCTCCCAGACTTGTCAATTTTGGCAGCACAGCCAATAAAGAAACCCAAAAGAAAACAAAAGCAGGGAACATGTCTTTGTGCATATATATAAGTAATTCATTCTCTTTACTTGTTGCTGTGTTTGGGGGAATGACCCAGTGGAGTTACTCATTGCAATGTCGACACAGAAACCTATTAGCGTTTGGGGTAACGCTGCTATTATTTTACTATTATTGCCTGTTATTTACATTTTTGATAGGGAAAAGCCCATAAGGTTTATGAGAGTGGCATAAAATGTAAAAAAAATGCCTCCCAGAATGCCCTCTAAGCAATGCTTTTTTAAAATAACATTTGGAAGTAATTAGAAAGGGTTAGTCAACGCATCAATGAAGTCATAATGCCATTTGACTTTGTAGCTCCATCTTATGGAATCCTGGGATTTGTAGCTTTGCAAGGTCTTGGGCCTTCTCTGCCAAAGAGGGCTGGTGCCTCACCAAACTACAAATCCCAGTATTCCGTAGGATGGAGCCATGGAAGTGAATGTAGTGTCAAAATGCATCATTTCTACAGTGCGGATGCAGCCTTTAGGTGTTATGCTGCTTTTGAAATGTAACTATGCTTAATCCAAATGCTAGGATGTTTGGTTTTGTGAGTTATTTAGCGTTCTCTGTCACAAAGCTATGGTGCCAGAACAAACTACAAATCCCAGGACTCCATAGCATGCTAGTTAAAGGATTGTCAAACTGCATTCTTTCTGCAATGCAGATTAGACCATAGCCTAAGGCCATGCTAGCTAGACCTTCCTTTGGCCTTATGGTCACCTTCCGACCCTTTCCCGTCAACAACCAAGTGTGTTCTTCCCCATAAGGACCCTCTTCTTAACCCATAGTTCATAGTTGGATCGCCTGCACTAAAGTCCTGCCAGGAACAAATCCAGTGTAGGCAAATGCCAAGGACCATTTCCATCTCTGTTTCCAGTCAACACGCTATCAAAAATAGCATTCCTTGGGTATCACTTTCCCCAAAAAGCCAAACAGAAGCCTATTTGGGAACTTCTGGGCTCTAGCTGAAACCTTTTCTTTCCAATTGCGTCAGGAAATTAGCACTCTCTCGGCCGCAGAGGAGCCAGGAATTTTGAACGGCCTCCAGTTTCTGATACCCCAATAATCCAGGTATCCTCTGCTACCATGCATGGGCCTTCTGACGGATGTCCAGCCATCCCAGACCAGAATCCTCTTAGGGTCACTGATGCCAACCACAGGAGACCCAAGAGACATGGATCAGGGAAGGAAACAAGGGAAAACAAGTGCATTCTTCTCCTTCACTCACTTCTACAATATGCGATGAAAATCCAGTCTGGGACATTTCAAGGCCAAAGGATATCTCATTCTTGTTGGTTCCTAAAAATGGAAGAAAGGCATTTAAAGGATTAGCTGACACTTTCTTTAAAAAGGACAGCCAGATGTTGAAGAAAACAAAGAACCATCCAACGGTGGAATGGACTTCCATGGAAAGTGGTGAACTTTGGAGGTCTTTAAACAGACATCCCTCAGGAGTGCTTGAGTTGTGTATTCCTGCATGGAAGAGGGTTGGAAGGAGTGATTCCCAAACACTGGTCCTCCAAGTGTTTTGGACTTCAGCTCCCAGAATTCCAGACCTTTGGACAACATAGCTAAGTCTTCTGCAAGCTGAAGTTCAAAACACTTGGAGGACCAGCGTTTGGGAATCACTAGATGGCCTTTGTACAATTCTATGATTCTGTGACTGCACCGTACTGCAGAAATAATCCAGTTTGACACCACTTTAACTGCCATGGCTCAATGCTATGGGATTTTGGGAACTGTAGTTTGTTGCAGAGCTCTGGTGCAGTTGCAGAGCTCTGATGGAATTGCTACAGTTCCCAAAATTCTGTAGCATTGAGCCATGGCTGTTAAAAGTGGTGTCAAACCAGATTATTTCTGCAGTGTGGATGCAGCCTATGTCACACAGAAGATGGAGCCAGCTTGTTTGCTGCTGCTCCCTAGGGCTGCATCCACACTGCAGAATTAATGCAGTTTGACACCACTTTAAACCCAACAATGTGGAATTCTGGGGTTTGTAGTTTTGTGAGGTATTTAGCCCTCTTTGTCACAGAGCACCGGTGCCACAAAGAAACACAAATCCCAGGATTCGATAAAATGAGGACATCTTAGTTAAAGCAGTGCCAAACTGCATTAATTCTGCAGTGTGGCCATCAACAAGGACATATGAGATGGTGGCTCCAAATTGCAAGAAAAGAGATTCCAGCTAAATATTAGGAAGGACCTCTTGGCTGTAAAAGCTGCTCAGTGGGAGAATGGGATGCCTTCCAAAATGATGGTCTTTCAAAAGAAGTTGGGTTGGCATCTTTCAGGAGCACTTTAGTTGCATATTCCTGCATGAAAGGACATTGGAACAGATGCTCCTTGTGGTCCCTTCCAACTGTCTTCTAATTCTATGGAAGGAATAATTTGCCATCCATCATAATTTTGTGCCATTTGTCATCATTGCAGTGTGGATTTCAATCGTACTAAAATAAACCATTTATAGTCCCAAGGTGCTGCTTGACCGACACACACCTTTCCCCGTCTTTTGTTTTCCACCGAAACAGACCAACATAGCTCTCTCTTTGAAAAACAGAGGGATAAACGATAGAGGGAAGCATGCAACAATGGCTGGGATATCAGTGAACAAGGACTCACCTTCCAAGCTGAAAATCCTTTCCCCAAGAGCATCCACAATGTCTTTCAGAGCAGCTTCATCGCTGACATTAAAGTAGTGTTTTTCATCTGGGTCACTCGCTATATACTTTATTTCTTTCAGAAAAACTTCAGGATTGATCCCTCTTCTGTTGTAGAAACCAAGAACCTGGACACACAAAAAAGCAGGAAAAGCATTTTTGTTAACAGCTTGCAAGGATACGGCTTCTGAATGCAAAAACTACTAAATTGCAATGGATTGAGGCACTTGTTAACAGTTTGCAAGGATGGCTACATTCAGATCCATGGTGCTTTGGCACATACAGATGTACATGTGGGCTTGCATGTGTATATTCAGTTACACATTCAGCAATGCATGCTGTATCTTTGTAGATATGGAGGTACACTGACTTCTGCATTCAGTTGTACAGTTCGTTGTGCATCTAGTTGCATTTTTAGTTTTGCAATGCTGACATTCAACACATGCCATACTTCTGTGGATACAGACATGCATTGGCTTCTGCATTCAGTTGTGCAGCTCATTGTGGATCTGGTTGTGCTTTTAATTTTCCAGTGTTGCCATTCAACACAAGAGTTGTGTAGCACTATCAGTGCATACCTCCACAGACAAAGATTTTTGCTACAAGACCCCCATGTAGGATTTTGGTCCCACCTTTACATTTTTTCCCCCAAAGCAAAATTGGCAAAAGAAGAGTAGTGAGTCACAATTTATTATGGTCCATAGACCCAAAATGTAGGCATTCAATCTTAGTCTTCTCCTGATTTCCTGACTGCATTCCCCATTTCTATCCATGTTTGATCCCAGGTACAGGAATTATTTGGATCTTCCTTAGTAATTGTTCAGGCCTGTGATGTTTTCTGCTAGTATTACGGTATCATCTGCATATCTCAGGTAGTTGATATTCCTTTGTCCTATTTTTACTCCTCCCTCTTCTGTGTCCAAGCCTGCTTTTCTTATAATAAAGAATAATGTAAAGACTACAGTGCAGTAAAACACGTTTCCTAACTCTGCTTAAAAGTTGAGACTTACTGCCACGGCGTAGCGGGTGATGTTGTCTTTCTCGCTGTCTTCAATCACTTTCTCCAATTTTAAGTTGTCGTGGGATTCCCCATCTGTGATTATGATCATCACTTTCTTCGCCCCTTTTCGCCCGCCTTTCCGAAATGCTTCTGAACTGAAATCCAAGAAAAGCAGGAGGGGGAAAAGGAGACAAAAAAAGAGCATCATTCTACAGCATCTGCTTTGCAAATGAAATGCCAGCTCAATCCTGGTTTCAGTAGCCAGCCGTGTGTTTATGGAGAACTGTTTTTAAAAGAAGGGACGTTAGACCTTCAAATGCATCTGCTTGAAATGGATCATTACAATTTGCTGCTCTTGAGAAATACACACTTAGGCTGCATCCGCACCGCAGAAATAATCCAGTTTGACACCGCTTTAACAGTCATGGCTCAATGCTATGAAATTCTAGGAATTGTAGTTTGTTGTAGAGTGAAGGCTAAACCACAGTTTCCTGAGATATTTAGCCTTCACCTTACAACAAACTGCAATTGCTAGAATTCCATATCATTGAGCCATGGCATTTAAAGTGGATTATTTCTGCAGTGCAGATGCAGCAAGGTTTGGATGGGATGCTCACCGAGCAAATTCAATCCCAAATGCTGTGTTGGTCAACGTCCCTCCTCTTTGCTCGATGTGTCGGGCGGCTTCTACAACATCCTTGACCGACCGGTAGTCATTCAAATGAAACTCAGGCACAGCGCCTTCTCCGTACTGGACAACTCCGACCTAAGGTGGAAAACAGAGAATGCAGCCTCTTCCTGCTTCAACACATTGTATTTTCAACACAGAATCAGTATTGCACACCTTCAGTAACCATGATTGCATATTACAACTTAATATCAATATACATGGAATAGCAGACCGAATACACTATAATATACACCGTCTACCCCCCAAAAGATAGATGTCTCACCTCTAACTACCTTTAATTTTAGCTAATTTGTTATTTCCTCTGCTTTTAATTAGTATTTTATATTGCTGTTCATTTCATATTGTTATTGTTTTTAGTTTGCTTCTTTTTCTTTTTTATGATTGGGAGGGGGGTTGGGGTAAGGGTTATTTAGAAATCTGGTTTTAATTGTATGTTGTATTTTATTGTTATTCCTATTTGTTTTGACCTGCCTCGATCCGCAGGGAGAGGCGGCTATAAATAAAATGTATTATTATTATTATTATTATTATTATTATTATTAAACACAACACACTTCTTGACAAAATTGTTGTCTTAAAAACAAAGACTCGCTTGCTCTAAGCCCTCTTTTATTTTAATTTAAGGTTGGCAAGGAGCAGTCTATGGGCTTAATATTAAAGAATATGTTCAAATTGCTGGACCTGAACTCCCTCATAGGTCCAGGGGCTTGGAGAGATCCATTAAAATTTAGAAAGAAGTCTGGAGTAGATTTATTTTCTCACTGACATGGAACAACTGGCACTATTTCTTGCAAAGAGAGAAGACTAACCCGAAGGTTTCCTGATAAACAATGCTGTTTACTGCCAAGGTGAGTCTGGACTTTGGATTTCATTCCAGCACCATAAAAGCCAGATCACCTTGTTACCTCTATTCCCAAAATATAACTCCAGCCATATGTCAGCATCCGCCTCCCATCCCAAAATCAATCCAGTGCTTTTGCAACTTTTGATCACCTTTGCCACCTTTGATTTTTAAATACAAACCACACAGGACTTAATTTGCAAAAGAAGAAGATAATACACTGGCATGCACCTGTCTCCCGCATGTGTCTTCTCACCTGGATTTGGCCTGGCCCAATGTAAAATTTCTTCAAGATTTTTATCAGGAAATTCTGAACTTCTTCCCAGGGGTAGATGCTGTTGGATCCATCCAGGACAATAATGATATCCATGTACGTCTGGCATCCTATGAGCAGATGGGCAAGAAATCACTTAGAGATCTTGGCTGTCAACAATTGCCCCTTCTTGGCTTAAGAGAGAGCGGAGGGGTAGGCAAGACTTTCTCTCAATCCTATTTTCCAACTGTGAATTCTCTTCTCCCCAGATTTTCCAGGTTTCTGGGCTGGCATGTTTGTTCTTTTTAACAGAGGGTGCATCCACATGGTAGAAATAATGCAGTTTGACACCACTTTAACTGCCTTGGCTCCTCCATCCTACAGAATCCTGAGATTTGCAGTTTTGTGAGTTGCCAGTAAAGAGAAGGCTAAAGACTTTGTTACACTACAGATCCCAAGATTCCCTAGGACGGGGCTAAAGCACTTAAAGTGGTATCAAACTGCATTATTTCTGCAGTGCAGTTGCAACCAAAGAAAAGCTTCTGTGTGAATGAGAAGAGAGACATCCAAGGTGCATCTACACAGCAGAATTAATGCAGTTTGACACTGCTTTAACTGCCATGGCTCAATGCTAGGGGATACTGGGATTTGTAGTTTTGTGAGATATTTACCCTTCTCTGACAGCGACTTCTGGTGCCGCAACAAACTACAGATCCCAGGATTCCCTAGCACTGAGCCATGGCAGTTAAAGTGTGTCAAACTGCATTAATTCTGCAGTGTAGAATTTAACCATCCCATTGAAAAACAATTTGCAAAGCAGGGCTTGAAGTGAGTAGAAACATTCACTCTTCTAGCATTGTCAGTGAAAGGGACAGAAAGAGAGAGGAGAGGGAGAAGGAAGGAAGGAAGGAAGGAAGGAAGGAAGGAAGGAAGGAAAGAAAGAAAGAAAGAAGGAAAGAGTCAAAGGAAGCTGTTTCTCCTACGCTGGAGAGCCGGAGCCACCGTCTTGGAGAATCTGAAGTTGGAGTTCACCCTGGAGCACATTCCTGTGGTGTAGTAAGAACTTCCGCACTCATGAGACCAGAGAGGGCTGCAGGCCTGCATTGAAGAAAGGGAGAAAGGAGAGAAAAGGAAGCGAAACAACACTTGAGCAGCATTGCACCAGACTCAGGGCCCAGGTCATGCAGTCATGCACCCTAACCCTAACCCCTAACCCTAACCCTAAACCTGGGACACCAGTTTGCAGTACACTCTAAAAGATTGAGACTCTGGGCCTGTACAGACTGGCCAGAAGGGCCGGCCTGGGGTGGAGATGGGGTGGAGTGACCGCATGCCGGCCGCCGCAACTCCACACCGACTCCGCCATCATGCCACATGCCCCACCGCATGGCATGCGGTATCAGGGTGCTCCCTGCCAAAAGAGTGCAGAAGAGCCTCAGCAGTGGCGGCTTTTTTGCCAGCTCTTTTCGGAGCAGCAAAGAGTCAGATTGGGGCTACGGTGTGTGGTTGCCATGGCCCCGATCCGGCGCTCCCAGGAGCGGCACAGAGTCGCCCCTTAGGGGCCGTCTGTATGGTCTCTCTGTCTGCATGGTCCAAATAAAGCATCCTCCCCATTTTCACCTCCTGTGCATCGCTTTAGGGTCCTTGGTGGGCAGGGAGGTGATAACTAAATACAACAAGCCAAACGCATACTGTATATACTCATGTATAACTCTAGGAATTTCAGTCTCATAATGGACCCAAAATACCTGAGTCGACTTATCTACGGGTCGATGTAAGTATTGCCCTTTGGCTCTTATTTTAAAAAAGAACCATCCCCTAGTGAAAGGCAAGAATATTAATCTGTCTTGGATGCACTGACCCCCTTCTATTCTCTAATCCATCCAGCCTTTAATGTAAGTGCAAACAGTGATGTCTGCTAGAATGCTGTAAGTCCTTTGCACCCTTTTTCCTTTGCATCATTCTGTCGGTCTTTGTTGCATGCCCCTAAGTTTCACCCTCGACTTATCCGTGGGTCATATCAACAAAATCATAAGTTTGGTCCCCAAACCTGCCCTCGACTTATACATGAGGTTGACTCATAGTATATAAGATAAAGTGTTTTTAAAAAGGGCAAAGACTCCTATTTTTTAAGGCAATGCTCTCATCTTGAGATGAAGGCTGGAAGAGAAGGGTCAAGCCCTGAGATCTGGGAAGAGTGCTGAAGGGTGAGGTTAAAGCACCAGAACCCTGTCCCAATGGCAAAAACATAGATGGCCCCATGGCACAGGTTAGGGTTCAACATGGGTCCCAGAAGGATGAATAAGGAGGTCACCAGCCTGCAGGGCATCTGTAAGCCAAAGGTAGCCATCTGAATGTAAGTCAAGTCTTACCAGAAAGCTGTTGTCTTTGGGGTTTGTGGTCAAGCTCAGACCCAGGCGCATGTTATCCTTGCGTTCTGACACATTGGAAAGAGTTACTCTTCCTTGGGAAAGAATGTCAGAATTAGCCAGGAGACAGCTGTGGTGCAGATTCCTTTATGCAACAATAACATTATTATTATTATTATTATTATTATTATTATTATTATTATTATTTTCTTATCCACCTCTCCCCATGGATTGAGCTGAGTAACAACAAAAACAACAACAAAGTAACGTACAACGGCCAACACCAATTAAAAACATACATGAGTTAAAAGCGCACATCAATTTTAAAAGAACAAACAAACTAAATAATTGTTAAAACAACCAATCCATATTTAAGATTCATAATTTAAAATTCACAATTGAAAAAAATCAACTGGATAGGCCTGACGGAAGAGATCGGTCTTTAATACTGTTTCCAATTCAGCAGTCACATCTCTTCCGGCAGTTTGTTTGACAGTTTGTGGGCAGCTGAAGAAAATGTCCTTTGGGGCTACATCTGCACTGTAGAAATAACACAGTTTGATACTGCTTTAACTGCCATGGCTTAATTCTATGGAAATGCTGGGATTTGTAGTCTGTTGTGACACCAGAGCTCACTGACAGTGAAGGCTAAGTATCTCACAAAACTACAATCCCTGTAATTCCATAGGACTGAGCCATGGCAATGAAAGTGGTGCCAAACTGCATTATTTCTGCAGTGCAGATGCAGCCCCTGTGACAGTGGCCAACCTAGTCCTAGCTGACTGGAGTAAATGGACCGGAGAGGATGGGATGGATTTTATGGGAGGAGGTGATCCTGGACCCAAACCATGTGGGGCTTTCAAGATCATAACCAACATTTTGTACCTTTCCCAGAAACTATCTGTTAGCCAGTAGAGTGATTTTAATATTGGTGTGATATGATCACTCCTAGATGTACCAGTAACCATGTTTTGAACTCACTGAAGTTTCTGAACTTGGTACATTGCAAAACGTCCAGCCTTGGGGTCACCAGTGTGTGCACCACCATCTTTAGGTCTTCCAAATCTAGGAAGAGGCTCTTATCACCAGCGTTTCCCTTCAGGAGTTTTGATCCTTTGTTTTCCACGGGAAAAAACAACCACACACATGTGTGTCATGCATCAAATGCCATGAGGACTTACTGACTAGAAACAGAATATAAAAAGCTGGTAGCCATTGCGTGAGAGATATTAACGGGTCAATGCAGACATTTCAGTGCGTCTCAGAGAGAACAGCATCATGGTGTCTTTTTATCTCACAACTTTACCAAGGTTGAGTTTGGAACAGGTACTGTTGGCTTCGCCATTGACGGAACATTTGTAGACATCTCCCGTCTTCTGATGACCGCTGGTCTCATAAGGGGCTCCTACCACCAGCCTGGAGGGACAGAGATGCAGAGAAATACAGATCTTTTGTTGGCCATTTGCAAACCTCACATATGGTCATGATAGCAATGGGGGAAGCTCTGCACCAAAGAGATGCTCAGGAATTGTTTGCATCCTCTCTACTTTGGGAACCTTCCCCATTGCACAAAAATAGAAGCCACAGAATTTAGGGCAAAGCCAGGCAGACATGTGTGTGATGGATCCGTTCAAGACGACAAACAGCTCGGTGGATTTCATGTGGTGATGAAATAATAAACTGTTTCTTTTTAGAAGGTGGAAAATATTTAAGCTGACAGAATTCTTCCCAGAAAAGGTCACAATGATACACTGTGAAATGAAGCTAGACTATAACATGAAGCTGGAATTAGATCCTGCGGAGTTAAAAGACGGGAAAAAGTGGAAGGAAACCTAGTAATAAGTTGCATCTGTGACAGATCTGTGTGCACAGGTCACAAAGTTGTACAGAAATACCATGGAGGGCGGAAGTCAAGGAGAGGATTTTGGAAAGGAGTGTCCCAGGGTGCATTTACACTGTAGAAATCATGCACTTGTCTGCTATGGCTCCATCCTACAGATTCCTGGGATTTGTAGCTTTGTGAGGCTAAAGACCTTGCAAAACCACACATCGCAGGATTCTGTAGGATGGAGCTACAGCATTTAAAGTGGCTTCAAACCCGAAATGAAGGTACAGTGTTCCCAATGAAGAAAATGATATGCAAGCAACTGGCTACTGGGAAGCTGAATGGTTGGCTATTCCACCAGCATCCTTTTTGTTTGTGTGCATTAGGCTACAAAACATGGGTTCTACCTCTGAGTTATGCAGTGACGCAACCCAAGACAAAGAGAAGATGGTGGTCCCTCCATTTCACATATGGACACTAACTAGACTGACAATTGGAGCTCACTTCAGCATGGGCGATGGGGAACATCTACTGCACATGAGAATCTATAAGCAGAGGGCTCTTGTAACACCTTTCAGATTCACTAAAAGAAACTGGTAGCATGAGCTTTTGTAGACTTAAGTCTACTGAAGCCAGAGAATATTGAAACCAGAGAATTTTTGTAGACTTAAGTCTACTTCCAAATGCATCAGAGGAAGTAGACTCAAGTCTACAAACGCTCATGCTGCCAACTTATTTCTTTCAGTTAGTCTCAAAGGTGCTACAGGATCCCTTTTCATGCTGCCTTTTCATATCTTTGAATTCTACACATGAAAATGGCAGGCATGATCAGCTAGATGGCACCCATCTCTCTGCCCTCCAGGAATGGAGGACAATCTGGAGATACCCCTCACATATTTGCTACCTGAGGTGGTAGTAGGGCCAGCTCTGCAAGGATGTCCCCTCTCTGTGACCCAAGACCTTCACAGAAATCCCTCTATGCTCCCCAGTATTGTGGGGTCTCCTTCTCTGGATGTCTTCAGGATGGACAGCTCCCTGTTGGGGATGCTTAGCTGGAGATCCAGTGGCGTTGAGAAGGGGATTGGACTCCATGGCCCATGAGGTCCCTTCCTACTCTACGATTCTATGATGCTTGAGTAGCATCTGCCGGTTTGGATGCTCCTTGAAGTATGAACCATGAAGGCCCCACACGCTGCAGGCAATGTCTCAGTCAGCAGATTGTACACCAAAGAACTCTTTTAAACCAAGGGCATGGAAAGTGCTCTCCTGGATTTTTGCTAGGCGAGGCTGCTGTACCTGACAGTGCCTGAAAGTGTGTCCTTGCACTAAGTGTTCAATCTAGATGTAACAAAATAAAAATCTCAATTGGGCCTTTCTTTACTGCCGATTCTCTTCTTCTGTCACCTCCTCCTGCAGAGGGGATTTGCAAATTACAAGTCGCTTTGGGATGAGCGAGGGGACACCCAACCACACCGTCAAGGAGCAGAGCAAGAGTTCATTTGACTCCAGCAGCAGCTCCCCACAACAGCCGGGAATCATAAGAAAATCTAAACAATTACTAATTCCTGTTTGGAACAGAGCTCTTTTGCAAATCACCCAAAGCAAAAGCTGGAAGGAGCCAGCAGTTTGGTTCCTAAATGTATCAGCTGTTTAAAAGAGGAGGAAGAGAATGGTTGCAATGGAGGACAGGAAACAGCCTCTTATTCTTGGAATTATACTCGATCTTTGTATGTATATATTCCATGGCGGATTGGATGGAAAGGGGCCCTTATGCTGGAGGAAGCCTTTTTCCATCCTGGAGGAACCTGCCTATGGGAAAGGACATGCCATCACCTCTTGCTGCCATTCTGAGAAGGATTGGAGCCGAAAATAGAGGTATTTAAATTTGCTCTGTATGTGTGGAGAAGAAGCAGGAAACTGGTCCTTGGACCCTATGCAGATGACCATCCCTTCCCTATGGATGCTTTGGTCATTGCTGGATTCTGGGTCACACATAGGACGCACTCAAGAGTTTGGAAAAGTGACCTTTTGGAGCTCCCAGAATCTTTTCTCTTGCTGTTTTTTCCCCAGGTGTGAAGTTGCATGCAGTTCAATGGAATGAATTTCTTACCTAGTAATAATAATAATAATAAAATTTATTTATACCCCACCCCTCTGTTAAAAACAATCGGGGCAGCTTACAGCAGTTAAAAATTACATCAATACAGTCTAAAAACCCCAAACCCCCACCCTCCCCCATAAAAACATATTAAACTAAACGTCCATTAAAATCCAGCTAAATCTTCAAACAACCTGTCCTTAACCTAGCTTCAGTTCAAGTGGAACCAAGATACAAAACTACTAACAGGGATGTCTTATTTTGGAAAGGCAAATAGCACATCCAGGTATCTAATGATGATGTAAGAGACACTTTTCCACAAGCCAGGTGTCACATTATGGCCTGAATCCTTTTGGTTAATCCCATTGAGTCCATTGTTAAATGGAAGTCAAGACATAGAAAAATTCCATTGGGTCTACTCTATTTGGGACTAGCCATAGGATTCTGGCCATTGTGGAAATGTTATTTTTAAAACAATAGTCAACGTCCAGACATCTGCAGGAACTATTCCCTATATCCACCTTTAAAGTAAGTGGGAAAATATTTCCATAAAATGCCAAGTTTCCATGAGGTCCAATCAGCACAACTCATTAACAATTTAAAGTTCAAGCGGAAAACAATGTGTCATTGTCCGAGAAGAACCCAAAAATGCATCTTCCATTCATCTCAAGATTTTTGGCCCATTCATGGTCATGTCTGTTATGAGTTTTGGTTTCCTCCATGGCTCTGAGTTTGAATGATTCATCACTTAATGCTCTATATAGCTTTGGGATCATTATGCCTTTGCAACTGAGTGGGAGATGTTTAGGTTTGCTAGGGAGGCATTATTAAAATTTTAGAAGAAACCACAGAATTTTGATGGGCATCCATTCGGTTGTGCATTAGAAGGAAAGAAAGAGTCAGGAATGGAGGGGGGTCTACTGGGTTGTTGTTGTTGTGCGCCTTCAAGCCATCTCTGACTAATGGTGAACCCTAAGATGAAGCTATCATGGGGGTCTCATGGCAATATTTCTTTAGAGGGGGGTTGGCTTTTGCCGTCCTCTGAGGATGAGAAAGTGTGACTTGCCCAAGGGCACCCAGTGAGTTTCCATGGATATGGAGGGATTCAAACCCTGGCCTCCAGAGTTATAGTCCATCACTGAAACCACTATACCACCCTATAACGGTGAATAGGGCAAAAACAAACCCATTCCCCTTATTTTTGAAGGTTGCATCACAGGTGGACAGACTCCATCAAGGAGGCCTGCAAGATCTGAGCAGAGCAACTGAGGACAAGGGGACTTGGAGGTCTCTCATTCATGGCTTCACCATAAGTCAACTTCAAGCCAGCAAAAATACATGGCAGTTAAAATGGGAATCAAAGTGCTATAGCTGTGTATTGTGATGGGTTTGGAAGCAGGAAAAGAGCTTTCAATTCCAAGAGAGGAAATTTAAAAGCTGCAAAAACATACGAGTCCTGAATTTCATCAGCACATCTTTTTTCATCTAACACAAGTGTTGGCTTTCCAGTTCTACAACTAATCAGCTGCCCAAGAAATAATACAGTTACTAAAGGGAAGCAAGCAGGGATCTGGTTACACACACACACACACACACACACACACACACATATATATATATATATATAGATATAGATACATTTCCACTCTCCCCAAATATTTTTTTGATTAATGTGAAAGACACCGAAAGGAAGGAATGGTATTTTTTGGAAACGACGGAAAGAGAAGCAACCAAGGACTGGGCTTTCTTTGCAATCAGTGGAACACTTAATCTCAATTTAAGTTGCTGCGTGGACAGCCAAAAGGACATGGATTGGGAGCAGCTAATGGATTCAAGATGGGGCTGAGCGGCAACTGGACTCCTGGCGCATGAGCAGGTGGGAGCCAAGGGGTGAAATGGGTTTGCTTGGAAATTTGGGAGGTGTAACCCTCCATGGCTCCATTTGAGTGAAATGCACAACAGCTCACTCCATGGTGTGGTCTCAGGCAAAGCTTGGAAAAGTTTCTTCTTTGCATTATGGTTCTAAGAATACCCTGATTTTTCACATCACAATGTGGCCAAGCTTAATAGACTAGAGGACCTTTGAAAAAACCTTCTGACATTACCAGTCCAAGCCTTAGGCTGAAGTGGGGAATTATGGCCCTCCACAGGTTTTGGACTCCAGCTCCCATAATCCCCCACTGTCTGGGGTAGATGGGAGTTGAAATCTACAACATTTGGAGGGAGAAAAGTTGTTTCCTAACCTCACAGAGAAGTGAAACTCTACAGACTGATAACTTTAGCATTCCACATTAAGAAAAGTACAAGAAGGCATCACCAAGCCAAAAAGCAGGGACAGCTGTGACATACGATAAACAAGCAATGCTCTTTAGCCCTGATGCTGGGGGGGGGGGGGAAATGACCCGAATTTACAGAATTTGAAACCTCTCTAAACATCTACAGGCTTGGGCAGAAAATGACATTCTTCTAATGGGCGTTGCAAGAATTCCAGAGCCGGGTATCATGTTCTGCTGCTTCTACAGGATGGATGTTAAAAATACATTAGGGATATATATGTTGAATTAATTCTCCCGCTAAGAAAGCTGGCGCCATTCTGATTCAGGGTCTTGAAACAACAGTTCCAGGGTCTTGAAACAACAGTTCCAGCAGATGAGAGCTCCCAGGTCAATGGGGAGGGCAATGCGTCCTCTCTGGGTTTTAGTCCAAACATTAAAGGAACAATTTAGGTTGCTGCATGGACAGCCAAAAGGACAAACAAGGGGGTCCTAGAGCAGATCAAGCTGGAAAACTCCCTGGAAGAAGCCAAGATGACCAAATTGAGGCTGTCGTACTTTGGACACATCATGAGAAGAAGAGAGGACTCTTTGGAAAAGAGAATAATGCTGGGAAAGGTGGAGGGAAATGGGAAGAGAGGAAGGCCACATGCCAGATGGATGAACTCTATTAAAGATATCATGGGTATGGGTTTGCAGGATTTAAGCAGAGCAGGAGAGGACAGAGGGTCTTGGAGATGCCTCATCCATAGGGTCACCATGGGTCAAGATCAACTCGAGGGCAAAAATTAATGTTGTATCATTGTATTGTATGCCTTCGAGTCACCTGTCGACTTGAATTTCTTGACTTGATGGCAAATGAGAACAAGAGAAAAGTCATTCTATTGCCTGCGTAGGTCTAGAGCCTATTGTTAGAATGGATTTAATGGTGTGGGGCTTTCAAGGTGACAGAGGCATCGTCCTGGGTTGCAGTAAGAGAGGTGTGTGTGACTGAGGGAATAAATTCGGAAGGGTGGATTCAGGTCACACACCGCTCTGGATTCATTCACCAACCAATGTTCCGATTCCTGTGAAACCAGTCCAAAGCCATGTGTGGAAAACTCATCACTTTCTGCTCGCTCAGTGACAGCGAGAAAGAGCAAGAGTTTATGGAGGACCGAGGAGAAATTTCAATTTCAAGAGGGAAGAGAGGTATGAGGAGTTAGTGTCTAGGAACAACATCAAAAACTAGCAGTGGAATTGATTTCAACTAGAGGAGGGCAACCATGTGAAAGGTCTGGAAGCCATGCCCTATGAGGGAGCTGGGGATGTTTAGCCTGGAAAAGAGAAGGTTAAGGGATGATATGATAGTCATGTTTAAATATTTGAAAGGATGTCATATTGAGGATAGAGCAAGCTTGTTTTTTGCTGCTCCAGAGAAGAGGACCTGGAGCAATGGATGCAAACTACAGGAAAAGCCATTCCTGACAATAAAAGCTGTTGGACAACAGAAGATGCTGCTGTCTTGGAGGGTGGTGGAGCCATTGAATCAATAAGATATATCTACATGTTGACTCACCACCCAACTATTAAAGTCAGTGGGTCTACTCTAGTTTGGATTAACTACTGGGATGCCAGTTAAACCTTTCCCAAAACTGAAAGTGGATTTCCAACAGAGGTTTTCCTCAGTTGCCATTTTTTGCCAGGCTCTGTGGCTCCTAGGGTGGAAAATTGGCCTGTGGACCTACCCAAATTGCCAACCCCACCTTAGAATAAATCTGTATCTTTAAAAAAGAGAGAGAAGAAAGAAGCAGCCCATTTAGCAATGGGGAAAACCCTGTAGGAAGATCCCTTTTAATCTTGAACAAGCCAGGAAGGGACCGTGCTTTGTCACAACAAGGGCTTTTCCTTCCTGTTTCACATTGAGGTCTCTCATCCAAATCTGACACAACTGTAATTTAAACAGATGTTCTCAGCAACCGCAGCTTTGGGAAGAGATACTTCTAATTACATAGCATCGTCTAAGCTGCGCAGCGTTTAACTCGCGATTTGGCACACGAAGGTTTGCTTGAATCATCTCTCTGGTGCTTTTTAAAGGGGAAAAAATGCCCATTGATCTAGAAAATTTGGGTGATTCAGCTTTGATGGGAACGAAGTGTGACCCATGAGCTCCATGTGACTTTTGGGATCCCAAAGTGCAGTCACTGAGGTCCCTCTTGCGCCAACATTTGGGCAATTTTGCACTTGTAAACTGAGGAAAGTACCCCAAACCAGCTGCAAATGTGGCCACTTACTTCCTCCACCCCTAGATTCCCCCCTCCAACCAAAATGATAAAAATAATAGTCCAAATGGCAGCTGGAAATGATATAACATCATGTCCAGCATGCCAAAAGTTGATGGTGGGGCAGCATGGTTGGTAATGGCCTCCTTCACAATTGTCCACCTCTGGTCTAGACTGACCACCCCAAGGGAGGTCAGAGCCACATGTTTCTATGGGCTAGATCCATATCTGGTGTATTCTTAAACTCCAGCAAGTACAGAAAATCTTAAGGAGGTCAATATGTTTGGGACAACCAAAACAGTGCTTCTTAACATTGCCCATAATTTACTTATTAGATTCTATGCCACAAGATAGCAACAGATACTCCCTTATGCTGGGATACTAGACAAATTCACGGAAGACGATAAAGGCTGGCATCCTGTTGGTGATAAAGGCAGGTGTACATTGCCTTAGGCCAGAGGATTAAACTTCTGCACTGTTGTGTAACAAAGGTGTCCACATTTTGGGTGCAGAAATTGAATTGTCCATTGATGCACATTGTGCATTGGTGTACAATTGTGCATCATGCATTGTATCTTGCATCTTGATGTCCATCACATGGGCATCAATGCACCATGCATATTTAGTTACATAACAACAATTCCCTGAAGAGGTGGCATTGCACAACTGTCACATACCTCTGTGAATGTAGTTATGCTCTGTCTCCTCGACATAACATCTCCACCAAAGACTATCTAAAGGGGTTTACAGTGAGATCAAAATGGATCAACTGTGTTCAACACCATTATGCTCATAAAACCATTATGTGCAAACTGTGTTCTGAATGCAAGTTGTGAGAGCCGGGGATAGGGGAAATGGAGTGCGTTCATTTTTTGCTTATGGATGTTCCAGAGAAATGTGCCTGCTCACAGCTGGGATCAATTTATCTATAAATAATAAACACACAAATGCCATATGCACTACTTACAAAACATTCCATGTATTCACAATAAAGTAGCATGTTGTACATAAATAAATGGTCATCACATTAATACGTAGAAGCCGAAATATGAACAAAAATGTTCCATATGGATATGTCTAGGAGGAGACAATGAGGGCAAGACAATGTTCTGATCTACGTATTGCAATCAAATCCTTGAAAATATGCCTTGTCAAGGTCTTGTGGATTGCAAGCCACTACATGGAAAGGTTTTGCTCAATGTAGTTTAATTTTTGAAAGGCTTTTGTGCATTAAAAAACAGTCTCATAAAATATATGCTCTGTGCATACAACATGCATCACTAAGAGGGCTAGGCTAAAGTATTTGATATATGTGTTTTCTGCATACAGGTTTTCCCCCCGAGTCCATTAAAAACAATATCTATGCAATCCACTTTCACTGCAATGATGCAATACTAGATGGACTCTAATAGGTGATTTTATTGGGATTGTACCCAGATAGAATTTGCAGTCATGATACTTTAGTAAGATTAGGAAGCTGAAATTGATCTAGCTGAGCCTTGCACAATCCACACATGACTGCAGCTTGTAAAAGTTACTTTTTTTGGACTACCAGTTCCCAAAACCTCCCTGGCAGTTGGGTGGGGGATTCTGGGAGATATAGTGCTAACATAACTTTTCCTACCATCTTCTTATTCCTTCAATAAGATGCAATTCTTTCCCAAATCCCCGATCGATGCTTCCAGCTGCTAGCCAGACCTCCAAAGATCCTTAGCCAAAAGAGCTGGGGAAATTGGTTTTGCAGATCAGAACAATTATTGCTGTAAATCTTTGAAGCAGTTTAGACATCGCCTCTCCTGAATGTCTTCCTTCCTTCTTCCAAATTACAGTAAGATGGAGAATGTCATGTCTGCCTTGGAGTGCTCTTATTACCTCAAGTATTTGGAGGCTTGAGGCCAACTTCTCTGAGCTCCCAGGTTGACTAACAACCATTGGAAGGATCAGGTCGCCTTCAGATTCCTGCTTGGTCATTAAGCCTAACAATCCCAGGTTGTTATAAGGATGAGAGAGACAAGAGAGCTACAGAACTATTTTGTAGGTTGAACTGTGGTGGATGGTGGTGTCCATCTGAGGGCTACAGTGGATCTATTCTTGGCTTTTATTCCAGACTTTCAAGTTGCTATTGAACCATGCTGAAACCAAGCCCTTGAAGTCAATCCAAGCCTGATGCTGCTTAGCTTCCAAAAGCAGAATAGTCTGGGAGTATGTGAACAAAGGAATCTACTTTCCCTTAGTCCATCAATTCAGTTAGCTAAATAACTAATTAAGATAGATCGCAATCAAGGTTTGCTTTTTCGATTTTACATTTTAAAAAATATTTTTTCAAGCCGTGGATGGTTGAATCCATTGATGCAGAATCTGTGGATATGGAGAGTCAATTGTACTTGAGTTTCGTGAACCCGCCTTGAATCCCATTGTGGGAGAAAGGAAGGATAGAAATCCTTGAAATAAAAATGAATAAATTGCAAACCTCTGCTTGTGGAGCTGTGCATTGAAAATGCAATGCTGCCCTTGTGTTGAATGGTGACAATGCACATGAATGCACACTTGAATATATCACTGAATGCAAAACTGAATGTACGGACAAATGTGTTAGTACCAAGTTAGAACTCCTAGATTTCTAAATATTTTTATATGCCTAGCATTTCTTTCCGTTGGGAGCAGAGGGGTATTGAAATGAACCAGAAAAGCCCATCTCCATCCAAACAGTTTAATGATCCACTCTGACTTTTTGCTTATCTCTGGGCCTTAGCTTAGGGGAAACTTGATGCAAACCTGCATTAGGCTTCGTATAAAAACTTTGCAAATAAAATAAAATAAAACCAATGTACATATATCAGATTAAGTTACCAACATGTGTGTGAAGCTTGACTCCAATGGCTTAAGTTACAACAGACAGCACACCTGCGAAAAAGTTTCAGAGTTTTTCAACAGTTAAACCTAGAAGGAGAGAGAAAGCTATTATGCAAGCCACAAAGCCTGATGCAACTTGGTTATACTGACAGCTAGTGACTACGTTCGTCAGAAAAGAATAAAAAGGCAGCCAAAACGTGTGCTTATTTTCTTTTTAAGAGAAGCAAGGAGCCAAATGCACTAAATTAGGAAAGAATGAGTTTAGACGGCTGATCTGGAAAGACAATGACAACCCAAGATGAGCTAATGCCCTGGATGGAGTTTAGAGCAGCCTAAATGGTTTCTCCCCACTTCTCTCGGAATTTGGTAATCCTGATTTTCTTTTCATACTTTCCATGACCACAAAGTTAGACCTTGAAGCCCCCTTCCCAAATGTGTAGCGCTTGGCCGTCTGCCCTGGAGGATGGTAATGAAGAAACCAGCCCTGCTCAGATCCCTTTGCTTTGCATTTACATGGATCCAGGTAGCAAATAAGTATAAATCAAGTAGTCATTTCTTGCCCTCCTTGAAGCAGAAGGAGATATGATTTGGGAAAGTGGATGAGGGAAGGTAGGATTTAGGTACTCTTGGAAAAGTGGACTCTTTGAAAAAAAAATGCAAGTCTTCCTCCAGATCCATATTGGTATTTTATACAGGAATAACATTTTTTTTTTGCAGGAAGCAGTGTGGTGCAGTGGTTTGATCATTGGACTATGATTCTGGAGAACAGAGATTGAATCCCTGCTTAGCCAAGGAAACCCATTGGGTGACTTTGGGTGAATCACACACTCTCAGCAACAACAACAACAGGAAGTGCAACAACAGCAACAACAACAACAGGAAGTGCAGACTATGACTCTTCAAGACACAACGAATGACAAATGCAAAGTCAGTCCTTTGTAGCCATGGATTCTTTATTCACAGATTCAAGCTTCCACAGCTTGAATATATATATATACCGGTATATTCCAAAAAGCAAACCTTGATGTGGCCATTTTATATAAGGGTACCATATTACTAGGGCACTGTATATAATGGCACTGGAGTATCCATGGATTTTTATATCCATGGGGGGTCCTGGAACCAAACCCCAGTGGATACCAAGGCCCCATTGTATTTCCTTTTTACAATCCAAAAGAAGAGGAAGAGGAAGAAGAAACTTTCCAAGCTCTGGTTACAGGTGTGCCACAATTTGGGATATATAGATTTCTAAATGGATTTGCCAACTTGTCACTTTCTGTTCCCCAAACAGTTGACATTTATATATGTGACATACATATGGTGGGGGGGAGGGTGTTCAAGGCTGAAAAAAGGATTACTTTTATTTTTGGAAAAGGCACAGCCTTCGAACCCATCCAAGACACTAAGCAAACTTAAATTCCTCTTTAGATATTTGGTGGGAGGCCAGGAACTGGAATTGCTCTTCTGAGTTCTACCAGCCTTTCCTTTGCAGCAGATTTCCCCCAGATTGTTTAATTTCTGCTGCTTTTCCTTCCAAAGGCCTCCTGCTTGCAGGAGCCCTTGGAAAACCTGCCGGTTGCCAGCAGCCAGCGATGACGGTCATCTGGTTTTCCCTTTAACATCAAGGTGTGGTTTGGCTTTGGGGCTTTTTGCATTTCCCATCCTCTCCAATGCCTCTGCTTTTTGCCAATTTCAGATCCGGGAGAGCTGGATGGTGGCTGGGCACCACAAAGCCCTCACGCCACCCAATTCATCCTTCCCTGGGTTTTGTAGTATGGATGCCTTGTTTGTTTAGTGAGTCATATTTTAACCAGTGTGAGTCATGGTGGCTTTACAACAGCATTTCTCTTTTTGATTTATTTTTGGGGGTTGTGGAAAGGAGGAGGGGGGGGAAAAGACATGTTCAGCCACTTTCTTTACTTGGGGGTATAATATTTCAGGCATTCGAAGAGAAGGAAAGACATGGAAGGGCTGGCTCCCCCTGGATATCTAGCATTTGCTTAATAATTTTATTTATCCAACTATTTATAACAAACCCTATATCATAGGATCTCGAGGGCTGCTACTATACGGGTGAATAAATGCAGTTTGACACTCCTTTAACTGCCCTGGCTCTATGTTATGGGACTCTGGGAATTGTAGTTTGTTGTGGCACCAGAGTACTGATAGAGAAGGCTAAGTATCTCACAACACTACAAATCCCAGTATTCCATAGCATGGATCCATGGCAGTTAAAGCAATGTCAAACTGCATTAATTCTGCAGTGCAGATGCAGCCGAGGTGGCCTGAAATAAAACTAGTTTTTACCATTTTAAACTGTAAAACCAGAATTTTAATTGTTCTATTAAAACCCTCCACAAAGAATTGAATAATTTAAGAGTCAAATAAGTCAATAGGTGATTTGAAGGCACACACCCCTACCCACCCAGATCCAAAAAGACCCAGGCAGCTGGATGGATGACTGGACAGCCCTGCCTCCCTTCCCTTCTGCTGCCTTCCCTGCCCACTTGCTTACCCAAACCCAAAAAGACCCCAAGGGCTGGACAGGTAGGCAAGGCAGTGGACAGCTTTGCCTCCCTTCCTTCCCACTGCCTTTCCCATCAGCCCAGACCCAAGAACCTGGGAGGTCAGGTAGATGGGGCAATGCTCTGCAACGGAGGCATCCTCCCTCCTTTTGCTCCCTGGCTGGCTGGAGTGGGCAGTGGAGGAGGTTGAGACGGATAGCAAGCGACTGCTCCACCAGATATCCATCCCCTCTTTTCACCCAGTGTGGTCCGCACCCCCTAGTAACACCCCTGAGTAAGGAGGGATCTAGCACACTCTTATGCACACAGCAGCCTACTTCCACATAATGCAGTAGACCAGCACAGACTGGCCACTGGAACATCCATGCTAATGGTCTGGAATGACCACTTGGACATCTCCTGGAATGCCACTGTTGTGAAGGTATGCTGGAGGAGCTTTATACTCCCTTGTCACTGAATTGGGTCTCAGCCTCTCACTCCAGTCCTACAGATGTCTACACCAAAGTGATCTCTATTGAGGTCAATGGGACTTACTTCCAGGTCAGCATGGATATGACTTGTTCCAGACCAAGACAAACAAAATTCTACACATTAGCTTTTGCTCCAGAACCATCATTATCAACTCATTATTTGCCATAAACCTAGAAAGCGACATCACAGTGTAACTATTCAGTAGAGGAACAAAGGAGTAGTCTTTTACCATTTCTTCCCATTGATTTCATGCTGCTGAACTGTGTAGCCAAAATAAGCTTCTTTGGAGCCCGGTATAATTCGTGGCCTTTTTGTGTCGATGTTGAAAGTATCGCAGAATCCTGAGAGAAACAAACATGGACAGAGTTCAGTCGCGCAAGGAGGAGACCAAGATGGCTATTCTGAACTGACACAAGAAATGCAATTACAAATAAGAAAGCAAATACATTTGAGGTTTTGCATTTCATTTTTTCCAATTTCAGTTTTAAATATCTCATCCAAGATATTGCAAGGGAGTCTTCTATCTTTCTGTTAGCCTCAACGGTGCTGCAAGATTCCCTTGCAAAAAGGGAAGATGTTGCCTAAGGCCAGAGAGGGTGCATGACCCTGTGAATGGTGGAGGGAGTTTTGGAAGGTGGTCTGTCCAGAAAGGAGGTGGGATAAACTGGTCAAGAGCATCCTTTGGTGTCAACCAAAAATATAACATGTGTCATGTGCTAAGAAACCATTGTCTTCATTCAACCCACTGTTGATGGATTGGAATTTGTGAATATGTTCCAATTCATCTATTTCTCTTTCCAATCATACTTTGTAGTTTTTGTTTTGTTTTGTTTTGTTTTGTTTTGTTTTAGGACTATTATCCTGAAGTCAGAGATGAAATACCCATCCTCTGTGTAGATCCCTTTGCATCAGCCACACTGCATGAGTTTCTTTGTAGAAGGAACACCCCTAAAAACTAGCAGTGGCTGGGAGTAAATCCACTCAGGGTTTTATTTCAGAGCTATCCAAGGTGCTGAACGTGATCTTCCCAATACATTGAGCACCTTGGATATCTCCTTTAAATTTCACCCAGTTCTCAGTTCAGGGATCTCACAGGTACCATTGATCCTCCCTTGGGATGCAGAGCAATGAGTTCTTGGCACAAACTCTGAAGGGTGGGACAAAAAGTTTCCAATTCAGTTCCTTCTGCCCAGAAATACAACATCTGAAAAGATTGCAGCAGCTTCAGGGAAAGAGTGGAGGTTGGATAGCTACAGGGATGGCAAATGCCTGAAGAATATAATGTACACTTCTGGTATGGTATAGATTTTGCTGGTGTGTTCCCAAAATTGGTTGACTAGGGAAACAACAGTGGTTCTCCAAGGGTGGAAGAGCCCAGGCCTATTTATGTACATGAATGATGTAGTTAAATGCCACAAACTATGAAAAATTGTATAGAGGTAGGCACAGCTGCAAAACTCCATGCACAGTTGCACTGGGGACCCATCTGCATTGCAAAATTTAACTGTCAGGGCTCTATCCTATGGAATCCTGGGATTTGTAGTATGTTGTGGCATCAGAGATCTCTCATAGAGAAGGTTCACAGAACTACAAATTCAAATGCCTGAAAAAAGGCAGTGATGTGAACAGAACAGCACCATTTCACAAGCATACAGAGAAAGCAGTATGACCTGGATTGGATTTTATCCCCAATTTCCCCTTTCCACACAGATCTTATTTCCAGATAGCCCTGGTATTTAAAGAAAAGTACAGTAATTCTTGGAGTTTTGGGAGAAAAAACCATCTGCCAATATATTTCTTAAAATCGTATTTTGAATACTCCCTATAAATCCAGAATGGTTTTTTCATTGTTCAGAAGGTAAAGATCTTTGTCACTATTATTATTGTTGTTGTTTCATCAGAATTAGTTTTTCCTGAATAGAGCTAGAATGGTCTTCTGGGATGCTAAAACAATCTGTAGTTTGGCTCTATTTTTTATTTAGTTTTTTTTTTTTTTTTTAAGAAAGAAAGGAGGAAGGAAGGAAGGAAAAGCAAGATCTACTATAATTTAGGAGATTTAGAAATATTGCCCCGGTCCCTGCTCCCTCCTCTGCCTTGTTATCCCTAAGGCATTTCGCATTAGTAGTGGATGAAGAGATTCAAAAGAATGCTGGATCTGTTGTTTCCTACCATGTATAATTGCTGTTTTACACTCCAGTGGAAATAAAAGAGACTAGTGTGAAGTCTGGTCTTTCTCAGAGACTAAAGGACTTGGCTTAGAGGCCAGAATGGATAAAACTTGAGTTGATTTTGCCTTCAGCATTTGGACACAAGCACAAACTGGGCTGTTTGGTTTTGCTTTTCTGAGGCTCTATCTGCACTGCAGAAGTAATCCATTTTGACACCACTTTCAACTACCATGGCTCGATGCTATGGAATACAAAAGTCCGGTGCTACAACAAATGACAATTCCCAGAATCCCATAGCATTGAGCCATGGCAGTGCGGATGCAGCCTAAATCACCTGAAAGGACCCATCTGGGTTTTGACCAAGGCTGGTCTCTGTCTTGCAGGATGAGACCATACCACCATCTCCATTTGAGTTGTCTCCTCTAGAGAAGGACCATGGCTGAATGGTGGGGCACATGCTCTGGCCTCAGAAGAGCCCTGGTTCAGTCCCGAAGTCTCCAGGTAGGGCTGGGATTGGAAAGACTATTGCTTAAAACCCTGCAGCATTGCAGAGCCAAAGGAGTTGAAGATCAGAAGAGAGCCCATTGTGCTCCTTCAAATGTTGTTGCATTGAAACATCCATCATCCCTAGCCAGCATACTCAATGGTTTGGACTTTGCAGCTTCTGAACAACTCGAATGATCTTTATCTTCCCTATTTAGGGAGTGTTGCAGAAGCATCCTCACTTGTTCCTGGGCTTCATCAGGAGCACGCTCGGTTATTTCTCAGGGACTTTGGGCTTTCTGGTTCTCTCTCTGCACAGAGAGCCTCCTGTTAAAACCATCAAGGAGGGAAGGGGGGCTCCATTGTTCCTAGCGGCTGTGACCCGAGACTCTCCTCAGACAGAGACTTACAGGGGCTCTGCTATTTTGGAACAGACTCCTTAATCTTCAGACCCATCTCGGCTCCCTGTCTGGCTCTCTGCTTCCTGGATCCGTTACAGAGAAACCCCTGAGAACTGTAGTGCTGCCAAGGGGCTGAGATTTCTGCAAAAGAGACTTTGCTACATCAGCTAAGCATGTCAAAAGCACACATAGTTTTGCTTTAGCAAATGAGGAGGAATGGGAAAGAGAGCCAGCATGGCGCAATGGTTTGAGCGTTGGGCTATGGCTCTGGAGACTGGGGCTTGAATCCCGGCTTGACCATGTAAACCTACTGGGTGGCCTTGGGCAAGTCACACACTCTCTGCCTCAGAGGATGGCAATGGCAATGGCAGCCCCCTTCTGAAGAAACTTGCTAAGAAAACCCTATGATAGGTTTGCAATGACTTGAAGGCACACGACAACAACAATAGGAAAGAGATTGAACTGTTTGGATGGCAATAGCTGAGATCCTACATGGAGGAGAGGGATGAGGGTAAGGATACTACTACTATTAATAATTATAATAATAATTATTCTTTTTTCTTATCTGCCTCTTCCCAGGGACTGAGGTGGGGAACAACAACAACATGCAACACACTACATCAGTTAAAAACACACATCAAATAAGCACACACCAGATAAAGAACAAATAAAAACAGCACACATTACAACAACCAATCCATAGTTTAAAATTCACAGTGCAAAAATCATCTGGATAGGAGAACCAGCATGGCATAGTGATTTGAATGTTGGACGGTGATTCCGGAGACCAGGGTTCGATTCCCTGCCTTTTATTCTGTAAGCTGCCTTGAGTTCCACTCTTGGGTATCAATAAAGTGATTAGCTGATCGGTTGACTCAATTGTTGAATGATGAGTCGATGCATATGAAACTCTGTCTATTGATTCAACGGGTCTGCTTTGCTCAGGAATACCGATAGGATTCAGGTCGTAGTTTAATCCCATTTTTACCACCTTGACTCTGCCCTAGCAAACTCATGGATTTGTAGTTTGTAGAGGTATTTAGAATTCATGGCTAAAGACCTCTAGTGTCTGTCTATAGTTAACTCTAGGTCACTCCTTTGCTGTTGTTGTTGTTGTTGTTGTGTGCCTTCAAGTCATTTCCAACTAATGGCGACCTAAGGCAACCCTATCATAGGGTTTTCTTGTCCAGAGAAGGGGTTTGCTATTGCCTTCCCCTGAGGCTGAGAAAGTGGGACTCTTCCAACATCACCCAGTGAGTTTCCCCCCAAACTACAAATCCCAATAGTGGTTAAAGTGGGACCAAAGTGCTATAGTGTGAACATACCTCTGGGGGGAATAGATATGTAGGAGACCTGTAGCCCTACCCATAAAGCAAGCTTTGGCCAGTTGTGCTCAGAGACCTTCTTCCCAAGGAACAAGAAGCTCCAGCAAAGGAGGCAGCGCTTTGTCTGAGCTTTTATAGGGCAAGGTGGAACCCCATTGGCTACTTGTGTCACATGACATCCCTTTCAAGAGGAGACCAGGAGCTCCCTCTCTTGGCTAGATTCAACACTGCATCTATGGAAGACCCAAATCTCTGCTCCAAGACCTGCCCAAACCTTTCTGAGTGCTGCAATCCCCCATTTTTCGGAGCGAGTCACAAGAGGTTGGGAGAGTTACTTGTTGAACTACAACTTCCCAAATCCCCACCTGGTAATTTGAAATCTTGGTGATTTCAAGATGCAACCAACAAGTGTGAATTGTTTTACTAGTTGTTATTGTTGTGTGTCTTCAAGTCATTTTCGACTTATGGTGACCCTAAGGCAAACCTATCATGGGGTTTTCTTGGCAAGACTTGTTCACTATTTCCTTCCCCTGAGGCTGAGAATATGTGACTTGCCCAAGGTCACCCAGTGGGTTTCATGACCAAGCTGGGAACCGAACCTTGGTCTCCAGAGTTATAGTCCATTACTCAAAGCACTATATCACATTGGCTCTTTTAACTCTATTGATACAGTCTGCCCTCCATAACCATATCCATATCCATATCCATATCCATATCCTTTTTCCATATTCTTTATCCATGGATTCAGCTATCCGTGGCTTGAAATTATCCAAATATATATAAATTCCAAAAAGCAAACCTTGACTAATATGTCTCCAAATTTCTCTTTTGAAAACTGATATGTATATCAGTTTTGTGCATGGTTCAGATTCAAAACTGAGAAACATGTCACTATCCAAAAGTGAAATTTAGGGGCATCTTAACTGAAAACCACCCAAATGTGTAACTGGTACTTTGAGATGACCAAAATTTCAATCTATTGGAAAACACTGAAGGGACCGAACGCTCTCCCTTTCTTGTTGCTCTTTTTAAAATTGTGGAGCATTCTTTGCAAAATGCCTACAGATTAGTAGAGGAAGGAAACAAACTCATTCAAAAAAAAAAAGGAGATCTAGCTTGCCTCTTTCAGCTACTGGTGAAATTTAAGTATTTATTGGGAAGTCACCATAGCAACTCCCAAATGGCCAAAGATACACACAGTTTCCCCAGAACCACAAAAAGGGTAGAAAGTGACACTCAAAATTATGGACTGTGAATTCATACATCAGCAACTTCAAGGTTCATATTAGGCCAGTGGAAATTCTGTATTTGATGTCCTGGATGATTTTAATAATGATTAATAATGTAAGATTCAAGGATATCTTTCTAATAGGGGCCAGTCATGGAAAAATCTTATATTAGGAGTGAGAAATTTTGCGAGTTTAACATGTACATCGATATTGAAACCAGAGAATTTTCTGCTTGGAGTGCCGACTGATCGAACCAAGAAGAGATATGGAAAGACTTTACAATATATTGCAATCACAGCAGCGAGAATACACTCGTCCCTCCACATTTGCAGCTTTGACTTTCACGGATTTGAATATTCACAGATTTTATTAATGTGTTCTCTCTAGGAATATCTATGTCCTCCAGCAGAACTCTATGGTCAACTTTAACCAAAAGTCACACTGCTAGAGATTCCTAGAGAGAACACTCCATAAGGCCTTTGTAGCTCCTCCAGCGCAATTCTATGGTCAATGTCTGGCAGATGTTGACCACAGAGTTGCACTGGAGGACCTCCTAGAGATTCCTAGAGAGGTGTTCTCTCAGGTAAAAACACAGTGCTTTTGCCATTTGTGGTTTCATTAGCATTTGTTATTTGCAGCTAGGGTCCTATGCCCCTAACCCCAGCGAATGTAGAGGGACAAGTGCAGTATATTTCAATTATTTCATTGAAATAAATCACTGAAGTAAAATATATGCTCAGAGATGGAAGGGCATGAATACTCTGACACAAGAAAATTGGCTGGCTGGCATTATTTTCAATGAATGCAATTATTTGCAATGAATTTGCAATAAATGTCACCACTGCTCAACCACTGAGGCCATTGGACATGTTCACTTTTGTAAAACAGCTATTGTGGGAATGACTGGTATGTCCTCATGCATTCATATGATTCACTTTTGGCCTCCTGGATTGCCAGTCCAGCACTCTGACTACTAGGGCACACTGCCTCCCTTCACTGTTACTGGTCTCCAAGCCGAATCTGACCTATGATGGCTTTCTCCTAAGGGTTTCTTGAAAGATTTCATCAGTGCAGCTTTGTCATTCTCTTTGTCTTAGACTGAGATATGCAAAGAGATCTTGTAGCACCTTTGAGACTATTGAAAGAAATAAGTTGGCAGCATGAGCTTTTGTAGACTTGAGTCTACTTCCTCAGATGCATTTGGAAGTAGACTTAAGACTATGAAAGCTCATGCTGCCAGCTTCTTTCTTTCAGTTAATCTCAAAGGTGCTACAAGGTCTCTTTTCATACTGATTTTAAGACTAACATGGCTGTACCTATGAATTAGGTTGAGATACTTTGACTTAAAGGTCAAAGGTAAACGTTTGACTTGCCCAAGCTCACAGCCTAGCCTCCCGGATTTGAATCTTGGCATCCTTGATTCCTAGTCCAGTAATCCAACTACTACATCACGCTGTCTCCAATATGGCAACCCTCTCCTTAGGGTCTTCTTGGCAAGATATTCTGAGAAGGTTTGCCATTGCCTTCCTCTGAGGCTGAGAGAGTGTGAGACTTGAAAGACTAGCAGATATGTTGGCTTCTGCCTTGATGGAGTGGCAGTGAATCTGCTCTGGGTTTTCATCTGACCTTTAAACAAACCATGCAAAATTCTGGACCTATTTCAGGGCTAGGGCTTCAGCACACTGGATAGCTCCTTTGCAATGGGATTACCATCCAAGCAGCCTGGAAGCCAACCGCTCCTCTTCCTTGAACCCGGGTTTTGCTGTTCAGCCTAATTAAACACATCCAGCAGAAGCAAGTATCAGACTTTGCCCCAGTTGCCTTCACTTGCTCTGTTGCTTCCCTTGTGATCTGTTTTAGACAAACTGAAAGGAAGAAATTGGCAGCATGAGCTTTCCTAGACTTCAGTCTACTTCTTCAGACCAAAAGCACCTGAGGAAGTAGACTGAGGTCTAGGAAAGCTCCTCATGCTGCCAACGTCTTGCTTTCAGTCAGTCTGAAAGGTGCGACAAGATCTCTCTACAGACTGATTCTACAGACTAACACAGCTATATCTTTGAATTCTACCATTTTGGACAGTAAGTTTCTTGGGACAGGGAACTGTTCTCTTTGTAAAGGACCCTGAATATGGAAGGTGTTAAATGAATAAATAATAGGAGTATAGGAAAGGTAAATTCAAAAGGTAAGGTGGAAATGGAATTGGAACTGGAATGCTGAATGCTGAATTGGTAAATTGCAAGGAAACAGCTGAAATGGTTACATGTTGAGATTAAAGAAATGAGTGGCATAACAAAAATCTGTTTAGACCAGCCTTCTCCATTTGGATGCTCCCCAGATGTGTGGGATTGCAACACCCATCATCTCCAGCCAGACATTTGAGAATGCTAGATGTAGACAGCTTAATAGGCTGGACAGAGAAATAAATGCTTTAAACTGAGATGGATTTTATTAGTGAAGTACATTTGCTTGGTTTGTATTGGGTTGGCATCTTTTGCTGCTGTTGTTGTTTGTGCCTTCAAGTCATTTCTGACTGATGGCAACCCTAAGGCAACCCTATCATGAAGTTTGTTCAGAGGAGGTTGCCCTTGCCTTCCTCTGAGGCTGAGAGAGTGTAGGTTTCCATGGCTGAGCAGAGATTTGAACCCTGGTCTCCCACTGTCCTAGTCCAACAATCAAAACATTACAACATGGCTACTCTCTCTCTCCTTTTTCATCCCTCCCCATTCACTCCATAGCCAAGCTATGTTCCCTTTTTTTCAGCTATAGCTCCCAGAATCCTCTGGCCAGGGTGGCTACTCAGCACCTTTGGGAGATGTAGTCAAAAATATAACAGCCAAGATCCTACAATTGAGTTGCAGAAGGGAGGGAAGAATCTCTGGATGTAGAGTTACACATTAGTTGTCCTGTGTAACTCATGTGTTGAAACAGGAACACAAAACAGTTGAACCAAGATTCAAATCTGGAGCTAAATGTACCTATGCATCTGTGCCTACGCAACCACACACATGATACAATGCACATGATGTACTCCGTGCAAAATGTGCGTCTGCATGCATTGTAGCATTTCATGCATTCCATCTCCATAACAATGAATGGAATACAGATGTTCTGTACTGGACAAAAATGCCCAACCATTTCCAAAGGGGAACATATACACTCGTAAGATGCCAACATGATTCTGCCCCTTGTCTGTTGCCCAGAGGATGGCCATGGCAAACCTCCTCTGGAGAAACTTGCCAGGGCAGCAAAATATGCTGGTAGGTAGGGTTGGCTCAAGAGAATCTGCCTGACCAATGAAGCTCTATCCTTTGCTGTCTTATTTACCAGGAGGCAGCCCTGCTGAGTCTGTGAATTGCCTCTTTGGAGGAACATGACATTGGAGGTGCTGTGGTTCCTCTGTGGTGGCCCATCCGCTCATGGAGACATTTCTAGACAATGCCATCATCAGGTCATGAATATGCACATAGGCATCTGTGCCAAGGCCAATCCAATGCTGGTCGCAGTAACTCTAGTCAAGGAGCCCTCAACACTTCACTGGCCAAAGGTTTCCAGCCCATCAAATATGTCAGCATCTACCCTTTTCTTCCTCTCTTCCCCAAATGCATGACGTGATACCATTGCACTCTGACGGTTCCCACACTCGCCACAAGTTTTGGCCTGTGGAGGGATGGAGGAGGGATAGCAAAGAAACTGGGGATGGGATGACTTTGTTTCATGGTGGTGCTGGAGGAGAGGGCTACGGATACCGTGGATGGTCGAAATGACCAACAAATGGGTCCTAGAGTAAATCAAGACTAAAAGCCAAAATGACCACGCGGAGGCTGTAGCATGGCTGTTTAGAAAAGAGGGTGATGCTTGGCAAGGTGTGAGGCAGCAGGAAAATAGCTAGACCATGTTACAGGTCAAGACCAAGGTCCAAACCCCAGTTCAGTCATACAAACCCACTGGGTAACCTTGGGCAAGTCACACTCTCTCAGAGGATGGCAATGGCAAACCTCCTCTGTTGAAACTTGCCAAGAAAACCCCATGATAGGGTCACCATGAGATGGAATTGACTTGAAGGCACACAACAACAGCAGAAAGACTCCATCAAGGAAGCCATAGCCCTAACTTTGCAAGACCTGAGGAAAGTGTGCTCTGGAAGTCTCTCATTCAGAGGGTTGCCCTATATCAGCCCTGATCTGACAACAATTAACAGTAAATTATGGGAAAAGAAGCTGTTTCCTCTTGTATCCCTGTCTTCTCCATAATTAAGTAGAGGGTTTTGTTATTTATCTAGGGGTTTCCAGCCCCCTAAGGAGTGAAATTCTGGATTCCTATGATTATTGTAGGAATAAAAGTACTCCAAGGCAGAGTATTGGGATCCAGATTGTCTTGCTTTCTTCATCATCACAGGAAGTCTGGCTGGATGACCTTCAGGGAGCCCCTTCAGGATCTATAGCCGTGGAATGATGGGGCTAAAAGCTTCCATCTCATCCTCTAATTGTCCTCCTCCCAGCCCTTAAGCAAGGCAACCCACTTTGCACTACACAACATCGTGTGGTTTAGGCTGACTTGGCTTATTCTGTCTCATTTTCTGGTTCACTTCTTTCCTTATGCCTCCAAAATTGCTACCGCATCAATATTCTGCTAATGAGGAATAAATATATCGAAATCTGCTTGCAGTCTGTAAGCTGATCCTTTACAATGCTCCAATGGGATTTTGTTGTTGTTGTGTGCCTTCAAGTCATTTCTGACTTACGTAGTGAACATATCATAGGGTTTTCTTGGCAAGATTCATTCAGAGGGGCTTGGCTTTGCCCCCACGTCTAAGGCTGAGAGTGTGTGACTTGCCCAAGGTCACCTAGTGGGTTTTCATGGCTGGGCAGGGATTCAAACCCTGGTCGCTAGAGTCCAACCACTACACCATGCTGGCTGCAATGGGATTTTAAGCATGCATAAAGGACTTGTTGGTTGAAAATGGAAAGGTGACCTGATGGAGTTGTTGTGACTGTGGCATAACAAAGTGGCAATGCCTCTTCTTCCAGCAGCACCAATTCCCTCCAGAAGGGCCAGCCCTAGACAAGAAAGGACCAGCCCACTGCTGTGCTCAGCTGGGATGAAAGCAAAACACAGAAATCTGTCCACGTGTAAAGCACATACCACCACTCTTCTGCAGAAGCCACAATCTGCTTTCCTTTGGCTGCCGAGAAACATGCATGCTGCCTTTGAAGTAATGCTTGCAAAGATGTCAGTTTGATGCTACTTTTGCAAAAAGAACAAAAAGGAGCCTTCAATTCAGGAGCAGGAAGGGCACTCCTTTTGTCCTGAAATCTTAAACATCACTTTTGTTACTGAGCTGGAGTTGGGCACACAGACAGACGTTGAGCAGAACAGAAGCAAAAAAGAGGGTTTACTCTTTGCAGCAGCCCCTGTGCATGACTTTTCCCCCTGCTGCACAATATAACAGAGTTTAAATTTGCAGGAAGGCAGCCAATAATAAGTTGAAAATTCACTCTTTCACCCTCCTCCTCTGTAACTCAATCCTCTGCCTTGAGCCACGCATCAAACCATATGTGAAAGCGAGGCTGCTTCTTAAGAAAACAGAATGAGCACCTAGAAAATGCTGCTTTTGCAAAGTTATGGGTTGCATTTTCATAAATCCTTTTCACCCCTTCAGCAGAAAGAGAGAGGGAGAGGGAGGGAGGGAAGGCGAGAAAGAGAGAAACTTTGAAAACTTCAGCAAAAAGCTCCATTAAGAAACCCTTCACTATGTCCCTCATACCAAAGAAAGCACAAAAGGAGACAAACTGAGAAAAGAAGTCACAACTGGATTCACAAACGCCTCATAAAGTCAAGGGCTGAGATACACAGAATTTTCTTCCTTCTTCATTTCTTTCCCCCAGGCTTTCAGTTCTTCTCTTTATTGAGAGAAAAAGGAATGGCAAGGACTCATTTGATCCTGTTGCTTACTGGGGAGACGCATCTCTTGCTGTGCAAATGATTATAATAAAAACCCTTCAGCAATCACAACTTGTTGCTGACCTCAGCGCTTCCTTTCTCCCTTGTCTGCCAGCTGAAGGCTGCATCATGGCTATGCCTGCTTTGCACAATAAAGGTGATGTTTCAAAAGTGCCATCAGGCTTACCTGGGAGGAGGCAGAGAGCCCAGGCTACCACCAGCCCTCTGGAGAAGTCCATGGGAGTCCTGGAGGTTGCTGGTGGCCGTGGTCACTCTGGCCAAACATCCACCAAAGGCCGGCCGGAGGCAGCCGGAGGGGGGGAAAGGGGCTCCACTCCAAGAAAGAGCTCTCCGCTGATCCTTCAGCCTTCTCCTAGCTCTGTGACAGAAGGAGCTCCTTCAAAGGAAGTGGGAGGGAATTCATAGGAGGAGGTCCAGGAGCAGAAGCAACATCACTGGAGTGGAGTGGCAAGAGGAGGAGAAGAAGAACCACTTCCCAGTACCCTTGACTGGGCCATACTGGGAGCTGGGATTCCTCCTCGCCCGTTGAGGAGAGGGGCAACAAATGTCAGCCTTTCAAAGGTCTCGAGAAGTCAGTTGCTTGCAATGAGAAGAAAGAATTCATAGAATCATAGAGTTGGAAGTGACCCCCATTCTGCCATGACAGATGGCCATCCATCTTTCCTCCTGTTTGAAAACCTCCAAAGAAGGAGACTCAACCATGTTCTGAGGCAACAGCATCTTCCACTCTCAAACAGCTCTCACTATCAGGAACTTCTTCCTAATATTGAGGTGGAATCTCTTTTCTTGCCGTTTGAAGCCATTGCTCTGGATCATATTCTCTGGAGCTGCAGAAAACAAGCTTGCTGCATCCTCAGTATGACATCCCTTCAGATATTGAAACATGGCTATTGTGTCACCCCTTAACCTTCTCTTCTCCAGGCTAAACATACTCAGCTCCCTAGATCGTTCCTCATAGGGATTCATGGTTTCCAGACCTTTCACCATGTGGGTCACCCTCCTCTGGACACACTCCAGTTTCTCAACATCCTTCTTGAATTGTGGTGCCCAGAACTGGATGCAGGATTATTCCAGGTGAGGTCTGACCAAATTCTCCTAGTCATGCAATGTTTCTAATTTGTGGAGTTCAGGAGTGAAGCACATGTGCTTTTCTAAGAAAAACACAGGGTACTAGTCTACATTTGTCAAGACAAGTTGACTGGCATCCCTCTGGTGACACGCACAAGCATAGATTGCCTTACGCCTGCAGGTCGAACTTTTGCAGCATTGTGGAAGGGAGGCATTCACAGTTTGTGTGTGGAAGCAGAGTCCCACATGGGATGCCATTGCACAGGGATGCATATTTCATAGGCATGCCTATGCACAATACACATTTGGTTGCATAGTGTCACAACTCACTAATGAGGTTGTGTTGCACAAGCGTCATGTAAGCCTAAAGTTACTCTCCATCTCCTTGAGGTAGGTAGATTCTTGGCCCTCACTAGTTAGAACCTATCAAACCTTGTTCTTCTTGTTTTGTGCCTTCAGATCAACTCAAAGTTATGGCAACCTACTCCTAGGGTTTTCTTGGGTTATTCAGAGGAGCATTGCCATGATCTTCCTCTGCAAAGCTCCTACAGCCCCTATTCTTCCTTGGCCATCTCCCCTCCAAATACTAGCCAGGCCTGTCCCGGCTCCACTTCCAAGATCAGCCAGGATCTGGTGCCTTTAGGGTCTTTAGGCATCTCTGTCAAAAAATATGTATGCGTGTTTTAAATATCCCCCTGAATGAACCCAAGAGAAGGAGGTAAACTGGACCTCAAAGGAAGCATCTTTTTGTGTTGCCAATGGAGTTTAAATTTTATTTCCTGGACTTTAAGACTCTTTTAGTCTCCTAGAGCCTATGTGGCCAAAAGCAATGGCCTTTGCCTGCATGGATATCCTTCCATACTATCTTAACTGAGGAGAACAACAACATCTTGACAAAATACAGGCCTCTGACTTTAACATTGTCATTTTTAACATTCTCCTGTATGGTTTTTAACACCTTGCCTGATGAAGAAACCGGTGGAGCTTCGAAAGCTTGCAATATGTCTATTGTGCATTTTGGTTGGCCCAATAAAAGATATCACTGTTTTGTGGATTTTGGATATTATTGTACACACACACACACATATATATATTGGCACAATATTCTGTTCTTTGTACAGGAAATGTTGTCTTCTGTGCAACTCCCTCTCTCCCCAAAAAACTTCATATGAGAATTTTGTGCAGAACAAGTCCTGCACTGCAAATAGTCTTTGGAAACTGTGTAGTACTTGAAGTCTTTCTGATGGTGGCAATTTTAAGGAAAAGAGATCCCAGAGAAGCCCCAGGGAAGGGGGCTGGAAGGCATTCAATGGGGCCCCAGACTTCTATGTTCAGAGTACAATTCTGGGAAAGGCCTTGATGTAGGCTTTCAAGGAAGAGCTGGATTCTCCAAAATGTTGGTGACTCCCAGCTCTAAAAACCTGGCCCCGTTTTGCCCACCAGACTATACTTTCTGCATCTTATTAAACATCCCTGGTGAAAACTCATCATGCATTCTGGTCTCTACATCCCAGACAAGAAAATCTTCTCCAGGACAAAATGCAGGGGTGGAAAAAATTAAATGAAAAAGGCATATTATGCTGCTGCTGCTGCTGAAGAATAATAAGAATAAGAATGTAGCCCATGTTTTTGCCCTGCCAACTGCCAATGAAATAATTAAAACAAACTCCTGGCAACAGATGTTTTTTCCACCATGATGGGTTGCGTGAGCCAAACCGTCACGGTCCCCGTCCAGCTTTTGCCATGAAATGAATATCTTGCTAACTCCTCATGACAAATACTAGAAATACCTTTACCAGACCTGTTTTTGAGACATCGGATCCATTTCCAATTTGGCCAAGCCACCTGCAAAGGATTCTGCTCAACGGTTCTGCTGGCGGGTTCATAATAAAGTTGTGCTTTTTTCCACAGAAGCCTTGCAGCTGAAGCCTTGGCTCCTGTGAACCTGTTCCAGTGGAAAGGAGAATAATCTATATAATATTCTTTCTGAGTATTAGCGTCTGAAGCCTGCCAAGATTCCTGCACAATCTGCCCCAGTCTTTTCTTTCAGTTTTATTTTGCAAAGTGGAGAAAAGGGGGGAAGAGAGACTCAAATGAGTGGCAGAATTCCTAAGAGATGGATAAATCCTAAGCAGAATGATAGAATAACCCTAAAGACCTGGCAAGGTGTCAGAGAGCCAGCGCTGTACCTTGAAGGAGCAAATATGGAATCCCTTTTGCTGAGGTTTTTCCTGACAATAAATCCAGGTCTGCCAAGGCAGGAGGAGACAGGAGAGGCTTCCAAGAGAGAGGGAAATCCAGAAAGAAGTGGCTCCGAGGGCCCAGATGGGGCTCGTGAATAAGGCTTCAGAGGAAAAATTCACTCCATAGCTAAGCATGGAGGGGATGCAACATGGGGCTGGGGCTGGATCCATTGCCTGCCCTGCCTTCCTCAGCCCCATCACACCCCACAGCCTTTCGTTCTGGCTCCTCTTGTCTTCACAGTTGTACCAATGGATTTTTATTTTGTGAGCTTTCCAATGGAGTTCCAGCCTATGAGGAACCTTGGAGCTGCAAGGCAACCAGGTAACACAGGAAAACATGGCACCTTCCCTGGAAATAATGATGGTGCTTTGGGGACAACTCATGGGCTGAGATCTAACTTCAGGGTTGTGTAGCGTAAATCTCCACATGCAGTAGACACTGATTCATAGATTCATAGTATCATAAAATCTTAGAGTTGGAAGGGATGCCAAAGGCCACCTATCCCAACCCTCTTCTGCCATAACTGCAGCACTCCTCAGAGATGCTAGAAGGCCTCCAAACAAGGAGAGCTCACCATCTTCCAATTGTGCAGTGGAAACTTTGTGCTGAGTGTTGTGCAACCAAACCAAGGCACCGAGTCTCCATGTGCATCCATGTGCAACAGCCCCACATGTGCAACTCTGTTTTTCTTGCAATGTAGACGCTCCCACAACAGACAAAAAGTTCCACCTGGTTCTGTAGGGAAATGCACCAATGTGTAAGACACCCACAGGGTTCTAGCCATGGCTTCTTTGGCTACGCCTGACTTACAACCTGCTTCTGAGTAGCACTGGACTTGTGGCTAGAAAGCCTCTGGCAGAGCTCTCTCTTGCTCTGCTTCTGCCTTGGAGTTCTCCCTGGGAGTAGTTGGGTCAGCGCTGTCGCAACAGAACTGATATCTGATGATGAGATGGAGCCAAAGGCAATGCATTGGAAGTGGAGCATCAGTGCATGCAATAAAGTAACCTCAGTCACGGGGGGGGGGGGGGGGGGGGCAACAGAAAGATAGATAGCCAGGTGGACTCAACCATCTTTCCTCCTGTTCTTGGCCTTTCTAAGTAATTATATAGCATTGGAGCGTAGTGGAGTCTCCTACCTTGGAGGTCTTTAAGCAGAGGCTGGATGACCATCTGTCAGGGATGCTTTGATTGGGAGTTCCTGCATGACAGGGGGTTGGACTGGATGGCCCTTGTGGTCTCTTCCAACTCTATGATTGTATGATTGTATGATTGTATGATTGGACAAGTCACACTCTCTCAACCTCAGATGGAGGCAAAGGCAAACCCCCTCTGAGGAAACCTGCCAAGAAAACCCAGGATAGGTTCAGCTTAGGGTTGCTATAAGTCAGAAATGACTTGAAGACATGCAACAACAACAACAACAAATTTTCAGTAAAAGAAGGCAAATACAATGTTCATCTGCATCAAAACCAAGTCATATATCCTTCCCAAAGTGGAGATCCTCCCTTGCCAGGAATACTTAGATCTTAGGATTTCCATGGTAGACTGACCCTGAAGGCCTTCCGCATCCAAAGTGCGGCTCACACACTTCCAAGCTGCGTAAAGGAATGAAGTAGTCCATTAATAAAATAGGCTTGCTTTCCCTGAGGAAATTGTTTCCATAAAATCCTCTGTGCAGATGCAACCCTGTGCCATGTATGGTTGTAATTAGGATGATATTTTTATCTCTTTCTCTGTGGACGTTGTGAGCCTGCTAGTACTTTTGCTACCTCCATTCATCTGTCTGAAGGAATTACTTCTTTCATGTACATATAAAAAGGAATATACAGGAGGTGGGAAGAAGGGACCTAGCTGCACTCTTCAGACTAACCGGTTTATTTCAGCATGAGGCTTTGTGGAGATTAAACTACTTCATAAAGGCACCTGTCATTTAATGGACAGAGGCTGACATTTTGCCCTTTCCTTATTTAATTCTTGCAAAACTCAATATGCGGCTAATTTCCAAAGTGAAGGAGGGGGGCTATTGAAATCCTGAAGCCTTTGCTCAGGCAGATATGCCAAGGTGGCAACTCAGAATGTCAAAGAATGGAAATAGAGAACTGGTCAGAAAGCTCAGCTGAAAGTGTATTGGAGAGAAACATAACATATACAGCCTTTATCCCAAGGCTATTTGCAGAAGCCTTCTGCCATCAGGCAGTGGAGTCACTACGGAGGTGAAGGGGATGCGGACACCATCAGAAGGGGTGACACTGAAATGTCCATCTATAAAACTTTTGCGCAGAGTTATAACCAGGGAGAGGACGGGTGGGAAGACCAGCCAAGCATCTTTGGGGGTGTGCATGGAGGAGGGAGTAATTTAACCTCTTAAACAGAGAGCAAGAGAGAGTTGTTGTCCTCATGGCCATCAGCTAATGGCCAAGCTGGGCTTTGAGCCCTGGTCTCCAGAGTTTCAGTCCAACGTTCAAACCACTATGCCATGCTACCTCTCCTTAGAGGCACAGGCAAGTGTAAGCCCATTGTACTCTTCTGTATGTCCTTTTTGTGTGTGTGTCATTGCAAAGAATGGTATTGCCTTCCACTCTGTGCAACAACAACAACACCTTGAACCCATGGTTTTGTTGAGATAGCCTCCCTTGAACGGTCATTCTGTGGTTCTTGGAGAGTGGGTCGGAGAAACATCTGGCTATGCCAGACACAGTCCAATGACCACATATACCAAGCTCTTGGTGGAAAATGCCATGGGTCCGCATGTGACTCTGGGGGATTCTGGGAGTCGTTGTCCAAGAAGGAACTTTCCCAAGCTACAGCAACAGCCTTGGCTTCCATCTGCGTGAGAAGCTCCCAGACTCCTCATCCTCATCCTCATCCTCTCTCTTGCTTTCCAGATACTTTTTAGTTTTTCTGCATTCCATGTCTGCTCAAATTGTGTGTTCTCCTGCCTTCATGTCACACCTGAAAGCCATTTAGCAGAGCTCTCCAGCAATACTTGTCATTTTTGCGCTGGGCCGCATGAATTCAGCAGAGCCTGTTAGAAACATTAAGCCGCGCAACTGATCAGTCTCTCCTTCGAAGCCTTCGGCAGTCTGTCCCAGGCACACTTTTATTTAATCTGCACTGGTTCTCTCTCCCTTTCTCATTCTCTCTAGGGAAGAAACGTATTGATGGACTTTTTGCCACACCAGACTATACGTTCCATCCTTATTGGCAAGGAAGAGGCTGGGGACGTCAGTTTCAAAGGCAGCGGAACTCCATTCTGTGTGAGGAGGAGAAGAAGAAGAAGCATGGAGGAGATGGTTTGTTTTGGCTGGGTGCCCCTCAATGATCTCAGCCCCCAAAACCCACATTGAAAATGCTTTTGGGTTCAGGGAGGAGGCTGGGAAGCCAGATGCCTCTTCAGGCCAGGCATAGCTCTCTTTTCCTGTCCTGGAGATGCCCTCTTGTGGAAGGAAGGCCAAAGGCTTTCCTTGCTCACTTCCTTGCTGACTTGCACTCCTAATATCAGTGGAACATCCGTGGTCATTTGACAATTTGTTGGTGTTGTGCACCTTCAAGTCATGTCTGACTTATGCCAACCCTAAGGATATTCTATCATGGGGGTTTCTTGGCAAGATTTGTTCAGAGGATATTTGCCATCCTTACCTTCCTCTGAGGCTGAGAGAGTGTGACTTGCCCAAATGAGTTTCCATGGCCAAAGTGGGAGTCGAACCTTGGTCTCCAGAGTTGTAGTCCAACACTCAAACCATTGCACCATATTGGCTCTCAAAAGACCCTCTCGTAGGGTTTTTCTTGGCAAAGATTTTTTTTTCCAGAAGGGCCTTTCTCTGAGGCTGAGAGAGTATGACTTAGTGGGTTTCCATGGCCAAGCAGGGAGGCAAATCCTGTTCTCCAGAGTCCTTGTCCAATGCTCCAATGCTCAAACCACTACACCACACTGGCTCTCTGGTTTGACAATACCAATACCAATACCAATAATGGATGAGTCAGCGTGACGTTGTGGTTTGAGTGTTGAACTATGATTCTGGAGACCAAGGTCTGAATCCCAGCTCAGCCATGTAAACCCAGTGGGTGACCTTGGGTAAGTCACACTCTCTCAGCCTCAGGGGAAGGCAGTGGCAAACCTCCTCGCCACGAAACCCCCATGATAGGTTTGCCTTAAGGCCTCCATAAGTCAAAAATGACTTGAAGGCACACAACAAACAAACAAACTCATGGTTCACCTCCTCAGAAGAGCATCTTGGCCACCAGCCTTTTCAATGTTTTAATTCAAAGATATAAGAGACAAAGACAACAAATATTATTGGCATGGTTGTTGCTGTTGTGCGTCTTCAAGTCGTTTTTGACTTATGGAGACCCTAAGGGTCACCATAAGTCACGGGGTTTTCTTGCAAGATTTGTTCAGAGGAGGTTTGCTATTGCCTTACCCTTAGGCTGAGAGAGCATGACTTGTCCAAGGTCACCCAATGGGTTTACTGGCCAAGCTGAGAACCGGACCTTGGTGCCCCTCCAGAGTCACAGTCCAAGACGCTATGTCCAGAGTCTCCAGAGTCACAGTCCAATGCACCACTACGCCACGCTTGCTCTCACCATAAGTTTACATACTCACAGAATAACACAGGAAAGCCTGGAGCACCCTGGAGCAATGCCAGGCATGTCTCCCATTGTGTTGCCTGGTGGCACCATTGTTGGCCCAAGCCGTTCCCTCGGAGGTCACAACCAGATGCCCAGCCATGAGACTGACACTGGGCACCAGTCATGCCAGTGGTGGCATTGCCAGGTGGCACAGGGGACATGTCTATAGACAGCTTCCCAGTGTCGCTAAGGAGAGTGGAGGTAAAGGGCGAATCTGGAGCAACTCTGTTCTTCTTTGTTAGCTTTCTTGATGAAGAATTTGCAGTGGCATGGAATACGGTGTCCAGTTTTGGGCACCACAATTCAGGATGTTGACAAATTAGAGCATGTCCAGAGGAAGGCGACTAAAATGGTGAAGGGTCTGGAAACCATGCCTTATGAGGAGAGACTTAGGGAGCAGGGTATGTTTAGTCTGGAGAAGAGAAGGTTAAGAGGTGACATGGTAGCCCTTTTTAAGCATTTGAAGGAGTTTCACATTGAGGATGGAGGAAGCTTGTTTTCTGCTGCTCCAGAGAATCAGACCCGGAACAATGGATGCAAACTAGAGGAAAAGAGATTCTGCCTCAACATTAGAAGGAACTGCTTGATGGTAAGAGCTGTTCAACAGTGGAAGACTCTCCCTTGGAGAGTGGTGAGTTTTCCTTCCTTGGGGGTCTTTAAACAGAGGCTGGATGGCTATCTGTAGAGGATGTTTTGATTGTAAGTTCCTGCATGGCCAAAGGGGGTTGGACTGGATGGCCCTTGGGGGTCTCTTCCAACCTATGATTCTATGATTCTATGAACTCCAGTGCTAGAATACTCTGGGGCTAGCTGGTAGACAAGTCCAAAGTCCTACTAGCAGTCCAATTTGGAGTAGCCCCATTGTACCAAAGAGAGGAGCTTTAAATATGTGTAGACTTGCCTTTCAGCCATTGATTCAAAGGGTTTGCTGTAGCTGAGACTAACAGCTTCCATCCAAGGTGTCTGGATGGATTGGGACGAATGGGAAACACCTGTGTGTATTTATTATCACCCTAAAAAGCAGATGATTTGGAAGAGACTCTGAGTTGAGTGTCTTCATTTGGAAATCACATGATTGGAATATGTTTCGCTCCCCGCCCCCCTTTGCAATATAGTTATCTGCTGTGCGCATAGCACTCCTCTGCCTCTCTCCCATGTGCTCTCCATACGCTGCCGGGGGTGAATTCAAAGAAGATCTTCTCTATCTAATGGAAGTGGGAAAACATCCAGACACCCCACAGCCTCTGGCTGCCCATTTGGTCCCAGCAATGTTGCTTTTTAAAAAAGAAACCAGAGGCAGTTAATAGATTGCAAAAGGGTGTCTCTGCCTTTGTGGGTCTCTCTGCATACATGCGTTTGCCTTCTACCAAGCAACGATTTGCAAGAATGGTGCAAGATCTCTGGTGGTGGCATCCCTTGTTTCGAGAAGCTATCATCGCCCCTGTCTTCATAGATCCAATAAATCAGCTTCTCCCATCCTCTTGGCTGAGCGTCCAGATGACACAGCACCCAGTCCCTAAATTTGGCATGAATCGTCCGGACGATGGGCCGCCAGTTCAGTGCCAAACGTGGGGCTTATACCTCTTAAAGCTTAGGAAAACACCTCCCTGTTTACTCTGGATTTCCCCAGAGTAATGTGTTGGTGTTGTGTGCCTTCATGTCATTTCTGACTTATGCCCACCCTAAGGTGACCCTAGCATGGGGTTTTCTTGGCAAGATTTGTTCAGAGGAGGTTTGCCTTTGCTTTCCTCTGAGGCTGAGAGAGTGTGACTTGCCCAAGGGCACCCAGTGGGTTTCCATGGCCAAGCTGGGAATCAAACCTTGGTCTCCAGAATTATATAGTCCAACACTCAAACCACTGCACCATATTGGCTCTCAAAGGACCCTCTCATATGGTTTTTCTTGGCAAAGATTTTTTTCCAGAAGGGCCTTTCTCTGAGGCTGAGAGAATGTGACCTGCCCAAGGTCACTCGCTGGGTTTCATGACTGAGCGGGGATTCAAAGTCATAGTCCAACACTCAAACCACCACACCATGCTGGGTCTCTAAGTGCTTCATCAAAATACAAATCCCAGGATTCCCCCGATGGGAGCCATGGCACTTAAGGTGGGATCAAATGCAGTGCAGTGCACACACATTCCTTCTTGGGTTCCACCTGAAATCAGTTGCTTTTGACCTGCTACCATCATGGCTGATCTTGATCATGTATAACCTTTCTTGTTGTGTGTTGCTTGTTCACTAGAGGGCATCCTTGCCCTCCTCAAAATGCAAAAGTACATCATGTTTCCTGGACTCTGTAGGGCCAGAGAGGAGGCAATGATGGCAATGAACATCCCTGGGAATGCTCCGAAACAGCCTAGAAGACAGCCTGGGTGCCATCTCTTCTCCCAAATCAATCCATGCGCCAGCTCTGGTGCCCTCCACCTATATTTCAGCAAGCATTTCATCCCATTTATCAACCTGGCTGCAAAGGAATCTTGTAGCACCTTTGAGAGCAAGCGTGGTGAAGTGCTTTGAGCATTGGACTAGGACACTGGAGACCAGGGTTCAATTCCTGTTTGAGCATAAAAGCCCCTCAAGGTGACCGTGGGCCTGGCACTTTGGGGTTCCTGGAAAGAGGGATTAAAGACAATCTCAGGGTAATTTGGGAGCTTGTGGACCTTTGGCAAGTCACACTGTCTCAATCTCGGAGCAAAGCAAAGGCAAACCTCCTCTGAACAAATCTTGCCAAGAAAACCCTTGTCACCTTAGGGTTGGCATAAGTCTGAAATGACATGAAGGCACACAACACCAACACATTGTCAAATGACAATTTCTGGGGAAATCCAGAGTAAACAGGGAGGTGTTTTCCTTAGTTTTAAGAGGGATAAGCCCCACATTTGGCACTGAACTGGCGGCCCATCGTCCGGACGATTCATGCCAAATTTAGGGACTGGGTGCTGTGTCATCTGGACTCCCAGCCAAGAGGATGGGAGAAGCTGATTTATTGGATCCATGAAGACAGGGGCGATGATAGCTTCTCGAAACAAAGGATGCCACCACCAGAGATCTTGAACCATCCTTGCAAATTTTGCTTGGTAGAAGGCAAACGCATGTATGCAGAGAGACCCACAAAGGCAGAGGCACCCTTTTGCAATCCATTAACTGCCTCTGGTTTCTTTTTTAAAGCCTCTCAGTCTCAGGGGGAGGCAATGGCAAACCTCTTCTGAAGAAATCTTGCCAAGCAAACCCTATTGATGGCTTTGCCTTCAGGTCACCATAAGTCAGAAGGAACTTGAAGGCACACAACACACACAGCACCTTTGAGACTAAGTGAGCGAAAGGCGTTGTAGCATAAACCATCCTAGACTTGGTCTACGTCCTTAGATGCATGAGGTCTGTTGCAGTGGGACAGTCTTATTCCTTTCTTTTCCATTCCTTTCTCCTTCAGATGCGGAGAACAGGCCCGGCACGAACATCCTCAGGGGGATCTCCAGGCGCCTCATCCTTTGCAGTCAGTATGCCGCAAAGTACAGAAAGCCAAAAAAGGGCTTCACCCTTCCTCGAGAGACAAGAGGAGCCTCAGAAAAATGGCCCCAACACATGCTCCAAGGTGGAGACCTGGGGAACGGATTGTGAAACCATTCCTCTTCTTGCAGTGAACCAACGCTCGGGAATTTTGTTGTGGGGAGGGATTCACAGAGCTGTAATCCAAGGCTGAGATCATATTTGACGCAGAAGGAGAGTCAAGTTCCACTAGTGCAGTCGTTTTGGGAGATAAAGGCTTCTGCCAAAGAAGGAGACTCCACCATGCTCCAAGGCAGCACAGTCTACTCTCAGGAAGTTCTTCCCAATATTTAGGTGGAATCTCTTTTCCTGCAACTGTGGCTGCATCCACACTGCAAAATTAATGCAGTTTGACATGGCTTTCATTACCATTGCTCCATGCTATGGAAACCTGGGATTTGTGGTTTGTTGCGGCACCAGAGCTCCCTGACAGAGAAGGCCAAATCTCACAGAGAACTACAGAACCCAGTATTCCACAGCATGGAGCCATGGCAGTTAAAGTGGTGTCAAAGTGCATTAGTTCTGCAGTGTAGATGCAGCCCCAGGGGGTGATGGCTGCCAACGAAGGAGCTCTTCTGGTGCAACACTAACCAGCAGCAATTGTTTGGGTTGCAGGGTGCTACTGGGACTGGGTGTTGTACTGCAGGTGCCACTGAGCAAAGAGGCACTTAGGGTAGCATATTTTTCAGGTATTCCATAACGAGGTAATGACTACCTTTTTCTGCATTGCTGATAAAAAAAAAATACCTTCATATACTGGGGTAAAGAAAAACCTCTCCATTAGGCTAGCATATGTCACCAAGAGGATTCCAGTCCAGAAAAGTAACTTTTTTCAAGTTATACAATGCCTACTTCATGAATTTCATAACTTTAGCATGGGCAGATGTCATCATTACAAAAGGAGGACAAGGCATCACAAAATTTAGGACAGTCAAGAGAAAATGTAGACCTTAGAAACCAAATCTGAATCAGGAGTTAGTAAAGGATTGGGAAAAGGTCCTAACATATATGACTTAGAAATGGGGTAATAAAGCGACAATGACGACAGAAATAGGACTAATGTTCTTAAGTTAGTTCTTTTTCTTTCTCTTTTTTTGGTTTGTTTCTGTCTGTTCTCCTTGAATACATTTGGGAAGGAAGAGAGATGTAAACCTGATAGTAAATATATGCATAGAATTGCAAAGTGATCATAAATAGAAGGTATAAATGAGACAGACTTGGTAATAAAGCAAGATAAAATACTTGAAAATGGTCAGCCTAAGGAAATAAAGAGTGGGGTATGACTGCTAGGTTGTGTGTAAATAAAGATAGGTTATACATCTAACTATGTGTGTAAGGATGAATACAAATTGTAGACTAAGAACTTTAAAAAAAACCTTTGAATGTATAAGCTGAAATAAACAGATATATAAAAATTATATAGGACATTACAAAATAAAAGCTCAAAACACTCATCATATAAGTATAAATGAATGCTTTCAAAATGGAGAGATTCTTCCTGGACAGAAGGTGAAAATGCAGGACATATCATGGAAAAGGAAGAGCTCTGGTCATCATGAATGGGGGAGGTTTTGGAATTCCTCCTGGACAGAAGGCTGAAATGTAGGATAGGTCCTGGAAAAGGAGGACACCTGGTCAGCCTGAGCCCACGGGTGTGTGCATGTGTTTGCTGAGCAGGCAAGAAACCCATCCAACCCATCTTTGGAGGGTGTGTTTGTTCAAGGCATTCAGTTCATACTTGGCACCAGTAGAAAGGACATCAGGCTTTTCTTCCAGCTCCCAAACCAAACAGGGATGAGATCCGGCTTAATCCAAACCAGATGAGAGTCTGAAAGGCAGGAACAGTGGAGTTGTGAAGATCAAGGCACTGGGTTCTCTCTCACTGTCTGGAAAAGGCAAAAGCAACCCTCTTGCCTGGAAGGAAACCCAAACAGCTCCATTGCAGGTGAGTGCCAGAAGCATGTGTGTGTATATGTGTGTGGTTGTGTATCTCTGGTCAGGTGATGGAGGAGCAGACCTATACTACACACTTGCACCAGCACCATCCCACTGTAACTGTTCTGGTCCCACCATGTCATTTTTAAAAAATGCATCCCCTATTTCAATTTAAAAAAAAAAAGGTTTAAAAGAGGCAGCCAGCATCAAAACATAGAAGAATAAAATATCAACAATGAAAAGTCACAAACAGTTCCTACATCTTATTGCAACAAGTAGTCCATCGCAAAGCTGCTCTGATGCTTTCACACCGACTGGAGTTTTGGACCGCAAGTGATTCGGGTGTTATCCAAAAACCAAGGAGCCAAGGAGGCGTTCTTGTTATTGATATTATTAGTTTTGTTTTAAAACTGGTAATTGTTTCAGCTTTTTCCTGAAACTGCTCCTCAAGGCAGGTAAGGCTACAAATTAAAATGCAATGCAGTGATCAGATGCCAAAGATTGACATTAAAATGGAATTAACACTAACATTCCTTTGTATCCACAGATTCTGCATCCAGGCATGGCTTGAGGAAATTATATATATATATATGAATGAAAATTCCAAGAGGCAAACTTTAATTTTGCCATTTTGATATAAGGGACACCATTTTACTATCCCATGTATTTAATGGGATTTTCATATCCATGGAAATTTAATTTTCATATCCCTGGAGGATCCTGGAACCAAACCCCAGCAGATACCAAGGGCTGTCTGGAAACATTTTTAAAATTTTAAAAAATAAAAATTGCTTCTCAGCCTTTTTTTTTCAAAGCAGTTTTTAAAAAACAGTATGGTAACAACATAAAGAATAATACAGCATCCTTATAAAAGCCCTCTTTTAAAGAACCTTCCATTCTCAAAAGCCTCTCTTCTCTTTCCCTGCCGAATGCCCTGCCTTCATTTCTTTTACTTTTTGATCTTAAATTACAAGTTCTCCCAAGCAAGGACCTGTCTTGAAAAATGGATGGCCCCAAAGAAATAAACAGGAGCCTAATTGAGCTTCAATGTAAAGCAAATTGGATAATGCACTGTATGCGGTGCTGCCTTGGAAACGCCAGATGCTCTGGAATAGGGAACAGGGCTGTTGGGTTGCATGCTCACTCTGGCTGCATCTGTACTGCAGCATTAATGCACTTTGACACCGCTTTAACTGCCATGGCTCCATGCGATGGAATCCTGGAGTTTGTAGTTTGTTGTGGCACTAGAGCTCTCTTTCCCCTGACTTCCATCCCAGAGTCTGAGAGCAGAAGAAAGAAGCAAAAATGAGTCCCAAGTTCCCAAGAAGTTCCCAAGAAGTCTGGGATGAATACAATCTGCTGCAAGGAACCAGCAAATTCCTCAACACAGACATGTTCAGGAGACCAAGGTCCAAAACACATTGCCAAAGTAATCCAGTTTGAGACCACTTTAACTGCCCCTTTGGCTCAGTGCTAGGGAATCCTGGGGATTGTAGTTTGTTGTGGCACTAGAGCTCTCCTTCCCCTGACTTCCATCCCAGAGTCTGAGAGCAGAAGAAAGAGGCAAGAATGCGTCCTCCTTCCTGCCAAAATCTTGGTATTTGTGGAATCCCAGCTGGGCTTGGGAGGAGAGCAGCGCTTCCCGCCTCCTGGAAAGATAAGGCCAAGCTGGTCCAAAGGCCCCTGGCCAACAACGCACATGAAGCCACAATTGCAGGAAAGCCAGGCCTTCACCACCGCCCCCCACCGCCCCCCTTGCAATCCGAACATCCGGCCTTATAGCCCTCCAGGAAAGAGTTTGGTTCCTTCTTGCAGGGAGAGATGCTCGGTCTTTGGGAAAGAAAGAAAGAAAGAAAGAAAGAAAGAGAAAGAAAGAAAGAAAGAAAGAAAGAAAGAAAGAAAGAAAGGAGGAAATTAGGGGGAGAAAGTCACACTTCCATATGCAGAGCACAACATATGGAAAGTGGGATTAGATTTAGGGGAAGGAGCTGTCAAAATCAGGGGAAGGAACACCAACAGTGTAAGATACGCAGGTGACACCATGCTACCAGCAGGAAATAGCAAAGGCTATTTCTGTGTGACTATTAAGGAAAGTCCAGGAAGACAGTGGAAAAGTAGGGAGATGGATGGACATTTTGTTGTTGTTGTTGTTGTTGTTGTTGTTGTTGTTGTCAATTTGACTTTGAATTATGGTCACCCCCCGAATGAGAGACCTCCAAGTCCCCCATCATCAACCTCCTTGATCAGGTCTTGCAAATGCAGGGCAGCCATTGTGGTTGAGTCCATCCATCCAGAATGTGGTTTTCTCCAGTCTGTGTGGCCTGAGAAGCGGTTGTCCAGACACTGGCTGGACTGTTAGTGATGTAGATGTGCATACGGTAAGTCATGTTGCACACGCAGGACGAACTCTTCACCATAATAGTGCAACAGATGTATTCTGCTGAAAGCAGTGGAAGTGGAGTCGTGCCGGCAGCAATGTTGTTCATTGCAGTTGTGCATCACGATTGTGCATTGACCACTGTGGTTTCACATTGGACATAGCGGTTGCGTCTTGTGCATTGCAGTTGTGCATTATGAAGCAGCGCTCAGTCACTGGCATGTTACACAATGTTGATATTCTCCATTTGCAGATGTTTATGCTACGCTGAGGAGATGCTGGATTGCAACCGATGACTGGGAAGAGACGATGCGCTGCAATGTCTTACACATGGGTAAGATGCCCTGTGGAAGTGGTTGGGCATCTTTGTCCATCCTAGCTTGCCAATGCAGAGATGCACACGTGGGGCTACTGAGCATGCACTTGTAGGTGTGCATGGGGTTCAGTTGCACAACCTTGCCATTCAACGTAATGGCTTATGTAATGCAATCAATGCATAATTACATTTTAATGCGGAACCTTTCTTTGTGAGTTTAAATTGTATTTTAATCTCTAAGCCACTTTTGAGTCTTAGATTTGCAGGGAAAGGAAGTTGCTGATGGCTTCCATGTCAGTGGAGTGATGAATCCAAGTCAGGTTTTGGCTAACTTGAGTTCTCCAAGGTCTTGGACTTATTTAGGAACGGCTTTCAGCACCCTGGATAAAGCCAAAATCTGGAATGGATTCACCACCCCACTGACACAGGATCACCCGCTACTGCTGTGTAACTCTGGAGGCAGGGATTTACAGTATACAACCATGACATAGTGTCTTGGCCTTGCATTCAAATATCCACTCAATTTGAGTGGAGCCTGAGCAATTTTGGGTCTATTACTCTCTTTCAACTTACCCTACCCTGCAGGACTGTTGTAGCAATCTATAGAAGATAACACAATGCGTACAAGGCAGATTTCAAGGAGGAGGATGGGAGAAATTTTACCCAACAAGGGCCTAAACACACTGCAGAAATAATCCAGTTTGATACTGCTTTAACCGCACTGGCTCAATGCCAGGGAATTCTGGGATCAGTAGTTTTGTGAGACATTTAGCCTTCTCTGTCAGAGAACTCTGGCAGCACAATAAACTACACTTCCCAGGATTCCCTAGCACTGAGCCAGGGCAGTTAAAGCAGTCTCAAACTGGATTATTTCTGCAGTGTGGTTTGGACCATAAACATGAAGAAACATGAAAACATATCCAAGCATAGCTGTGCTGGCCATATAGCGAAGTACAATGACATCCAAAATCCACAAAATGGTGATACCTTTATTGGCCAACCAAAATCCACAAAATACACGTTGCAAGCTTTCGAAGCTCCACCGGCTTCTTCATCGGGCAAAGGTATTTAAAATCATACAGGAGAAAGAAAAATATTATGTCCTCCTGTCTGATTTTTAACACCTTTCCCCGATGAAGAAGCCGGTGGAGCTTCGAAAGCTTGCAGAATAAACATGGTTTTGTTTTTAAATATGAGACTGGGCTGCAAAGCAAGGCTGTTTCTCTCTTCTCTTCTGTGCTGCCTGTCTCTGCTTCTTCCAAGATGACGGAGATGCTCTTCGTTTCAACGTTTTGCTGTCAGACGATCAATGATGAACTTTTCTGGGAATTCCAGATTTATCAGAATAATACCATTTTGTCTTTCTAAACAGAGCTATCTGCACCAGAGGATGGTTTCAGCCCCACACAATCCTCAAAAAAGTTATTCTCTTAGCACGTCTTTATTTATTTATTAATTTCGCTGTCAGGGTTGATTGGAAATCCTCAGCACAGCAAAGATATGCTTGGCTGTGTCGTCTCCGTATAAAAGACTCCCTTTTGTTTATTGGCAAAGGGAACAAGAATTGAACGAATGCAGGGAGAGCAAGAAAGTAGTAGCATTATTTTCCTAGTCCTCAAGCATTTCAGGATTCAGCATGGATAAGGCCGTTGTTCATTTGCTCTCGCTGTATTTATAGTAGATGGGCAATTGCCAAAAAAGAGAGAGCCAAGGCAGTGGAGTGATTGGAGTGCTGGACTCCAGGAGACCAGGGTTCGAATCCCTTCCCAGCCATGTCACCTGAGGCAAGTCACACTCTCTCAGCAGCCGCAGAGGAAGGCAATCACAGCCCCCTTGGAGGACAGGGTTGCCATAAGACAGAGTTGACTTGAGGGTGCATAACAAGAGCAACAGCATTGCCAAAAGACCCACACAGACAATGCTCTCTAAAGGAGACAAAAGAGGGAAAAAAGGAATTTCAGCAAGGCTGCAATCTCTCCCATCTGTGGCCTTCAAAGTGGGCCCTGAAACCTATGGCAAGGGCATTACACTTGGCATCACAGACCTCATCCAAAGCTCCCTCTACCTTTATAGGAGGAATATATATATATATATATATATATATATTGGACTGCAACTCCCAGCATTCTCTCACCATTGGCTGCACTGGCAAAGGGCTGATGGGTGTTGCAGTCCAATAGTCTCTGGGCATCAATAAAGTACTGTATCTGTAATATAGCTGTAAAGAAACCCATATGAAATGAATGTATATTTATATGAGCGTGTTGTGCTTTTATTTGGTCACGTCCCCCCATTTCTCTGGAATGTCCTACATTTTGTGGTGCCTTGCCCTCCTCCCCTTTGCTTTGCCTCAGGGGTGCCCTCCATTTGTCCTCCATTTCCAGCCTTCTGTCTATATATACTATATATATATATATATATATACTATAACTAGAACATAGACTATACTATACTATAACTATACTATATAACTAGAACCTAGACCATAATCTAGTCTGTGTCCGTATCCTCTCAAGTCCATCCTTCTGGCCTGTGTCCCTCTCTTCCTTCCCTCGTTGTCCTCTTTCTTTCTTTCTTTCTTTCTTTCTTTCTTTCTTTCTTTTAGGACCCCCGGGCATCCATCCTTCCAGGTGGGAGGGAGTGCAGGGACGATCGCGCATCAGAGGCGCCTGAGTCTTGCGGACTGGCCTTCCTCCTCCTCCTCCTCCTCCTCCTCCTCCTCCTTTGGCCAAGGGCCGGGGACGCGCCTCCCTCCCTCCCTCCCCCTCCCTCCCTGGTGCGCGCCCCCGCCCCTCTCTCTCCTCCTTCTGCTGCTGCTGCTGCCTTCCTCTCTTCCAGGAGCCTCTTTTTCCTCCTCCTCCTCCTCCTCCTCTTCTTCCTCCTCTTCGGCCAGACTTTCCCTCCCTTCGCCGGAGAGAACTTTCTGCATGACTGTTCTTAAGGTAAGGAGACAGAGAAGACACCTTCTTCCTTTGGGTTTTTTTTTGGGGGGGGGGTGAAGCTGGCATCATCCCCCTTGGCATCATCGCCCCCCCAGCCATGCCTCTGCATCCTTGGCATCCCCCTCCCCACATCTGTAACGGTGTCTCTCCGCCCTCCTCCATCCCTCCTTCCTTCCTTCCTTCCTTCCTTCCTTCTTTCTTTCTTTCGGGGTGGGAATGCTTTGTCACCTTCCGCGGTCCCTTTCCCCCTCCCCTGCTTTGCAGAATTTTTTAAAGAGGACTTTTTGCAACGTTCTTCTCATTATTATTATTATTATTGCATCCTTATTATTGCAAGATTAATAATAATGGCAAGGATAAGGATGCAGCAATAATAATAATAATAATAATAATAATAATAATAATAATAATAGCTAATGGTGAGGATGCAATAATAACAACTGCAAAGATGTGATAATAATAACGGCAAGGATAAGGATGCAATAATAATAACAATGGCAAGGGATAAGGATGTGATAATCATCTCAGTAATAAAGTAAAATTGCAATGATAAGGATGCAGTAATAATGGCAAGGATAAGGATGCAATCATCATTTCAATAATAAAGTGAAATTGCAATGGTAAGGAAGCAATAATGATGGCAATGGTAAGGATGGAGTTGCACTGGTAAGAAGGCAATAATAATTGCAAAGATAAAGATGCAATTGTAATTACAGTCCTGAGGATGCACTACTGAAGCTGCAATCATCATTGCAATAATGGAGCCCAAACCTCCCTTTCTTCATCAACAATTGTGGCATTATTGCTAACTTTTGCAGGCTTGGCACTTCCCCCAATTCAGAGGGTGCAGAAATATTTTGGGTTGCCCTCCTTGCCTGGCATGGACCCCAGGGAAAGAGAGAGATGCAGGCGCCCGCATTCACACACTGCAGTTTTAACCCATTGAGGAGCCTGGGATGCTTTTGCCCTCAGAGGTGGTTTCTGGGGAAGGGGAGGGGGGCATGGCAAAGAAGAGTCCAAGTTCGGAACTAGAAGGGTGAGTCTACATTGCAGAATTAATGCACATTGACGCCGGTTTAATTGCCATGCCTCCATGCCATGAGAGTCTGGGATTTGTAGTTCGGTGAGACATTTAGCCTTCTGAGAGCTCTTGGGCCACAACAAACTGCAAATCCCAGGACTCCATAGCAGGGAGCCATGACAGTTGAAGTGGTGTCAAACTGGATTATTCCTGGCAGCTATGTTTATCCCATCCTGGAAATAGGCTCTCTTTGGGCCCCAAGTCCCAAAAAGTAACTTATCCCCTCGTAAACATATCCAGGGGTAGCCATGTTTTACAATCGCCTCCAAAATCCACCACGAAAGAGAGATACCTTTATGGGGCCAAGCAAAAGGCCCATGATCCATGTTGCAAGCTTTGCAGTGGAGCTTCAAAAGGTTGCAGCATATATTTTCTGCATTTTGGCAGGTCCAATAAAGGCATCACTGTTTTGGGGACTTTGGATGTTATTGTACCTAGACGACATTAGCTACAACAGCATCCCAAATCCACAAAACAGTGATACCTTTATTGGCTACCCTTCTGCCTGGCTCCTCAGCACAAGCCCTGGTGTGTGTGTCTGCATTGTACAGTTGTTTCAGTTTCACACCATGCTAACTTTGATGGCAGCACCCTACAGGATGGTGTTGGGATTTATAGTTTGGTCTTCTTGTTACATGTCTTCATCTCATGTTACCCTATCCTAGGGGTTTCTTTAGAGGAGGTTTCTCACTGTCGTCCTCTAACAGTGGTTCTCAAACTTTGAATCCTCAAGGTATTTTGGAACTTCAACTCCCAGAATCCCTGAACATTGGGGCTTCTGGGAGCTGAAGTCCAAAACAGTTGGCAGTCCATAGTTTGAGAACCAGTGGCCTGCAGCACCTGGGGCCCTATCATACTATATAGTTGTAGCACAACATTTCTACTTTAAATGTCATGGCACCATCCCATGAAATCCTGGGATTTGTAGTTTCGGGGATGTTCAGAACTCTCTGCTGCAGAGCTCTAGTGCCACACCAAACTACAAATCCCAGGGTCCCATAGGGTGAGGCCATGAGTTGAGCTTGATTCTTCTATCAAATAGAGTCTCGCTGTGATACGGATTCAAATTCATCCTTGCCTGTCATTTGCTGGGCTGGGCTAATAGGAGATATGAGGTTAAAACCAACAAACAATTGGTTTCGCTCTAGATGTGAGTACACAACGTTGGTCATTGTTCTGCTTAGAATTGCAGCCGCAGTTTCAAAATCTGAAACGAATTTTGGCAAAGGATGTGATGAAATGCCCGTCGGCGGTGGCTGGTGACTTCCGTCTCAGTGGAGCAGTGAGTCTCCTGAGGGGTTTAGTCCCATTTTTGGGGGAAGAATAAAGTTCAGGACCTTGGATAGCTCCATGAAATCAATGTTTAAAACCTGGATTCTCTGCCCCATTGGCCACTGCTCATTCCCACGGGAAGCAATATTCTGAGAAGGCCATCCGCATTTCTCAGGAGAAGGGATCCTACTCCTTTTTGATTTATAGTAAAATATACAACTCTCTTTCACACTCACACACAATATTGTGTGAATCTCAGTGTTTGTTCCAGGAACGTACAGTGGGCACTCCACATTCACTGGGCTTGGGGGTCATTCTCTCTAGCACAACTCTATGGTCAACATCAGCCAGAGGTTGACCATAGAGTCATTGGAGGACCTACAGATGCCTAGAGAAGTCTTTTCTCTGGGAATCTCTAGGTCCTCCAGTGCAACTCTATGGTCCACACCAGCCAGAGGTTGACCATAGAATCACTATTGGAGGACCTACAGATGCCTAGAGAAGTGTTTTCATTGGGAATCTCTAGGTTCCCTAGTGCAACTCTATGGTCCACACCAACCAGAGTTTGACCATAGAATTACATTGGAGGACCTACTGATGCCTAGAGAAGTCTTTTCTCTGGGAATCTCTAGGTCCTCCAGTGCTACTCTATGGTCAACATCAGCCAAAGGTTGACCATAGAATCACATTGGAGGACCTACAGATGCCTAGAGAAGTCTTTTCTCTGGGAATCTCTAGGTCCTCCAGTGCTACTCTATGGTCAACATCAGCCAAAGGTTGACCATAGAATCACATTGGAGGACCTACTGATGCCTAGAGAAGTCTTTTCTCTGGGAATCTCTAGGTCCTCCAGTGCTACTCTATGGTCAACATCAGCCAAAGGTTGACCATAGAATCACATTGGAGGACCTACAGATGCCTAGAGAAGTCTTTTCTCTGGGAATCTCTAGGTCCTCCAGTGCTACTCTATGGTCAACATCAGCCAAAGGTTGACCATAGAATCACATTGGAGGACCTACTGATGCCTAGAGAAGTCTTTTCTCTGGGAATCTCTAGGTCCTCCAGTGCTACTCTATGGTCAACATCAGCCAAAGGTTGACCATAGAATTACATTGGAGGACCTACTGATGCCTAGAGAAATGTTCTCATTGAGAATCAAGTTTTACACTTGAGGGTCTTGTTCATTCCTTCATAGCTTCCTTTCCAAATCCTGCCTTTTTTCTTCTTCTGATTTCTTGACTACAGTCTCCATTTTGATTAATCACGGAGCCAAGATGTAAAAAAGTCTTTAGCTGTTCCAGCGTCTTCATCACCCACTTTCAAGTCATGCAAATGATTTGTGGTCTTTAATTTCCTTCATGTTCCGCCGTAACCCTCCTTCTGCTCTTTCTTCCTTGAATTTCCTCAAGAGTCGTTCCAAGTCTTGGCTATTTTCGGCTAGTAGTATGCCGTCATAGCTATAATGTCGATGTTCCTTCCTCCAGTTTTCACACCTCCTTCCTCCATGTCTAATCCAGCTTTTTTGTATGACATTAGAAAGCAGTAAATTATACTTTGCTTAGCTTTTAATAAATTTGTCACTTTGCATGACTGGGGATTTAGGCCTCAGTCGCTGCAAGGTCTTAGCCTCTCTCTGTTTTGCTCAGAGGATGCTGGCTGGGGATTTGGGGAATTGCAATCCAAAAAAGGAACTTTTTCTAGCTCTGGTGTCTCTAGTTGTGTTTTTCTCTGTCCACTGAGCCCTCTCTTTTTGCTGTCTCTTTTTTAATTTCACAATGGAGTCAGTCTGGAAATTGCCATTATCGCTTGACATCTGTGAACAAGTATCTCCTGTTTTTGCAAAGAACTTGCCTGGAAGTTGCGCCCAAAAGTTTCCTGCTCCCAGAATGAGAATAAAATGCATCTCTTCAGGGCCTTGTTTCCTTTTAAGTATAACTCCCATTTGCAATACCAATGTGACCCCAGGGAGGCCTTTCGCTGATTGGCTTTTAAGTATTTTCTTTCTCTTTTCTTTTTTTAAATAAGAAGTGACACTTCCCATGTTGTATTTCTTTGCAAAATTTGCTTTGCAAGCATTAACGCTTTCCTCTCCAGGAAAGCTGCTCCGCAAATGTGTTCCCTTGTTCTTGTGGCCGAGCAATTATCTTTGAGTTTTCCACAATCTGCCTTATAATTGACATCATAAAATGGGAAAAGGGGATCTTTTCTGAAAAGTGATTAAGTGCTCACTTTAATCCAGTCCTGGTTTATCTCCAGTGCTTTGAAGCTAGGGGAGTCCCCTAAATTAATGCAGATTAGTAACTTCAATGTTTGCTTTGACACTTTCAGCCAGCTCAGATTCAATACATGTTTGCATGAAATTAAGTCTCACTACAGTCATGGCAACTGGCTTCCATGTATGTGTGAATCAACCTTGAAGTGTGGTTATAACTCAGAGACAAAGCGGTGTGTATTGTGAAGAGAAGCAATGCAATGGAGGATATGGTCTTTGCCATTTGGTGGCCATGATCCGGGTTGCACAGTGCAAATATTCACTTGTGGAATCACATGTTGATAGGTTGCAATCTTTTTCGGTACCATACACCTGTGAAGGTTCCCTTACACAAATGGTTGTCATATCCATGTTGGCCATATAGCAAAGTACAATAACTTCCCAAATCCACAAAAACAGTGATACCTTTATTGGCCAACCCAAATGCACAAAATTCATGATGCAAGCTTTCAAAGCTCCACTTGGTTCTTCATCAGGCAAAGCTGTTAAAAATCAAACAGGAGAAAGAAAGAAAGAAAAATGACAGTGTTGGAGACATAGGGCTACATTTTGTCAAGATGTTGTTGTGTTTGTTCTGAGTTGGGATAGTATGGAGGGATCTATCTATGTAGGCAGAGGCCATTTCTCCTCCTTGGCCACGTGGGGTCTATGGGTGATGCTGCTTCCCCACAAGTTTGTGCCCAAACAACCAAAGGTGCATGCATACTGGCATGTGAAATGTGCAGTGCACAGCCATGCACATGACATGAATGCACCATGAATAAGTGCACAATGCAAAGCCGTGTGCAGTGCAAACCAGGCAGAATGGCATTACATGTGAAATTCTGCTTACACAACCTTGAACTGTAGGGGAGTTGATGCAGGATTCCTCTTTCCTAAAAGAAACTGGGGAGGGGGGCTTTTGACATCAGTTGGCACTTCAGACAGCTCTTGTGGGATTTTTGCACTACTCCAGTTGGGCTGAAGGCTGGGAAGATGCCACACAGTTTAATCCTCTTTGACCTGGCAAGGATTGCAGAGGAGCTCAAAATATCCCCCGTTACCTGGAATCCCTGATCATGGAGGTGCTTCTCCTGATGAAGCTCATTAGAGGAAATCTCCCGGGCTAAAAATGGCTGCCTTCTCCTGAGACGATAACCTAAACTGGGGTCAGAAGAAGGAGCGTGGTCAGAAGCTCCTTCTCCATTTCTTTGATTCCCTGTACCCCGGAGGTGGGGCTCCTCATGCCCTGGGTCCCAATCCAGCTCTCCTGGCACGGGGGACAAAACAAAACCCTGAGGGACCCCACAGGTCAATGGCCAAGTGGTCAAACAGGGGTCCCCCAGCCCCACCTTCTGAGTTCGGCCCTCCAGGAAGGAACAGAGCCAATGCAAAACAATGTCTCCATGTCCCTTCCCGGTGGGTGGCCAAGACCATCCAAGGCAGAACATCCACATTCACTTCATAATAGTGGGAAGGAAGATGTGCAGGCAAGGCCATTCTACAGGCATGATTTGCATTGAAGGTTGTACATGTCTGTGCAGGTGCACAAGAGCACGTGGTTGCACATTTGGTTGTGCAAATTCACTCTCAAGGTACCCACTGTGCAATTGCATTGACAAGGCTAGAAAGTCTCTATGTCCGCTCTCAGATTGGGGGTGCTCTTTCCAGACAGAAACTGTGTCCACACTGCTCAGTCACTGTAGTTTGATACCACTTTCTCTGTCATGGCTAAGTCTTATGGAAACCAAGGATTTGTAGGTTTCCATCAAGCCATTTGGCAGGGACCCTTTCCTGGCTGGTTTTGGGATGTCTTAGGATGAGTCCAAGGTTGAATCCTCCTCTGCCCATTTTGAAGCCTCCTACAAGGCCTCCTCTGCCACTTTCTATTTGGTGGGCATGAAGGCCTGCCAGCAAACACAGATGACGGGTGTCCCCTGGGAGCTTTCATTGTGTCGTCCATTTGTCTGCTCCTGTTCCCAAAGAGAAGCATTGATGGGAGAAGAGAAGGAACACAGTAGCACAGGGCTAGTGAAGATGGTTGGTATGGCAACCTAAGAAAAGCGGAGGAGGCAAAAAGGAGAGTTTGTGGATGGGGTGGTGTCTCTGCAAACTGAGGCTTTGGAGGCACAGGCTAAAGGCCTGCAAAACCAGGGAGGCACAGCCGTCCCATAACAGTTTGGAGTCTGAGAAACAGCTGGATATTTGTTCCTTGGGAAAGGATTCCTGCTGGTGTCTCACCCCAGCAAATGTTCCCCTGCAGAACCAGTTGGACATTTTTGTCTGATGCAGAATTGGCCATGTTCATTTCAAGGGTGCAAAAACAGAATTGCACATGGAGTGGCGTAGTGCATGGTTGAGCATTATTGGCTGCACAATGCCACAATTCATGGACAGAGGTATGTGAACATAGGGTTATGCTCCGTCTCCTTGATGTTGGGTCTCGGTTGATGTGTGATGACTCACAGCAAAGAATGGGCTATCACTGATTCAACAGCACCCCGTGGTCATCTCATTTCAGACCGCATTGGATGTTTTGGTTGAATGAGTCCAAACAGCTGCCCCTCCTCAAGACCCGGTTGATGCATCACTCATTCCCTTAACATTTAATCCCTGTCCACTTGACTGGCCATTGGACTGGAAAGTGCATTGGGTTGGAAGGGAGGGGAGATGGATGAAACTTCCAGCTGGGCTTGTGGGCCTTTGCAAAGATGCATTTTTGTTGTCGCAGCTGCGGTCCACATCAGGGAAGGGAGAGGTGCCTGAGAGCCTGGACACCACAAGTGTGTGATCCCAAGGTTGCCTAATATCTTTTGAATCCATGACCAAGTCTTGCAGTGGTAGACTTATCATGGAGCTATGACACATCTTCCCCGCAATTCAACCCACCTTCACCAGCAGGATGCTTACCCATGTTTAAGGCTTCCCAGTCCATTTCAGAAATGTCAAACTGGAATGTACCAGTGTGGGAACTGGTATGCTGGTGGGGTGGTTAACACATTAGACAGGGACTTCATTTATATTAGATCCTTTGCCAGGCCAGGCCAGGCCAGGCCAGAGGAAGTTAACCGTTAGAGGAAGCATCAGACTTAGGCTAGAAATCTTGAGAAACTAGATGTTCCAGAAGTGGTAAGGACTCCTTCCTCGTTGGGCATGTACCAGTCGGCTTGTTAGCCCTCTGCTTTTTGGTGATCACATTTCAGGATGCATTTTGGACACTGGAGGAGACAGCTCAGCACATAAGGGGAGCTGGTACAGTTCTTCCCTTGCTGACCCTCTTTCATCAGGCCTGACTGACCCATTGTGAATGGGCCAATAATAGGCACAGTGTCTCCTGGAGACGTAGCTTTTGCTCCCTCTCCAGGGAATCAAAGCACTCCCATTCACTCGGTTGAAGGCTTTCTCCTCCCAGACTGGGGCATTGCGGGTGGGTGGGTTGTGCAGACAAAGAGCTTTAGGTTTCCCAGCACCTTAAAATGTTATTTTTTCCCCACTCCAGTTCATCCAGCAATGGTACTTCCATCTTTCTGGACAGAATGGCTGATATCCTACTTTGTATAGCAAAAATATCCACCCGTGGAGTTACTTTGTCATTGAAGAACCCCCATACTGAATACCAACTGCATGGTGCAGTGTATGTTCATAGGCAGTTTGAGGGTTGCCTAGGACTCTAGGAGACCAGAGTTCAAGTCTCCACTTGGCCATGGAAATCCATGGGTCACTTTGGGCAAATCACACTCTCTTAGCTTCAGAGGAAGGCAATGATGGCAAACCCTTTGCCAAGAAAACCCTGAGATTGGTTCCCACTAGGGTTGCCATTGGTCAGAAACAACTTGAAGGCAAGGCACACAACAGCAGCTGCCATGTAGATAAATGGTCAATCGGCATGGCTGTCCTTCTATTACTCAACAATATTGTGCAAGGTGCATACATGAGCTGGTATTCCTACTTCGATGTGCATCTTGATGCACAACGGTTCTGTGTGTGGAAGTCTGCTTGTGCTGAGCATGACCATTGCTCATTTTCTATGATTTCTGCTCTACATGTGTAGTGCAACCTACACCTCTGTATGTCACTAACAGCCACCAGTTTTGGGGGAAGTTGGGGTGCAACTAAAGGGAACAACAACAGTAGCAGTGACAACAACACGACTGTAGCTGGCATTCCAAAGGACACAATGTGTGTCTTCCTATTCCCAGAGTAGCAGAGATTTCCTGATAAGCTGCTTTGTCCAAAATTGGGGAGGAAAAGGCAATACGATGGAAAATAAACCATTTTAATGTGTTAATCCTTAAATGACAAGCGTAGAAGATAGATGCAGCTTAGTAGATATCTGTTCTTAACAGTTCAACATACCCAATGGAAGCTAAGGACACATTTCACAAGGGCTGATGCATGGATTCTGAGTCTTGCCACTGTCTAGGGGTCCTCATCCATCCGTTGTTGCTGCTGGCAAAATTAACTCAATCATTAGTCAATGAACATTTGTGGGCATGTTGCTATAGGAACAAGTTTGCAGACTGACTCTGTCTCAAACCTCTTGCAAGAAGGTTAGGAGGGCAGCTGTTGGCCAAGAAGAACGAGGAAGACCCTGAACTTGCAAAGGAAGAAAAATGACTTGGCCCAGAAGGGATGCAGGACACTCCTCCATGGTTGTCTCTTATTTGAATATTTTGGCATGATCTTTCCATCCCTTTGCTGTATGGCACAGCACAGACTTCAGACTCCTTTGCCAGCTATTCAGGAACATGCCTCAGTGCTGGCATTTACATTCCCCAAAGATGCAGCAACCACATGCTCTGCCATCATCCATGGGATATATCAGGCTCCGATTCTGGTTTTGGTGGTTTCTGCTGCCTTTCTGAGCTCAAATGTGGTTTCTAGCTAGGGCCGCCATGGATTTAAAAGGCACCTCTTGTCCTTTCTCTCTCTTTCTCTGGCTGCTTGCTAGAGTGCCATCGCCAACCATGTGTGAATGTAACTAATGGGATCGCTCTCCTAGCTGGCGGGAAATCTTTTGCCTGGGGTCTCTTTGTTTGTTCGGCAGTTGCTTATTTCAGAAAAACAGGCCTGGGGTTGGATGTGTGCAGGAGAGAGCAGAATTTGGAGGCGGATATTGGTTTTCTATGCTTAAGCTCATTATGGGAGGCAAAGTATGGGAGGGAGGAGGCTGTGGCTGCCCAGGGGTTTGCAATCCCAGCATCTCCCCTTCCCCATCTCCAGACCCTGTGTGTCCATATTACAGCTGCCACGCAAGGCTCAGGAGTGAGGGAAGCATCCACTCAATGCAAAAATCCTGCAGGGATCATCCCTACACTGCATGGTCTAAACCAGGGCTAAGAATCCTGCAGAATCCCTCCAAATGTAGGCAGACTGCAACTCCCAGCATCCCCTAGGTAGCATAGCCAAGGATGAGGAATGCTGGCAGCTGTAACAACATTGAGGGCCCCCATCATGATTCCCACTTCTGGCTTAAATCTAATTGCTGCTCCCAGTTAGAGTGGATTCATGGAATTAACTGGAGTTATAGAAGTGCTTCCTATTCTGGAACTGATTCGGCAGGTCTAGAACTAGACAAGATCCTGAAGTGTCAAGATATATCATTGAATGCTAAAGTTAGGATTGTTCATGCTGTCGTATTTCCCATTTCCATGTATGCTTTTGAAAGCCGGACAGTGAAGAAAGCTGAAAGGAAGAAAATCCACTTATTTGAGATGTGGGACTGGAGGAAAGTTCTGCAGATAGAGTGGACTGCTTAAAAGACCAGTAAATGGGTCCATGAACAGATCAAACCTCAACTCTCTCTGGAAGCCAAGATGACTAAACTGATACTGTCATACTTTGGACCTATCATGAGAAGACATGACTCGTTTGCAAAGACAAAAGACAACAATGCTTGGTAAGGTAGAAGGAAAAGAGGAAGACCACATTCCAGATGGATTGACTCAATCAGAGAAGCCACAGCCATGCATTTGCAAGAGCTGAGCAGATCTCTCATTCGTGGAGTCATCATAACTTATGGTCAATCTGACAGTTAACAACAACAACAAAGTCTAGTTGGATCTAATAACTGGATTTAGGCCTCCAGATGCCCTCCAAGTCCTACTCCCAGTATTCCTTGCCATTGGTGAAGCTATCTAGGACTGAAAGAAGTTGCAATCCAGCTACACCTGGAATGCTGCATGATTCTCATCCCTGATTCAGGTCAACTTTCTTGACGTACAAAACCAAACCCAACTATCCAACATCTGCCATACCTTCCTCTCCAAAGACCTGTGGCCTCTGAGCAATTGATTTCTACCTTTTCTCCATTTTAAAGTTCCCCAGGAGGGTTGAAGGTTGTTGATGTTTTGGTGCAGGCTGCCCCAGGGCTCCCTATTCTGTGTGGGATTAGACTGCCTTGAGTCGTAAGGTAAGCCTATTTGGCTAACTTCAAGTGCTTTTGGAAAACATGCAGACCGAGCTGATTTAAATAAGTTCATCAGGGTTAATTCTAGTCAAACGCAGCACAGAGAGAGAGAGAGAAAGAGAGAGAGAGAGAACGATTGAGAGAGACAGAAAGAGAGGAGCTTTGTAAACCTTGATGAAGTCATGAGATATCCTCCCAAGAAAACCCCACAGAATCAACAAGAAGGAGGGAGAGATGGGAACGAAGAAGACAGACATTTTCTTGGAGAAGAAGAAGACCCACAAAGGAGACAAAGCGGGAAGAGAGGCATGTTTTCCATTGTTCTTTTGCCCTTTCACTTACTGGACCGTTGAACGGCAAAAATGGGAGTTTCTCTGGCTGTGATTCAACCAAATGCTTGGCACCGAAATGTCTTTCTTCACCAGCCTTTCTCTAACCAGCCACTTCTGAGGACCGTATCCAAGCCTACCAAGCAACAGGGAGCATTTCCTTGCTTGCAGTCATTGTACGCTGCCCAATAACCAAGGCAGCAAGATGCAAACATGAAATTGGAAACAAAACCACCAGCAATAGAAATGCCAAAAATAAAGCAGGAAGCAGGAGATACAGGATGAATATCTCTGCTGTGAAATGCCAACTTCCAAAATATTCCAAAATCCAAAATTGACCACAAGGGTGGCTGAGATAGTGACCCTTTTGCTTTCTAATGGCTCAATGTACACAAATTTTGTTTAATGCACAAAATTATTTTAAAAATATTATGACTAAAATTACCTCCAGGGGACTTTTATAAGGTGTATACAAAACGTAAATGAATTTTGTGTTTAGTCTTAGGCTCCATCTCTGAGCTATCTCATTGTTGTTATGTGCCTTCAAGTCATTTCCAACTTATGGTGACCCTATCATGGGGTTTTCTTGGCAAGTTTCTTCAGAGAGGGGTTGCCACTGCCATCCTCTGAGGCTGAGAGAGTGTGACTTGCCAAAGGTCACCCAGTGGGGTTGCATGGTTGAACCAGGAGTCAAACCCTGGTCTCTAGAATAATAGCCCAAAGCTCAGACCACTATGCCACACTGGCACTCAGATATCTCATTAATATATGCAGATATTCCAAAATCTGGAAAAAATCTGGAATCCAACACTTCTGGTCCCAAGCATTTCGGAGAAAGGAAGTTCATCCTGTAGCATTAGTGCAATGTGCAAGTGCTTTCCTTAAATTTTGACTGTTCTAGAAGCCTGGAGGAACAAAACAGTGTTTGCGTTCCAATGGAAGGACAACAAGAAGACCATTCTAGCTTCCACAGGGAGGGCATTCCTGCATGTAGGGGCTGCCTCTGACAAGGCCCTGCCTGATGTCTCCACCAACCACATCTGGAAAGATGGCGGAACTGAAAATAGAGCCGACCCTGAAGGTCTCAGGCTCTGGCCAGCCTCATGTGGGGTTTTAGACTGAACTTCCAGTGAGCTGTCCAAGGTGCTGACGTCTATTCCCAACATAAGCTGAACACTTTCCTCTTTAAAGTTACATATTTTTATTTTTTATTAAAACACTTCTGCCCAGTCCTTTATCACAGGATTTCACAGCAGTGTTCTTATTGTTAACTGTCCTTGAGCCAACTTTTGGAGACTCATGGACCCATGGTTGGAGATACTTCCGAGTCCTCAATTGCTCTGCTCAGGTCCTACAATCCCAGGGCCGTGGTCTCCTAGATTGAGTCTCTCCATCTGGTATGGGGTCTTCCTCTCTTTCTACTGCCTTCTACATTTCCTAGCATTATTGTCTTTCTAGTGGGTCATGCTTTCTCATGATGTGGGCAAAGTATGACAACCTCAGTTTCCTCATCTTGGCTTTATCATCTGGCCTCCAGGGAGACCTCAGGCTTTATCTTCTCAAGGACCCATTTCTTTGTCTTTTTGGCTGTCCATGGTATGTTGGCTTTTGTTGTTGTTAACTGCTTTCAAGTTGACTCCATGAATGAGATCCCTTCAAGCCCCTCTGAGGCCTTGCAAGTTCAAGGTTGTCACCTTCTTGGTTGAATCTCTCCATCTAGTCTTCCTCTCTTCCCCTCCACCTTTCCAAACATCTTTCCAAGTCATGCCTTCCAACCATGTACCCAAAGGATGACAGTCTCAATTTGGTCATCTTGGCTTCCAAGGAGATTTCTGGCTTGATCTGTTTTGGACCCATTTCTTTGTCTTTTTGGCCATCCCTGGTATCCTCAGCACTCTTTTCCATCACCACATTCTCTCAAATGGATTGATTTTCTTCCTAACTTCTTTATTAACGGTCCGCCTCTTGCATTCATACATGGTGATGGAGAATACATTGGCTTGGATGATCCTAACTTTAGCATTCAGGGTGGTGTACAATGTAAACGATTTAAAAATAATTTGGATCAGAAGCACCATCAAGATTAAAAGCATCATCCAACCTGGGGTGGATTAACTCTGACCCCACACATGCCCTTGGAGCTACCACAAAGCAGCATCACTGGTGTTAGGAAATTAACGTCCTGTTAGTTTCTTTTAATATTTAAAAGGTTGTAGATCAGGGGAGCACCCCCTCCCTGCCCACGCACTTTCCCAAGGACTTTGCATCCTTGCAGGCCTGTGTTTCATTCTTCATAAATACAAAACTGAATTTAATAGAAAATGGCTGGGCTGCCAGCTTCGTTCAAGATGTACAGACTCTTCCTTCCTTGTGCATATGGATTCCCAAAAATGGGTATTTTTCAATGTCAAACATAGGGGCGTCACTAGGGGGTACGGGGGGTGCAGCCTGCACCAGGTGAAAGCCCAGAGAGGGTCTGAGCCCCCGGTGGGCCAGTTGTTTGTTGTCCATCTTGTTGTCCTGCCGCCCCCCCCCCCCACCACTGCCAACCAGGGTTCCTCTGCAAAAGGGGGAGGATGCCCCATTGCACAGCATTGCCCTGCTGACCTGTCCAGCCATCCAGCTGCCCAGGTCTTTCTGGGTCTGGCCAAGTGGGCAGGTGGCTGGGCAAGGCAGAGGGAAGGAAGGGCCTGCCACCCCAACCCTAGTGATGCCGCTGCTTGAACAACTGAGGACCCATTTAAAAGAGGAATAGCGGCTTTGGGGGTCAGAGGAAAAGGATGGTCCAGGAAGTCTGGAGGCGGTGAGGGCTGCAAAATTGGGACCAAGGGACTCCATGTGGCCCCATGTTTGGCATCCCTGGGTTACAGGCAACGTTCCTTCAAAGAACTCTGGAGAAAGGAAAGGGAGAGTGTTGACATTTCATGAACTGTACATTTTACAAGTATGTAGAGAGATCTTGTAGCACCTTTGAGACTAACTGAAAGAAAGAAGTTGGCAGCATGAGCTTTCCTAGACCTCAGTCCACTTCCTCAGATGCATCTCTAAATTTTATGAGAGAGCCAATGTGGTGTAGTGGTTTAAGTGTTGGACTAAGACTCTGGTTCAAATCCACACTCGGCCATGGAAACCCACCTTTGACAAGCCACACTCTCTCAGCCTTAAAGAAGGCAGGAGCAAATCTCTGAATAATTCTTGCAAAGAATGCGAGAGGGTTGCCATAAGTCAGAGTTCATTTGAAGGCACATAACATGAAAGCCAATGTGGTTTAGTGGTTTGAGCCTTAGACTAAGAATCAGGGAGACCAGGATTCAAATCCCCTCTCAGCCGTGGAAACCACCTGTGTGACCTTGGCAAGTCACACTGTCTCAGCCTCAAAGGAAGGCAAAGACAAACCTCCTCTTCTAAATAATTCTTACCATGAAAATCCCTGATGGGGATTTCCATAGGTTGGGAATTATTTGAAGGCACATGACATCAACATATATAGATAGAAAGATTACAGATGCATAAAATTGCATAAAAATAGTTTTGTGACATCAAGGGTATGCGTTGTTGTTGTTGTTGTTGTTGTTGTTGTTTTTAAAAGCCACAAAAAGAAAGACAATCCTTATTTATGCAGGATTAAACCATGCAAAATCATCTTGAGTCATAGACCACTGGCGACTTACAGCTATCGCATTGTATTTCAGTGACTCTTGCAAATGTTCATTGCGATTGTCAGCAAGCCGTTCATTTTACTAATCGTGTTTTCCACATTTTCTCAGCCATTCTTATTTTTGTGGGGTAGATGTGAATATTTTAGTGCGTAGCTTCCAGGAGTCTGGCAGTGAATCTGGTGGTTTGGCATGATGAACATCGTAGTGACGGGAAGGAAGAAACCGTTAAATAATAAATACAAATATGTCCTAGGCTTTAGCACATGGCTGTCCTATGTGGGAAAAGCCCCTTTGGGCTTCACAACAGGGGTGGGCAACAGTGTGGGGGGTCAGGGGGCAATTTCCAAACCCAGGCCCCCTTCCCTCCATTTTCTTCTATAGCCACTCTCAAAATAGTGGCAGGAAAAGACACAACTTCATTTCCTGTTGCCATTTTGAGAAGATCTGCACAGGAAATACCTACGTTTTCAAACTGGAGCAGTGTCAAACTGCACTATTTCTGCAGTGCGGATGCAGCCCAAGAACATATTAAGTGACCAGACACATTACGGCAAAACCATTTCGATGCAGTTAAAGCAGCCCTGCCCATGTGCAGAATTAGGACCCCATCTTGTGGCAGTGAGTCCCAGAGGTTAAGGAAATACTAAATCCCACCATTACTATACTGTTTCTCTGCTTCCAGGGGATGACTCCTTAATTCTAGTCTGCAGAGAGAGGCAGTCTCTGATCCATGATTTTGCAAACCTCCTTGTCCTTCCCTCCCTTGTCAATGAAGACTGCCTGCCTCTCCTGCCTTTCTTTATGCCCAGTGAAACGGCGGCATGCTGGACTCTGGCCAAGCTGTCCTTTCCTGCCCTTGAAATTGGTATCATGTCCTCCCGCAATCTGCGTAATCTTTTCAGCCAGGACTTGTCCCTCCGAAGAAGGTCACGGCTGCCCCAGCCCTTGGGGAGGGCAGGGAGGCCACAAGGCCAAAGGCTTTGGCTTTTCCTGGGGGGGGAGGCTGGGGGGGCGGGTGGCCTCGGGGAGCTGTGCCCGGGTGGCTGGTGTCCAGCTCTGGCCTGGGGGGGGGTCTCTCTTGCCGCTCAAAGTAGCCGTCCTTTGCCTCCAGTTGCTCAGAGAGCATCGTCCATCTGTCGCTCAAGGTCGACGCATCAGGAGTGGGTTCTGGTGCGCAGGCTGCAGAGCCGGTTGGCGTGGGGAGAGTCACGTCGTCGCCTTCCTGCTGGCAGAGCATCTGGCTGTCTGGCACATCTGGCGGAGGAGGGGTTGCCTCCATCGCCTTCTTTCTCTGGAGGTGGACTCAGTTGCTAAAAGAAGGGAGGCTGTAGCTCAGGCCCATTGGGCAACAATGGTGGAAATCCACACTCAAGGAGCCCTACTCTGGTTGCAATGCTTTCTGCTGAATTATGCAATTGTCCCATTTGTTGTTGCTTGCCTTCAAATCATTTCTGACTTATGGAGACCCTAAGGCAACTCTCACAGGGTTTTCTTGGCAAGATTCCTTTTTTTTTTTCATTGAGGCTGAGAGAGAGTGACTTGCCCAAGGTCAGCCAGTGGCTGAGCCAGGATTTGAACCCTCATCTCCAGAATCATAGTCCAGTGCTCAAATCGCTACATCACACTGGTTCAGTAAGCGTCCCATAACCTGCAACATTTCACAGATGAGAACCAGGACAAGTGTGGTCATGCAACATCAGAGTGTGGTCAGCGTGATAAAAAGTGATTAATAAAGAGGAACAGACAAGCTAGGAGAAGGTGCAGCTGTTTGCTTTTGCCTGAGCCTTCTGAGAAGGGCAAGATTCTGACTTTCCTCTCTTCTCTCCCCACTGAGTTAATTGACTGCAAAGTACTTTTTTCACTCTGGACTCAGTTTGCAGCAACTGAAGTGAGCTGAGGGCGAAAGTGGGGCAAGGAGAGAGAAGTTGGGACATTTTAAAAGCAACTGAGAAAGTGGGACAGTAGAGGATTAATTGCCCAAATCAAAACAGTTTCTCCTCTGAAGAAATCTGATCCAATGAGAAGCAATGTGGTGCAGTGGTTTGATCTCACCCACTGCCCCATTGTCAAGGTAGAAGCGAGACTTAACTCTTGTGTAAAGAATAGGAATCTTTGCTTTTTCCCTCATGCATGAAAGATTGTGATCAAGGTTGTGGTCAAGAGCCGGTGCTCCCCCAAAGACCTCTGGGCAGGCTTGTAGGGCAGAATACAGTCCTTGGGGTCCATGCCTTCAGATACTCTTCATCCACTGACGAAGTTAAGCAATGGAGGTCTCAACCAGGCCGGTGTGATGCCTACAAGCTGTAAACCAGCTTGAAATCCTTGTGGTTCAACACAAATGCTGCTTGTTTTGCAATAGGCATGCGCTGAAGAAAGCCGGTGTGATTGATGCCTGCAAGCTGCAAAGCAAATCCTTGTGGTTCAACAGGTGCAGCTTGTTTTGCAAGGGACAGACCTTGAGGAAGGCCATGGGGTGCTTGATTCTTGCCTATGGAAGTGTGGTGTTTCTGCAACCCTCGGTGAGACCCTTCTGAGACTCTTTCCTGCCAGCTTGGCCATTTTAAGCAGCAGCCACCGCCTGCGTTCAACAGGCGCAGATCATAAGCCATTGGGTTTGCCTTCCTTAAGTCCTCCTCTGTTTCCTTGGGCAGCCTCCCTTTCTGCTCCGGCAGCTTCCTCCCCTCCTGCATCGCCAATGAGATAATCCTTCTGGAACAGTCTGGCCTGCCGGCCATGTCAAGCCAAGTTTTTAAAAACACAGAGAGAGGGTTTAAAAAAAATATATTCTGCCTCCCCAAAGCCCCCTTTTTTCCCCTCCCCATTGATCAGCTTATAATGTAAGCGTGGGACAGAGCCAGCCAGGAAAGAGCTTTCCAGTTAATTGGTGTCAATGCAACTCCCGGACAAATGCAAGAGACAACAATTGGGCCAGCCTGGCCCTGGGAGAAAGCCGGTGGCTTGTTGCTGGCTTTCAAGCTAGCCATCTAACATTTCAAACCTTTGAGCTTGTGGAGGGGGGGGGGACGTTTTTGACGTGAGGGACCCCCCTCCCCGGGTTTTGGCAGCTTCACAAGCACCACTGTCTCAGTCCTTCCAAAACAAACTGAACTGGAAAGGTTTCCCTTCTCTGCTCCCTTCCACGACTAAAAATTACTCCCACCCCATTGAAGCTGACTGGCCTGTGTTTAATTTGATGGGGAGATCACACTGGGAATGGCAAATGGTCCTTTTCCCACCGTGAGAATATGACTCTTTGGCAACATCGGCAGCTGAGAATCCCTCTTGCCTTCCAAAGACATCTCTTCCATTGGCAGATCTTCTTCCATTGCTGCATTGCACAAAGACTGGGAATCTGTGGGTATCTTACACACATGTTGATTTCCCTGTGGAAACAGATGGATTTTTATTTTATTTTATTTGTATGATGTGAAATGTTTGCATGCACTTCACGGTTGCAGAAGCAGTGTCAGACATGCAGGTCCATAATGCATGCAGATGTGCAGGTGTGTACACACATCGTACGTATGGATTGCATGCATATACACATTGGGTTGTGCATTCAGGTGGGCATTTGGACACGCAGTCAGTTGCACAACATTGCCTGCCATTCAATGCATTTGTTGCTATCAGTGCATAACTCCATAGTTATGGGGGGAGATTTATGCGACACAACTCAAATGCAGGATCTCGGTCAAAGGATCCAAAACATAGCAAGGTTGGGTGCCTTTATCTGTTCCAGAAATCAATGTGGTTTGAACCTGGGACACCAATTTTTGGGTGCTGTTTCTCCATTTAGAAAGGAAAAAAGCAGATTATCCATGATGGCTATTTATGTATTTATTTATTTTTTACAGAAATGTGATCATTTTGCAATATGGTAAGAAGCTGTGTCGGGATCATAGGTCCTGCCATGCATGCTAGCCAGATATTTTGTATATGCTCTGTAGAAGTGGATGATGGGATGTGCTATACAGCTGGTGATGCTGGGTATATAAGGACTGTTTATCTTTCATGGCTCTGGGTAATGAACAGATGTTTAGGGAGGAAAACCAAGCTGTGAAATATCACTTTCCTGGACTTAGCTCCCCAGTTACCCTGTTCACTGGAGTTGTAGCCCTTAAAAAGTAACTTTTTAAAGCTCTGGTTTATTCAGAAGCAACTCTCTTTGGGCACATTGTGGCTTCTTCCCTGCAACCCTCCTTGTTTCTTTCTTTCTTTTAAACTAGTGTCTAATTTGTTTCTTCTGGGTCATTTGCCTGACTGTGGCTTTTCTGGTTTGCCTTTAATTAGTCAGTTCCTGTTCCTCATAGTCCAAGAATTGCTCATTAATTCAATGCATTGTTCTCTATGATTGCAATGGCAAAATCACATCCATTAAAAAGATACAGTTTGGCTGAAAAGGAAAACTCTGAAATGTTTAGGCTTTTTTTTTTCCTTGCCAGGAAAACTCATATTTATATGAAAAGCCATGAATATCTTCTTTGGCAGAAAAGGGCAAAGAGAAAGCTACTAATTAAAAGTACAGTAGTCCTTATAAAACTTTAACATCAATTTGCCATCCAGGCTGGACAAGTGACGACGGCATGTTAAGTAACACGACTTCCATGAACACAATGACATTTATATAGAAAATGATAGTATTGTGTGAAAAGCACTGGGTGTGCAGTGGTTCAGTAGCCATTGTTGTTGCGGTTGTTGAGTGCCTTCAAGTCATTTAGGACTTGTGGCAACCCTAAGGCGAACAGATCATGGGGTTTTCTTAGCAAGTTTCTTCAGATGCAGTTTGCCATTGCCTTCCCCTGAGGCTGAGAGAATGTGACTTGCTCAAGGTCACCCATTGGGTTTACATGGCTGAGCCAGGATTTGAACCCTGGTCTCCAGAGTCATAGTGCAGTGCTCAAACCACTATGCATCTCCAGTGATGACTGGCAATCCAAGCGAGTCTTGGCTAAAAAAGTGCAACACTATAAGAAAAGGAACTGACATTCTTGTCAATCAACAGCAGTAATGCAGCTATTGTGATACATTTTGGGGCTACAATTCCCCAAATCCCCCAGCCTCCATGACCACTATCCTTGCTGGTTCATGGATTGTGGATGCTGGAGTCCCTCAAAGTCACTTTTTACCATCTCTGGTTCTAGAACAAGGAAATGGGGAATAGGCAGCCTTCCAGAAGCTGTCATCCCTCACCATTGGCATTGCTGGTCAGGAATGATGGGAGCTGCAGTCTATCAGCATCTGGAGGTCCCCAGGCTCTGCATTCAATCCTTAAACTCAGAACTTTTGTCCATGCCAAGTTTCCCTGCTATTCTCATAGCCAGCTTTAATTAGAAACACAACGCATTGATTGTGCCCAATTATTTGTGGTGTTTGGAAGGTTTCTGCCTTCATAGGCCACAGAAGAGTGGCTGCCAGCGCTAGTTGCACCTTCTCCTTTTTGCTTGCCCAGGACTGATGTCAGAAACAGGTCAGAAAATGGGCTCCAAGCTAGATGGAAAAGCGCTCTCTGGTTGAGATAATTTTCGCAAAGGGATGGGGGCATTCTCCTGATGATGCTTTACTCGTGTGTAAGTTTCCCTCGTGGAAGCAGTTGTGCAATTTTGTCTTAGGTGGAATATCTGTATTGGGTTCAGATGTGTGAAAATAGAGCTGCACATGGGTGTGTACTGCAAACAGATGCCATTGTGCAAGCAGATGGTGCGCATTCGGTTGTGCAATCTGTTTGCTCATTTGTGCATTTGGTTATACAATGTCAGGGAACTGGTGCTGTGCAAGCATGAGACAGGATCTTGACTTCTGTGTTTTAAGCAAGGTATTCACTGCCACTTGAAGGCTGGGGACCCATTCAGGCTTTCATTAGGTCCCACAAGGAGAGCAACTGGTTGGTTTAAATACAAAATCTGGCACAAAATCCTGTACACAGTTTGCAGTGGTGCAAGGGTTGCCAGATTGAAACCTGGAAAGGGCTTCTGTACATTTAATGGTTGTGTAGAAGAGCTAGGAAGGCACTAGACAAGTTCCTCAAGTGCAAAGATATGTCACTGGATACTAAAGTTAGGATGGTCCATGCCATTATATTTCCAGTTTCTATATATATGGTTGCAAAAGGTAGACAGTGAAGAAAGCAGATAGGAAGAGAACCTACTCATTTGAAATGTGGTGTTGGAGGAAACTATGGACTGCTAAAAAGACAAGCAAATAGGTCCTAGAGCAAATCAAGCATGAGCTGGAAAAGTGACTCGACTGAGACAAAATGTCCAAACCTGTCTGAATTTATGCAGCTGTCAGACTCGGACAGCATTATCTATCTATCTATCCATCCATCCATCTATCTATTGTTTATGGTGCAGGCTTTGTCCAGTCCTGTTTGGAAGGCCACTGAACACCACAACCAATTGGATTTGTGCAAAGTCCAGTGATTGCCTACACACACACACACACACATGTCCTCATTGGCTTTGCAAGCGACCAATATTGCAAAGTCACTTGCAGTCCACACTGACCTTCCCCTGGCATGGAAAATGACTTGGATCCAGCCTTGTGGCCTGAAGGTTTGAGGAGGTGGCTGCCCAATTTTGACCTCTCCTGGTCTGGTCCCAGAACCTCCTTGCACCCAGGACCTTTCTGCCTCACAGCCTCCCTTCTTCCAAAGATGCTGCCACCTTTTCCTCCTTCTCCTCCTTTTTCTTTTGTGAGTTCCACTCTCGTCTCTTTCTGTTGCCTCGGGAATTGAATTGAATTTTACTTTATTGACCTGAGAGGAAGCCTCAGCTTTAGTCTGGGTACCTTTTGCTGGAAAGGCACTTTGTCTGGCAGGATGAATAATTGAAGCCATAGAGACCCTTTAAGTGCTTTTCTGAAGGATGCTGGGCTCTCTGTGGTGAGCTGGCGGCAACCGAGCCTCTCTCCCTGCCTGAAAGCCTTCTGCTGCAGCTGTTGCTGCTGCTGCATGGTGCCCCTCTTCTCCATGCCTCTGTCCTTGGGTCCTGAAAGGTGAGCTGATCCCAGGAAGCCACATCCCTTCCTTCCTCTTGTCATGGGCACCTCTCACCTTGCCATTTCTGCCACAACAGCAGCTGGAGCCTCCAGTCCAGTGGGGCAATGAATCCAGGTTTTATTTGTAACATTAAAGATGCTGTCTAAGGGCTGAATCCTATCCTTAAAACAGCTTCCGCTCCCCAAACTGCACATTCGTGTGGGTTTTGTATTGCTTATATGAGCACATGCACTTCTAGTGGTGCAGAGGTTTGCACACTTGGTAACTTCTTTCAGTTGTGGAGTGTTCCCATTCAACACAAAGGTTACAGAGCGCAACCTATGCATAGCTCCACGCATGAAAAGATTTGCACTATGAAAGCTCCGTAGTGTAGGTTCTTGGTCCATGTCTCCTCTATGTGCACTTGCCTGGAATTGGAGATCTCCAGCAGAGGCCCTGTTTCATGTTCTGTCCCTTGGAGAGGCTAAGCTTCACTCTTGCAGCCCCGCAGTTGTGAAACTCCCTCCGCAAGGGAAGTACGACTGGTGTCTGCATGGCTGAACTTCCAGCAGGCAGCCAAAATGATATTATTCATTTTGGAAACTGGTTTTAAAAATGGCTTTAAAAATGGTTTTTAATCTGGGAAGGAAGGTTGGAAGGAAGGAAGGAAGGTTGGAAGGAAGGAAGGAAGGAAGGAAGGAAGGAAGGAAGGAAGGAAGGAAGGAGAAGGAAGGAAGGAAGGAAGGAAGGAAGGAAGGAAGGAAGGAAGGAAGGAAAGAAAGAAAGTAGGGCACAAAATAGATTCTGAGGAAGTAGACCAAGGCTATAATTCTGCTATGAAAGCTTCTCATGCAACTTCGTTCACACAGTTAGCCTCAAAGGTGCTGCAAGATCCCTTTGCATATTGATATTCTAGACCAGTGGTGCCCAAACTTTGGTCCTCCAGCTGTTTTGGATGTCAGTTCCCAGAAGCCTTGGCCATCTTGACCAATAATCAGGGATTCTGGGAGCTGAACTGCAAAACACCTAGAAAACCAGATTTTGGGAACCACTGTTCAATCTAGACTAATAGGACTATAGATTCTTATACATCAGCTTGAGAGCTCAGGTAGTGATTTGTCAATCCCATTAATGAATATTAAATAAAACCAGTGGAGACAACTGGAAAGAAAGGCAAAGGCATCTCATAAGAAGCATAGAAGGCAGTCAGAAGGTGCAACCCAAAGAGGCAATAGGTTTGGGACCATAGGAGAGGAGAGCAAGCGGACACTTCTTTAGAGGAGAACTGGCTCCTACCTTTTGCAAAGGAGGGGCATTGGCTCCTCTTAGGAGAAAAACAGGAGCTGCTCATTGTCTGGACCCTCAATGCCCAGAAAGGAATGGGTGTTTTTGTTTTGCTTGCTTTCAATGTGGATTGTGCGATGTCCTCTTCATTGTGTTTGCCTTCCTCCTGGCCATCCTTGAGGTAGAGGAATTCTGTGCGCAACAATAAAAATCTACGCCAGGGTTTCCTTATTGGCAAGAAGGAAACAGTCAGGGCAGCATCAGCTGGAGAGTTTTGGTTTCTTTTCAATTGTTGTGAAGTTTGAAACATCCCTTAAGTGACATTCCTGACATCTGAGGTCTTTGCTCAGAGGTAGTAGGAGTATTGTGGACTTTTTGTCCCAGCAAAAAATCAAAGAAAGCAATGACATAAGAGTAAAAAGGGGCCATTCAAAATGCCACTGTATTTGTGCATTACCTGGAAGGTCCTCATGCACAAAAGAGCAAATCGGAAATCCAGTCTCATTCTCCAAATATTATATCCCAAAATTCGAGACTGAAGCAACCAATACGGTGGCTGAGATTCTACACCAAGATTTCATAGTGCAAATGTCTGCGGGTGCATCTGCACCGTAGAAATAATGTAGTTTGACCTCACTTTAAGTGCTGTAGCTCCATCCTATGGAAACCTTGGGTTTGTATTTTTGCAAGGTCTTTAGCCTTCTCTGCCAGAGAGTGCTGCACCAGGGGAAAGTGGACAAGACAATTCTAGGTCTTTCCCAAAACTACAGATCCCAGGATTCTATGGACAGGACTCACAACTTTAAAGTGGTATCAAACTGCAATAATTGTGGATACAGCCTTAGTCCTTTGCTGGAGGCAAGATTTCTCAAGGAGACTCCTGGAGGTGCTGTCGCATTGCCCTGAGATGACCACCTTCCACTGGTCATTTGGGCAACTCTGTCAGATTTCTTCACATCCTTGGACTGGGCTTTGAATGCCCTGCCCCTTCCAGGGTTTAGCACAATGGTTCCCAAACTTTGGTCCTCCAGTTGTTTTGGACTTTAGCTCCCAGATTTCACGACAGTTGGCAAAGCTGTCTGGGGCTTCTGGAAGTTGAAGTGCAAAACAACTGGAGGACCAAAGTCTGAGTTTAGCCCAACAGAGAGATGCAGAACAAACAAATATATGCTCATTGGCTTTGTTGCTCAGGTTGCATGATCGAGCTTTCCTTGGCATGGTTTTGGGATTTCATAAGAGTGAGTCAGACACACAGACGGGTCTGGCTTCACAAATGGTTAAGATTTCTGGGGTATTTGCCAGCAAACGGGAAGGGAAGCTTCCGCTGAGATCTGCCTTTGGGGTCTTTGCTGTGTATTCGTAATTCCTGTTTCTCAAAGTGTTTCAGGGGCCAACATGGGAGAGAAGACCCCATAGACAATCTCCTTTGTCCTGCAGCTTCTGGCAATTTCCTAAGGACAATTGATTTAGCTGCTCTGCTTCATAAGTTCCTTTGTGTCAAATAAGGATCCTTGCTGGTGCACCTCTTTCTTTCTCAAAATGATCCTCCTCCTCCTTGTGCAGGCCAGCTTTGGATAATATTTGCAATGCAAACATTGCCTTCTATGAGGGTCCCATCTTTGCATTCCTTTGCACACTGGGTTTATATTGTGTATCAGACACAGATTCTTTGTTTTTTAAGTGCAGGTAAGATGTTTGCTTGGAAGTAGCATAGACCATCACACAACTCTGGAACTGACATATCCTCTTGAACAAGAGCGTTCTTGTCTGGTTTCAAAAGCTAAGTTGGGTCAGGCCTGGTTAGCACTTGGAGGGAAAACCACCAGGAGGGCATACAGCTTTTTGAGAATTCACTGACTGAACAAAAGAGGCTGGAGGAAAAAATAATCAAGCTACTTCATATGCAAGGCAAGCAAGATGGGAAGAGGAAATGGCTTTTGATATTATAATTTTTCCTGAACATGGATAAGGCTGGGTGTCAAGGCACCATTGAAGAGGCTGGATTCAGCAAATCCTATGATAAATGGAGCCGCGTTTACAGGGGATTGAAGGGTCCTTTGCCTGCTGTTAAGCCTCCTAAGAAATGATTTATTTGAAAGTGGTTTTTAGTGTTATCCTGACTTAGAACTGATTCTGTTCTCCCAAAGGATGGTTGTTTTCTGCTGCAGCTTCCTTCCTCAGATTCAAATGGGTGGGAGGAGGAAGATCCTCCAAAGGCCAAAAAACAGGGTTATATTTCTTGCATATCCAGAAGAAGTGGATATGCAAAGCAAGGTGGTCTAGAGATGGATCTCAAAGCCCATCTCTGGACCAGGGAAGGTGCAAAGGCATGCACACACACACACTCCATTTCCCATCCTCCCCAGACTGCAGTAGGCTGCCTCTCTACCCCTTTGGATGAAACTGGAAGAGATCAAATGATTGCTTCCCATTTCCCCGAAATGTTATTTTGGGTCCAACCAAAGTGCAGAAGAGGGGGAGCAGAACTTCTTTTTTGCAAAAAGACTCACACCTTGGTTGGCTTCTGGATGCATGGTTTTCTGTGAGCTTTTTCTGCCAGCTTTGAAGATCGGCGTAGGGCCAAGGTCCACTCAGTTGACCGTTAAGATCCTCTTCTGGCCTGTGGCCCACATGGTTGTCACCCCGGCCTTATATTGTTCTTTTAAATAGTTTGAGGAGCATCAGTTATCACAGATTTTGAATTTGGGGAATGCATGTTTGTAAGCAGTTCTGCCCAGTTGGGGCATCTCTTTTTGTTGTTGTTTTTGTTGTATGCCTTCAAGTCATTTTCAACTTATGGCAACCCTAAGGTGAATGTTTTCTTGGCAAGATTTGTTCAGAGGAGGTTTGCCGTTGCCTGACCTTGAGGCTGAGAGAGTGTGACTTGCCCAGTGTTACCCAGTGGGTTTCATGGCTGAGCTGGGAATCAAATCCTGGTCTCCAGAGTCATATTCCAAAATTCAAACCACAACATATATTATATTAGGAACTCAGCCAAACTGACCCCACCAATGACCCCAGTGATGGGCAGCTTGCTAGAAGGGGATGGAGGGGGGTCTTGGGACGGATGGAAGTGACTGTCCCGCCAGTTGTTCACTCCCTTCTGAGGTGTCACCAGGTGCAGTCCACACACCCCAATGATGCTCCTGCATAAGCATAAACCTTTGCATGCAGAACGGCACATTGATTGTGCAACAAATGCACATCCACATGGGCCATAACACCACATGTGCAACTCCACTTCTACAACTGTAAACCCAAAAATTCCACATTGGACAAAAATGTCCATGAGGGAATTTATGCATGGGTAGGCTGCCCATTCGGTCACGGCAAGCTATTGGGTGGCCGTGGACAAGTCACATACTCTCAGCTTCAGAGGAAGGCGATGAAGGCAAAAACCCCTCTGAAGAAATCTTGACAAGAAAATCCCAGTATAGGTTTGTCTTGTTGTTATTGTTAGCCACCCTTGAGTTGGTCTTGATTCATGGCAACCCTATGGATGAGACATCCCCAAGACACCCCTATCCTCCACTACTCTTCCCTGTTTCTGCAGATTCATACTTCCTTAATAGAGTCCATCCATCCATCATGTGGTCCTCCTCTCTTTCTAATTCCCTCCACTTTTCCTAGCATCAGAGTCACCATAATCCAAAAATGACTTGAAGGCACACAACCTTCCCAACTTAATTCCTCTCCCCACACAAGGTGATCTACGTCGCTCTGTCCACCAAATACCCCCCTCCTTTTATTTTAGACCTTTTGTATCTTTTGTTCTTAAATTGTGATTGTTTAATTGTAATTTTAGTATTGGGGTGGAGGGGAGAGGTTGGGAAGGGACTAATTTTGAATTTTAGTGTATTTTATGTATTTTTATTGCTGCAACCCACCCGGATTCCTTGTGATTGGGCAGGCCATAAATAAATAATGTGTTGTTGTTGTTGTTGTTGTTGAAGGTGCCCACCAGATTCCAGCTCAGTGTCCCACCAGATGCCATGGGCTGGACCTCTGTGTGTGTGTGTGTGTGTGTGTGTGTGTGTGTGATTGTGTTTCCTACTAATGCAGCTGCTGGGAGCATGCACAGCTGGGATTAGGGGCGCATGGTCTGGGACAGAAACCACACTTCCTTTCTCTTGCCTGGTTTTATCACAAGGGAATCAGGGGGTTGTCAGTCACTCCCCACCGAGATCCGGAGACGTCTCCGTTTGTGAGAGAGCCTCTGTTTTGAGACTCTCACATGACACCAAGGAAACTTTATTGGGCAGCGTGAACTTTCTTCCTTTTGGGAGAGGCCCCCTCCGAGAGCCATTCATCCGGAGGAAGCATCGGGCTCAAAAAACATCAACTCCTGCTGCTTCTGCTGCAAAGAGTTCTCTGGCGAAACTGATGCACAAACAATAGCATCTCCTAGATGCTGTGAAACTTGTATGTTCCAGCTATGGTCAGTTGTTGCTTATAGGAAGTAGAAATGGGAAAGGGAGGTAGCTTCCTTCCACCTCTAGGTCTGAGACAAATGGCTGAGTTGTTATGGATGGTTTCCTCTCTTTAGGAGAATCTGGTAGAAAGTTTGGCTGAATTGCTACTCACTGAGAGTGAGAGGAAGGGGAAATAAGACATATGCCACGATGAACTCTTGCAAGCATCAAGTGGGTACATTGGCTGACTTCCTAACTAGACCCAGAGCATGGAAAAGTTACTTCTGGAGACCTTATGTTACGTTAGGAAAGAAATCAGGGAATCCACAGAATCTTATAGTTTTTCTCAACTAGAGTGAACCCACTGAATCAACAAGATTTACCTGTGTGTCAACTCACCATTCTGTAGTTGGTTCCATACTCCAAAATCCAGAATTGTCCACATGGGTGGCTGAGATAGTGACACCTTTGCTTTGTTTGACAAACTTTGTTCCATGCACAACATTATTAAAAATATTGTGTATGGAATTACCTCTAGGCTATGTGTATAGTATATACAAAATGTAAATGTATTTCATGTTTAAGCTTGGGCCCCATTTCCAAGATATCTCATTATGTCTGTGCAAAAAAATCTTGGGGGGGGAGAGAGATTCCAAAATCCAAAACACTTCTGGTCCCAAGCGTTTTAGATAAGGGAGATATTAAATTCTGTATTTTCAATGTTTTGATGTTTTCAGCCTTTTTATCTATTTTTATGGTTTCAACTCCTCTTGATTCAATGCTGTTTTTATTCTTCTGCGTTCTACATTTTTTTGAGTAGTTCAGATCTATTTCATTCTCACGGGGCCCTGAGATCTCAGGATAAAGACAAATTATGAAGATGAACTTGTTAATCCATTATTACTCAAAAGTGCCCTGTGTGTTTTGCTCGGCAGATGTCATGGCGGCCGCAGTATCGCAGCTCCAAGTTTCGAAACGTCTACGGCAAAGTGGCCAACCGGGAGCATTGCTTTGACGGGATTCCCATCACCAAGAACGTCCATGACAACCATTTCTGTGCAGTCAATACCAGATTCCTTGCCATAGTAACGGAAAGTGCCGGAGGGGGCTCCTTTCTTGTCATTCCACTGGAACAAGTAAGCCGTCTCTCGCTTCCTTTGTCTCATATTCTTCAAACAAACCTCTTTGTTCGTCCCGGTTTGTTGGCCTTTCAACCCTGCGTGGGATGGGAGGGGGAAACTTCCTTTACTTTATTTTCGTCTAACGTTGAGCAGAAAAGCTTCCTCCATTTTTGGGGGGGAAAACATGATGCCAGCATCATGAAGGTAAAACATCTGGTTGGGTTGAGATCTTTCCACCTCACCGTAGATGCATGCTTCTTTCCTTGCAAACGGTTGTGCGTGCCGACTTCTGCTGCCGCTGGGATTTCCTAAAGAGGCTTGCATAGGTTTTAAAAATTAAAACTTAAAAGTCTGGGCCATGAAATTTTAAACGCCAGGCTGTTTCACGGACTCTCCGGAAATGGGCCTATGGGAGCACGAAAAGGCGTCTGTCGGTGATACTGACTCATGGTCCATGGCTTGCAAGGGATGCTTGAGCTGCTCCTGATGTTTGCAGAGGTTTGGGTTGTGTCTGTTGGCAGCTGGAGGGGAAAGAGGTGAAATGGGCTTGCAGCTGGACCTGATTCTCTTCCTGCATCTGGACACATCTTCTCAGAGGGCCGATGATCCGAATTCAAGCTGCAATTGCTCTCTTCTCTCTCTTTGTACAAGATTCCTGGGACCAACAAGGTGTAGTGGTTTGAGTGTTGGACACTGGCTCCGGAGACCAGGGTTTGGTTCCCAGTTTGGCCATGAAACCCAGTGGGTGACCGTGGGCGAGTCACACACTCTCAGCCTCAGAGGAAGGCAATGACAAACCTCCTCTGAACAAATTTTGCCAAGAAAACTCCATCATAGGTTCGCCTTAGTGTCTCCATAAGTCAGAAACAACTTGAAGGCACACAACAACTCACCTGATAATCCACTCTGATGGTCAAGGCTATAAATGTCTACAAATGCCACAATATAGTAGACCAAGAGGGCCAGTTTTTCAGTTTTCCTAGCATTCAATAGCCCTCCATCGGTCCCAATGCAGCCAAGAAGGCCTGGCTGGTGGACCTTACAGATAATCAAGGTTTCATATGGTTCCTTCTCAGGTAGCCTCATACTGGGATTTACAGTCTTTCAGGTACTCTGGCCCTAAGATGTATAGGGCTTTATAGGTCACAACCAGCACTTTGAATTCTTTCCGAAAACGGATCAGCAACCAGTGAGACTACTTCATCTAGAGAGCTATATGCTTCCTATCACCAGCCTAGATTAGAAGAGAGAATTATTATATGCCTGTCCCCAAACTATCAAGCCTAGGTTTCCATAGGATGGAGCCATGACACTTAAAGCAGTGTAAAATGGATATGGTTGGGGAATGTAGCTATGCTCAAGCATTTGGAGCATGGAAAAGTTAGAGGATTTGGGGCGACAACTTCCAGAATCCACAGCCAACATAGCCGGTTGAGGATTCTGGGGGTTGTAGCCCAACTTTTAACTTTCGCAAGCTTTTCTTGGCATGCAGAAGGTTGCCAGCTTGGATCCCTGGTTAGGGTTTCCTGGTAGGATTGGGAAAGGCCTGGTGATGAACCAGTCAGCCTGGGCAAAGCTACACTTATGGGCTGATGTCCAGAGGTACCCTTATTTTCACCTGTGAAACCATGGACCAAATGGGATTTCTGGGTTAGTTGCTGGGGGGGGGGTGAGATGGGGGGGCAGAGAAGGGGGAGGACTCTCTTGGCTCATTTGCATAATTAATGAGCGGGCTGGAAGGACAAAGGCATCCCTGATGAGTTTCAGGAGGATCAGCTGGAGACGCTCCCTAATTAAAAGGCTTCCATATTTAGCAGAAATAGATGAAGGTAACCTAGAAACTACACAGAGAGGAGCAGATTCAATTCAGGACTCCTTTGCCATTATATCTTTATGAAAATGACTTTCTCCCACCATCCAGAACATTGCATTCTCTCCTGGGGACATCTGTTCCTCCATCACCATCGGCAGATCTGAAATCTTAGCTGCTTGCGACATATATATATATATATATATATATATATATATATATATATATCCTTGCTTCTGTGTTCTTAACCCAAAGCCAAAAAAGCCTCCCACTCAGCACACTGGAAGCCAAGGAAAAGAAAAGTTCCCAAGAAGTCTGGGATGAATACAATCTGCTGCAAGGAACCAGCAAATTCCTCAACACAGACATGTTCAGGAGACCGAGGTCCAAAACACATTGCAAAAATATTCCACTTTGAGACCGCTTTAACTGCCTCTTTGGCTCAGTGCTAGGGAATCCTGGGGATTGTAGTTCATTGTGGCACTCGAGCTCCCGGACAGAGAAGGCTAAACGTCTCACAAAACTACAGTTCCCAGAATTCCCAAGCATTGAGCCAGGGCAGTTAAAGCGGTCTCAAGCTGGATTATTTCTGCAGTGTGTTTTGGACCATAGTCGTGTTGCAAAACAAAATGTGTAGATAACCTTTTGGAGGAACCCAGTTCTCTTCTGCTGTGATGAAGAAGAGGAGCCGAAACCTGTCTCAATATCTCCCTTTAACAGCACAAAGGGGTTATTCACATTGAAAATAATCCAGGATGAATCCGGGTTAAATCTCCATTGTTCACACGCATGCCGAATGCACCTGAAAACCCACTTAATCCGGGATAATCGATATCGAGTTCTCCTCCACAGTTTTAAAAAAAGATCGGCATTGCTGGTAGCGTGACTAATCGATGCGAATAGACCCAGGATAAAACACTGCATGCCGAAAAAGGGTTTCCGAATGCATTCACGTCGTTGACTCCATCTTTATTCGAACGCTTGCACTTGTGAGCAATGGCACTTGCAGAGATGCGCATCCAAGCAGATTGATGCGGTTCCAGATTTGCATTGTCCTGCCAAAAACAACAACATCGGAATGGCTCCTGAGAGTCCTGCTGCGATCTGCCTCTGAACGAAATCCTCCTTTCCTCTTCTCAGGGATTCCTAGGTTTGAGAGACATTTCCAAACACTCCAAAGACAGCAGCCATCCAGCAAACGTTGGACTTGGGATCAGAATGAGCAAAGGGGCTGTGCAAGAGTTGCCAAAAAGTTTTTTTGATTCTGCATGGTGTGCAATATCGGCCGAGGGTTTTGACCTCTTCCATCCTATGTGTGTGTGTGTGTATGTATGTGTGTGCAAGGAGTGCTATTAATAACCCATCCAGATGGAATTGTCTTTCCTGTTTGCTGAGTGAAACGGCATTCTGGCTTCATCAAATTGGGGGTGATGCAGGCGGTCAGCCCTCCTCCTTCCCAGGACGTTCTCTGGAGCACCATCTCACCCCCATAGGAGCTGTCTCGCATCTAGAATCATAGATTCATAGAATCATAGAGTTGGAAAGAGACCCCAAGGGTCATCCAGTCCCACCCCAACCTACCATGCAGGAACTCACATTCAAAGCACCTCCGAGAGATGACCATCTAACCTCTGTTTAAAGACCTCCAAAGAAGGAGACTCCACCACTCTCCAAAGCAACATCTTCCATTGTCAAACAGCTCTTACTGTCAAGAAGTTCCTCCTAATGTGGAAGTGGAATTTCTTTTCCTGGAGCTTGCATCCATTGCTCCATGTCCTTCTTTCCGGAGCAGCAGTCAACAAGCTCACTTCATCCACAATATAATATCCCTCCAAATATTTAAAAAGGGCTCTCATATCACCTCTTAACCTCCTCTTCTCCAGGCTAAACATACCCAGTGTCCAAATCCACTCTTCATAGGCCTTGTTGGTTTCCAGACCCTTCACCATTTTGGTCTCCATCCTCTGGACACACTCCAGTTTCTCCACATCCTTTTGAATTGTGGTGCCCAGAACTGGACACAGGATTATTCCAGGTGAGGCTTGACCGAAGCAGAAGAAAGTGGGACTATATGTCTTCCCTTGATTTGGTGCTCCAATGCCAGTCCTTTCTCACCATTTGTAAAAGCAGAAACCAAAGGTGCCTCAGAATGGCTCAGCTATATCCATCCGGATGAGAAATAGTGGTTTGAGCATTGGACTAAGACTCTGGAGAGCAGGGTTCGAATCCCCACTCAGGGATTCCCCTTGGGCATGTCACACTCTCTCAGCCTCAGAGGATGGCCATGGCAAACCGTCTCTGAAGACACTTGCCAAGAAAACCCCTTTATAGGCTTTCCTTAGGGTCGCCATAAGTCGGAAATGACTTGAAGGCACACGGCAACAACCGCAATAAAGATCCATCCAGGCTGATGTGATTTAAAAGCCCGTCTGGGACAATCAAACACTGAACCTTTTAAACATTTCAGTCCTGAGGACTCCTTTTTGCTGTATAGGTGATCACGAGATAAGAAATTTTTAAGAAGGATGGGCTGAAATGGTTTCTATTAACTTTTAAGTACTTCATGTTTATTTTAAATGGTTGCTGTAAGGATAGATCTATTTCTTCATCTCCCCCAGTTTGCTACCAGCTGTAAAACCTTTTTTTTTTTTTTTTTGGTTGATCTCCATCCTGAAAGTGACCATTAGCCCATCAGATTTTGTTTCTGTTGGGTCAGGATCATGGAGCCTGTCTGGAGAGAAAAGGCTGCAGTGTGTGTGTGTGTGTATGTGTGTGTTGTGCATACACAATTTGGGGGGACAAAGATGGTGTGCATCCTCCCACAAAATTGCCCAGGCCCAGACAAAGGAGTGCAATTTAAACACGCCATTCTCGTCGCAAGAGAAACTGTGTAGAAAATGGCTGAGTTTCCCAGTTCTGCAATAACACTCTTGTCTAGTTCCCATGCCCTGGGAACCAAAGAGCATTTGTCCAACTGGAAGAGGGACGCGCTGTGTGCTTAATTCGGATGGAGAGTTTGACCCAGATTTAACATCGTAAAACACTTTGCACACTCAGTTGTGTGCCCAGAGGCACACTTTCATTCCACAACCTGAACTTTAAAAGGGCTATCCAAGATGCCAATGTGATGTAGTGGTTTGAGCATTGGATTCTGACTCTGGAGAGCAGGGTTCGAACCCAAACAGCTGTCAAACTGCTCTGTTTCTGCAATGTGGATGTGTGTCTTCTTGGAAGCCTAGAATTGCAGCCGGTTCCAGCTTGCAAGCTTCACTCTTCATCCTGATCGATGAATCCAGTAGATATCAAAGCATGCCAACCCTTGCTAGCTGTGAAAGGCATGGGGAAGTCGTTTTAACTGTTGCACTTTGGTTTTCCTGTTTGCAAAGGTTCTAGAAAAGGGAAGAAAAACTTGCTTTTGCAAAGTAAAGATTGCTTCGTGCGAGCTTTCCCTGTATAAACCTACCGCTGGAGAGGCACCATCTTTGGTCTTGCGCCAGAGGTCAAGGGATGGGGAAGCATGCGGCTGGCCTGAGGAAGCTGTGTTGGCTCCTGGCATGTGCCCAGGGTGACCAGACGTCCTCACTGCAAAGGAGGACAAAGCACTGTGAAATGTGGGAGATTTGAGAAAAATGGAGGGTATTGCAAAATGAAAGCTTAAAACAGTCATAGAAATATCAATGCGTACTTCGTAGTCATGCTGAAAATGGAGGACACTTTGGAATTCCTCCTGGACAGAAGGTTGAATGTAGGACATGCCCTGGAAAAGGAGGACATTGGTCTGTGTGGGCTTGTTGTTGCCCATGAACCTGGCACACCACTAGAGCAGAAGGCATTGGATGGCCTTCTGTCGGGGATGCTTTGATTTTGAGTTCCTGCATGGCAGGGGGTTGGACTGGATGCCCCTTGGGGTCTCTTCCAACTCTATGATTCTATGATTCCCATCAGGTGGACAGACAAAGAAACTTCTCTCTGCAATGAACCACCTGCTTGCATCCAGTCTTGATACCGTGCAAATCATGAGTGGAGTCCCAGATTGCAACCTTAGACTCAGGGGACTGACCAGCAAAGATCCATTAAAATGATTTGCACAGACCCATCCAAGGTAGTCACCATAAGTCAGAAACAACTTGAAGGTATGCAGCAACAAGGGATGCCCACACTATTTAACATTTTTAAAATGCCCTTAGAACCAGAAGTGGACTGGCTATTTTGGAGGGCATTTTGGTCAGTCGGTGAAGCTTTCAGGAGGATCCTGGGCAGAACTTTGGCCCATGGTAGTTGCCCACCCCAGTCTCCAAGCAACATCTTTTTCTGATCAAGTTGCCACCTGAGTAACGCAGTCAGGTTGCTTTAATTTTGCAAGGTACGTCTTTCCTGCGCCAAGCGATGTCAAAGACAACAATCACACAGACGCACACGTCTCCATAGCAACTTTTAAAATGAGGAACGATGAGGTGAACGCCCAGAATGGCTGTCAGGGTGGAACGGACGAGAAAGTGAAACCTGGGCTGCTAAATGACAGGGTTTTCTCTTAGTGGCAATATATTCCTGGGTTGTTGTTGTTGTTGTTGTTTACATTTAGGCATAGGAAAAGTGTTTTGAAAAGTACAGAAGCAAAACCCCAAAAATCCAGCTGGGAAAGCTGGTAGTGTCTTACCCATGTGTAAGTTCCTCCATGGAAGCGGTTGGACATTTTTGTCCAATGCAGAATTGTCTGCGTTCAGTCCAAGCGTGCAAGCTCATGTGCCACCATTGCAAATGTGCCTTGTGGTTTCTGCAGTGTGCATGGCACAGTGTGCATTGCACATTTGCAGGTGCACATCACCCATTTGATTGGGCATTCAGTTGCACTGACATCACAATTCACAAACCAGTCTTGTGCAACCACCACTTCACCCCTTGAGTGTAAAGGTGCGCTCTACCTGCTTGGTGCAGGATCTTGGCCACAGAGAGAATACAGCTTATAAAGCACTGTGATGCTTGGTTTAAATGGGTGGCATTTACAGACCTCTGGCAGCTCAGCCTAAGCATCAGGGATTCTTTCCTCACTCCATGGATTATTTACCCCAAGGCTTACCTGACGTCTTGCTGAAGAAGGGCATTCTCTAATATTGTGTGCATTGTGTGCCTTCAAGTCGTTTCCGACTTACAGCGACCCTAAGGCGAACTTATCATGGGTTTTTTCTTTGGGGGGGGGGAGATTTGTTCAGAGGAGGTTGGCCCTTGCATTCTCTTGAGGCCGAGAGAGTGTGACTTGAAACCCTAGAGAGAGCCGTGGCTGCCAGTCAGGCTTGGCAGATGGGTTGACAGCCTGGCCTGGCCTAAGGACAGCTCCCAGCATCCTTGCGCAAAAGGCCCTGGGTTCAGTCTCCAGGAATAGCCAGGAAAGGAATCCTGCAAGTCCAGAGTCAGCCATTCTGGGCTGGAAGGACCAAGGGTTTGACTCTCTGTGAGGCAAGTCCCCATGTTCCTGTGCAGATGGTCCTATCCATAGTATCTCCAGGGAAGGCAAAAGGGAGAAAGAATCCTGCCTGAAATGCTGGCGGAGAGCCTTAGCTGGCTGGCTGGGTTCAGGAGAAGGGCAGAGACCCATGTTCCCGAATGCCAAAGTGCCCTGGGAAGATCTTGGCCTCCGTCTGTCTCTGGCTGGACCAGTGGCTCTTCCCTGGGGCAGGGAGGGTTCCTTTTGTGCTTTGAGGGGATGATGGGATGGGCATGACCTTTCCTGCAAGGCGCTTCTCCTTCTCCTTCTGGACACGGCCTTTCCGGTCCTCCCACAATGGCCAATTGTTCGGCCAGGCAGCTGCAGAAGCTGCAGAGACCCATCAGTCTCGCTCTCTCTCTCTCTTTCTGGCTTGGTTTATAAATAGGATCTAAATACAGAAAAATAATATTCTACATAATTTTTATCCCCTGCAGGGACTGAGGGCAGCGTGGCCTCATTCGGATCCCCACCCGGGTCTTTGTCTGTACAGTTCAAGTCCCGTAGTTTGATTCTCCTGTATATAAACCTGGGGTCCATCTTCCAGCTGCCTCCCCAAATCCGGGGGGACCTGTTCTCCAGCCATTAGGATCCAGAGTGCCTGCTTTGAGATGGGATGGTCTGTGTAGAATTTGTTGTTCTCAGCCATGGCAAGATAATGCAATGTAGGCCAAACTACCAAATAAGCATGATTTAATGAACATCCGATCCTACGCCAAGGAGCCAATGCTTCACATCCATGCACCCTTGAAGACGCAGGGAATGCTGTGCAATAGGGAGTGCATGCTCTGCCACCCAAAATGAATCCCAGAGGAATGATCTCTAAGAAGGCGGCACCAGGGATGCACCTCCTGTCTCAGATTTTGGATTGAGGTCATCCGGCCAGAAGGCAAGAACAGCCGGATGGATGCAAAGCGGAGCAGAGCTTATTCTCTTATCTCTGCCCCCATCTGCCAAGTTGTGTGGCCTGTTGCCTCCAAAAATGCCTCATTTTAAGGATCGGGGAGGGGAAGAAGCTGCAGAGAATGATGGCACCCACAAGGGATGTCTTGGCTTGGCTCCGGTGCAGCTTCCTGGACAAAAGGGAGAAATGCAACCATCAGTCCAACCCTGCCTCTTTCCTGGCATCCGCTGAGCAAGGCTAAAAGCACCCAATTTGCAATTCCCAAGCTCTGATGAACTGCATGAAACAGCTGCATGTTGTTGTTTCATTTAGCTGAGGCTCCCCTTCACTTCCTCTCTTTGTCCATCATCCCGTCAAATGCACATGGTTCTGAGCATCCCCAGCCAAATTCACCCCTTGCTCTTTCAATTTGGATGAATCTGGAGACCCCCAGTGCAAAAATGCAAAAAGACAACCCCAAAGAATAATTTCTGACTTACAGCAATCCTAAGGTGAGCCTCTGAATTTGTTCAGAGGGGGTTTGCCTTTGCCTTCCTCTGAGGCCGAGAGTGTGTGACTTTCCCAAGGTCACCCAATGGGTTTCTGTGACCAAGAAGGGATTTGAACCCTGGCCTCCCAGTGTCTTAGTCTGGCGCTTAAACCAGTATGGCATACTGGCTCCCATGGCAGTTAAAGCGGTGTCAAACTGCATTCATTCTGCAGCGTAAATGCAGCTTTTGTGATGTTTCAGTTGAGTTCATAAAAGCTATTATTGCTTTAAGCTGCTGTTGGATTATTTAGGTTTTTTTCCCCTTTTTGCCAGCATGGCTTACCTTTGCTTTTAATGTTTACAAAGCAGTTTCCCTGGAAAAAGCCCAAACTCTGCAGACTTTGAACTGCAGGCTGTTTTTCTTTTCTTCTTAAAAAATAATAATCTAAAAACAGAACTCAGTGCAAGTATAATGCAAGAATCAGGATTAACCGAGTGCAGGACTGGCACTTTCTTAATTGCGGCACGTATTAAAGCTGTTGATTTAATGCGGAAAGCAATCTGGCCACTCTAGAAAGCTGAAAGATGCTTCATCGCACCCTCTTCTGGTCAAAGATTGGTAAAACCACCCCAAAAGTACGGTAGTTTTGCTGGGGAAATGTCACTACATTTGGGATATTTCCAGGTGAACAACCCAGTTGAACAGAAATCCGGCTGATCTAATATCTTATTTATTTGGCTGGGATCTTACATTCAGATGGAGCATAACATAATGCTCATGGAGTTACATGGCTATTGTGCAATGCTGCTTCACTAGTGAATTGAGACATTGCACAACTAAATGTGCATTGTGCATTAATCCACAACCATGCATAATTCACACCGGTGTACAAATAGCACTTCATGGGGAACCCTGCTTCCAAGCCTGAAACTAGACTTCCTCTGTTGTTCAGTACAACAAAAGTTTGATCTGCAAGCATAAGGCAATTCAAACCTGAGCATATTTACCAACAGGACATCAGAGTTGTTTCCTTGATTTATGGCTTTCTTTTTGGATCAAATTTAGGACTCCTTTAGCTTGAGTTCTGAAATAAATGTCATTCCCTGGACTCATGTGACCATTTCCCCTGTGATCAAAGGATTCAGTGACATCTTACCTGTAAAACACCTTTTGCATTGTGATTTGTTGCTACTGTGTCAACCTACAGGGATAAACCATGGCAAAGGACCCGATGGTTTCTTGCACACACTTGTAAGTTCCCCAGCAGAAGTATCTGGACATTTTTGTGCAACCCAGAACATCTGCATTCAATTCAAGGTTGTGGAAGCAGAGTTGTGCATGGGTTGCCATTGCGCATGCAAATACACTTTGTGCTTGGAAGTATATTCTGACTTGCGCTTGGATGTGAGTTGCATGTTACCCATTAATGCAAGCTGTGCATTGCGCAGGGATGTGCATGCGCATTTGACGTCTTGGCTCAGTACACAACGTTGTCATTCAACACAAGGATTGTACAGAACGCTTTATGAGGAGATTTCTATTTAAACAACCCTGATGTCGGATATCAGCTAGTCCCTGGCCGCCGCTTCCATTCATGGTTTGAGAATGTGGCTTTAAGAGTGTCAGATACTAAGTCCCTGGTGGAGTCATCCAGCCCCCAGTCTATTCCAGCAATTTCAACATACATACACACAAACACACACACACACACACACACACACGGACCCTGCCTAACCTTTGCTCCCCAGCAACAGGAGCCTGGAGCATCATTAACCAACTGGATGGATTGGGAGGAGAGATAAATGTGAGGAATTAGACCAAGGGATCATAGGGAAGGAGAAGACGGAAGAGGAGGAGAGAGATTATTTCACATCTGCTTCTTGCAGAATAGCCTTCTCATGAAATGCGCCAAAAGTTCCCATAGATTTCCTGTTGGAATGGCAAAGGCTGGATTCGACACTTTGAGAGAGCAAACCAGCTAGCAAGTCCATCTGCCATAGCGAACAAGGGCAGCCCAGGACATTGTGGCTCCTGAGAAGAAGTGGGCAAGGCATAATAAAAACGTGGAGACGGAAAGGAGCCTCGAGTCCAAGGCTCTGCCATTGCAGGCAATCCACCGAAGGTTATCCAGCCTTTGCTTAAGGACCTCCAACGAAGGAGACTCCACCGCTTTCTGAGGCAGTCCATTCCACTGTTGAAGAGCTCTTACAGTCAAGACGTTCATTGCACAGTTTAGAATTCAAAGACATGGCTGCTGTGTCAGTCTGGAAAATCAGTCCGCAAAGGAATCTTGTAGCACCTTTGAGATTAATTCCATGCAAGAAGTTGGTAGCATGAGCTTTTGCAGACTTCAGCCTACTTCCTCAGATGCAAGTAGGCTCAAGTCTACAAAAGCTCATGCTACCAGCTTCCTTTAGTTTGTTTCAAAGGATCTTTTCAAGATCCCTTTGCATCATAAAGTTCAGATGGAATCTCTTGCCTTGTAAACTGAAGCAATTGGTTTGTGTCCTATTGTTCCGTCTTCCAAATGATGGCAGCCCTGCAGCTGTTTAAAGACAGCTGTATCATCTCAACTCAGAATCTTCTTTTCTGCAAGATAAACATATCCATCTCCTTCCTCACAGGGATTTTGGTTTCCAGACCCTTCATCATCTGGGTCACCCTCCTGTGGATATGATCCAGGAAGAAGACAGTGCTCTCGCTTCCCATTCTCTGTGCAAAAGCTAAATGGACTGGTGATGAATCTTATTTTAACAGTGATGATGGGATAAGATCCACCACTGTCTTTGGGGGCATGAGGTTGGCTTAGGGGACTCAGGGGGGTAAGGAGGAAGGGGAGGAGGAAAGTAACCGAAAGTAAGATCCTACATCAGGATTGCAGGGTGTATCTCTCCAAAGGTGGAGTTACACATTGATTGCATGAGGCAAGGCTTGTGTTGAACAGCAACACTGCACAATGGTGCCAAGACACGAAATGTGCAACTCAATGTGCAGTGCTCAATACACATCCATGCACAACAGCCAGTGCACATCCACGTGCAATGCTCAGTGTGCAGTGTGTTTCAGCATGCACAGTGGAAAGACTTGCACAACTCTGGAGCCATTGCACATGAGACCAAAATGTCCCATGGCTTCCAGACGTATGCAAGTAAGACATTGGGAGGAGGAAGCCATGTAGAATTTGGAGACAAGAAAGGTCCTGTTCACCTCCTGTTCACACGGTCTGGTTTACTCTCCCTGGCGATCTCCTCATTGCCACCAGGACAACAAATGCACAGGTGTATTTATAGATCATGAGAAAGGTACACCTATTGAAGAAGGGAGATCATAGGACTCTGGAGATGTGAAATGATGAAAAGAGACCCACGTCAAATGAATCTGTCGCTGGTAATGTCAAAACAGGCTTCCTGGTACAAAGTGGAAATTACCTGTAAGTCAGCAGCCATCTCTAGCAAACCTTTGAAGCTTTTAGGAGTGATTGAGCATCAAAGCAGCCTTCCTTTGTGAAGCCTGCCTCTTGCCTACCTCTTGCCTATTATACAATCCATCTCTTCCTTCCTTCATCTCCTTGCCAACCCAGCAACCGCTGTGGAGAGGAGAGATTAATCCTGCTAGATCCAGGGCCCTGTGCAGTGTGGATTTGCATTGTTAATTTCAAGTTGACAACAAGTGACATGATGGTTGCCATTGCACCACCCTTCTGCTGGATACCAGCATTGTGCAAGTAGTGGTGTGTCTCACACATGGGCCTGTTGGTTGTCTCTTTCTGCAGTGAGGAATGGTGCGCAGGGGCTGCTTCTGCAACGCCAGTGAACCAAGTGGTGCATGGAGGGTTATGCACCATGCGGGAATGTGCAACTGCATGGTTGGGATCCTACAGATTAGTCCTAACTAGAGTAGACCCATTGAGTCAAATGCTGAGTGGTGAGTCAATGCATTAGTGCCTCCAGTAGGTTCGTTGTTGTTGTTGTTGTTGTGTGCCTTTAAGTCAGTTCAGATTTATGGCGACCCCAAGGCAAACCAGTCATGGAGTTTTCTTGGCAAGTTTCTTCAGAGGAGACTTCCCATTGCCATCCTCTGAGGCTGAGAGAGTGTGACTTTCCCAGGATCACCCTGTGGGTTTCCATGGCTGAGCCAGGATTCAAACCCTGGTCTCCAGAGTCGTAGTCCAGTGCTCAAACCACTACACCAACTGGCTCTCCCTGCACCTCTATAGTTTTTTTTAAAAAAAAATGTCAAATTTTTATTTTTATTTATTTATTGAATTTATATCTTGACTTTCTCCCATGATGGCCCCTGCTGAGTCTGTGTTTCTTTCCTTTCTGCAGACGGGCCGGATTGAACCCAACTACCCCAAAGTGTGCGGCCATCAGGGCAACGTCCTGGATATCAAGTGGAACCCTTTCATTGAAAACATCATTGCATCCTGCTCAGAAGACACCTCAGTGAGTAGGCTCAGAGTTTTGCTATGGAAAAGTTTGGGAGGGAAACAGTGGGAAAAGCGAGAGGGAGTTTCGTGCTAAAAAGTCCCTATTTGGCACATATCTCTCATTCCTAATGAATCTTGTGCCATGTGAGGAATTTTAAAATGTCCCCAATTTGAGCATGACTGAGAGGCATGGATTTGCATTTATATTCGTGTTTTGTACCTTTTATTTGGTCATGTCCTACATTCTTCCCCTTGAATGTCCTACATTGGGTGGTGCCTTGTCCTCCTTTGCAGTGAGAACCTCTGCTCCTTCCTAGTCTACCTCTCCATGATACTCTATGCTAGGATCTTGTGAGAGGATGGATGGATTGATGCATGGATGGATGGATGGATGGATGGATGGATGGATGGATAGGGGAGTCTCTCTCTGTCCTTTCTCTCTGTCTCTCTTTCTTTCTTTCCGTTCTTTTCCTGAGCTCTCTCTGCAGTTCTCCAGTTTCCTCTCTCAACCTTGACAAGGTCACCTGCCTCCCTGCAGCAGAAAGGAAGGTGGGGTTTGGGCGCAAGGAGCTGCGGCTGGCCAGCCAAATCTCCTGATGCCAGCGCATATTTTCAGCACATGGAAGCAAAGAGAGGGAGGGAAGAAGAAGGAAGGAAGGAAGGAAGGAAGGAAGGAAGGAAGGAAGGAAGGAAGGAGCAGAGACCCAGAGATCTCCTGGAAAGGGTCCCCAAATTGCCCAAGGGCCCCAGATGTTCTGCAACAGAGCATCCACACCAACGCCCTTTCTACCTATGGACAGGTTGCAAGCTGTGCTTTTAGCTTGCCAACTTCTTTGCATTTTATGGGGGCTTTGGGCACCGCTGATAACCCTCCCTTGCTTTCTCACTGCCGCTTCTGTCTTTTAATTTACGCTGGGGAAATGTGGCAGATGCTGAGGAAGGAGAGAAAATACTTGCACAGTGCTTTCCAGTTGCTCAGTGCTTTCCAGAATTTAAAAGCTAGCCACTTAGGCTCAAAGATTAGTATTTTGGACCTTTGCATATGGATAATAACATCATTGGGGTCTCGCAATGGTGTACTGATTGATGCACCATTTGAGCACTGGTGTTAAACGCATTGTCCCCAAATGGCTGTATTTGGGGACAGTAGAGTTGATTTAAATCAGTGATGGTCACTGAACCAGAGTTGGTCTGGAAGGTGTTGGATGCAGGTTTGGGGGTGAGTTTCCAGGAAAGACAGAAATGGTTGTATCCATTGGGCACCAATCGGGCCAGGGATGCTGGAGAAATAATAATAATAATAATAATAATAATAATAATAATAATAATAATAATACCTCGTCCTTCAGGTCAGATGGCTTAAGAAACACTGATCATAACGATCATAATGGTGATGATGAACTGCTGCAACCCTCTGCAAGCAGCTGTCCTAGGGCTACACCAAGAAGAATAAGAATAAGAATAAGAATAAGAATGAGGCTAAATATCTCACAAAGCTACATATCCCAAGATTCCATAGCATTGAGCCCTGGCAGTTAAAGCAGTGTCAAACTGCATTAATTCTGCAGTGCAAATGCAGCCGCTGTCTTAAAAGTGGGAAGTCCACTTCTGTTTTTGCCAGATGGATAGGTTTTGATGTTAACACAGTCCAGGGAGGCCTTGCACACTATTCAAAAGCTGAATTGATGCTCCTGGAAGCTTCCAGAAGAGGACATTTTAAAAAAAAAATTATTTTATTTGCCAACTTCTGGTTTGGTTTTTAAAAAAACCATTTTTGACAGTCTATAGCTAGACTTCTGATATGGGTTATACATGGATAAATTCCTTGGTTAGATGTTTTTGTCTGATGCAGAATGTGCACATTCAATTGAAGGTTGCAAAAGTGGACGTTGTGTGTGTGTTGCCATTGCAACAATGATGACTGCACATGCACATTTGTTTGTGCACTCATTTGCACACTTGGTGGCTTAGATCAGTCGTGCAATGTCACCACTCCACACAAGGAATGTAACACACAATCAAAACACAACTCTACACATAGATAGTTGCACTATGCATCCCCAAAGCAGGAATATTGGTGTACATGGCCCCCGAAGGATCCCAGGAGCTGGAAATGAGTCCGCAAACCCACCAGGGTTGCCCACCTGTGCTTTATGGAGAAATGCATCAAGATGTCCAAAGCAAGGACCCCATTCTATCTGGGCAGATGAGCAACTACGGTAAGTAGGTAATGAAGCGGTTTTGCCTCGTCTTTTGCTCTCCTGTCTCCTCTTCAAGGTCCGGATATGGGAAATCCCAGAGGGAGGCCTGAAGCGCAACATGACGGACGCCGTCCTGGAGCTCTACGGACACAGCCGGCGCGTTGGCCTGGTGGAGTGGCACCCGACCACCACCAACATCCTCTTCAGTGCCGGATACGACTACAAGGTGAGCGGGACAGAGAGTGTCTCCTCCATTGCCTTTGCAGAAACAGAGTTCATGGGACGCTTGCATGCCTCATTGAAGGCCCATCGATGGAAGGGAAGTTAGGCCATGTCTACACTGCAGACTCAAACTGGTTTAACAGATATTCCATTTTCCCCAGAGGACCCTGGAGGAAAGAGGGGCAGAGTTCACAGTGCAAATAATTGCACTTATTGTTTACTGCGTTTTCATGCTTAGGATTCTTGGAAGAAGAGGAGCGATTAAAATGGTATAAAATACCAGTAGGATGTCCTAAGTCCTAAGGCCGCATCACGCTACACAATTATAGCACTGTAATTCCACTTGGATTGTCATGGTTCCTTCCTATGGCATCCTGTGAGTTCTAAGGGATACTTAGCCAGAGAGATCTAGTGCCTCTCCAAACTACAAACCCCAGGATTCCATAGGGATGGTGCTTAGTGGAATTATAGTCCCTAAAAGACCTCTGCTTTCTTTGGACTGATAATGTTAGGAGCCAAAATGCAATGAAGACCAGAGATTCTCTTGTAGAAGTGATGGGTCTGATGTCTAACCATTCCTCTGAGTCATTCCTTTTAGGGTTGCCAAATTTAAATTTGGAGGTGGCTCCTGTACCTTGAATGGTTGTGTAGATGAGGGAACTCAGCAGAGGAAACAAGCAACCCCTTCTGGAATTCCCTCTTCTAGCCAACCATTAAAAGGGCTGGAGCCTTCTCCAGGTTTCATTCTGGCAAGCCTAGCCTTTCCAGCAAAACTTTAAGAGCCATTATTCAGGTCCATCAAGAAATGGAGGAGCTTCAGTAAGGGCTAAATTGTCTTACCTGGACTATAGGTTTCTCCAAATGTTTTCTTGGACCTTCTTCATGTAGTAGACCTTGCAGTTTCTATAACTGGTATGGAAAGCAGTTGCAACAAACAGTAAGAGGATGTGCCTTTTTCTTTCTCAGATTCTCATCTGGAACCTGGATATTGGGGAACCAGTGAAGATGATTGACTGCCACTCGGACGTCATCCTTTGCATGTCCTTCAACACGGATGGCAGCTTAATCTCCACCACTTGCAAAGACAAGAAGCTCCGGGTCATTGAGCCTCGCTCTGGCAAAGTCCTCCAGGTTGGATGCTTCCCTTCAGAACGTAGAATGTTACTCTTCTTTTTAAAAAAGGAACCAAGTCACATTACTTAGTACTCAGGTCACCTTACAGGTCATTCATTACTTATCACTGTTACTGCAGTCTAGAAAAGTAACTCACCGTGTTGCTCCTTACCATTACTATTGATGGTGCTACTGCACAGTATGGCCAACTATGAGTTCCCCCAAGTGGCCAATTCAGATATTACACCTCAGAAATCCTGAAAAAATGCCAGACATTGCAAACCAGTCCTTCCCAGCTGCAGCATAAGGCAACCACTCATATCATGCAGTCTTTCTTCCTCTTCCATTCTCCTCCTCTTACTCCTTCGCTTCCTCATATGAATCTGTAGCCCCCTCTTACACCCACACATACCAACAAATACAGTGATCTGTAACAGATAGATGACTTTTTTCCTATGCAATTGAAAAGTAGTAAATTACATCCATGGCTGTGACAGGCAAAAAGGTCGCTCCATCTCATTCCTGCAAAAGGTAGCTAGTTACTCAAGTAATTCATAGAAAGGTGAAAGTAATTCATTAAAAGGTTACTTCCAACCTTTACTCTTAGGGAGAACTTGGGCAACCTCCCCTCTGTTCCAGGGTCTGTGGCATAAATCCTCTGTTCTGGGGTCCATTTGCAGCCCTTTAGAGGGTTTTGGATTGAAAATTCCAGCAGCCCCTATCCAAAACTGCCTGTATAAGGAATGCTAGGAGATGCAGTCCAATTACACCTGGAGGGCTGCGTCATTCACACCCCTGCTGCAAAATGAGCATTTTAAGAAATAGTGCAAGCCATCCCAAAAGATTCTTCCTAGCTTGGTAAGATTGCCTCCCCCTGACGCATCCGTCAGCGTCTCAATTTAAGTGTCACCTTCAGAGAAGCAAAAAATGTCAAGTGCTGGAACATAAGGGATGCTCTGCATACGGCAGTCAAAGCGTCAGAGAGCGGGGAGTTTGTTTGCGACTTTAATCTTTTATTAATTAAGTGTTGTCTTGGGTGGAACTGTTTTAAGTTCTAGGAATTCTGAGTGTCAGCCCTGGAGGAATGGGGCTTTAAATGCCTCAACAGAAGGGGGGGGGCTTTACAAAGAGGACCTACCTGGGATGATCCTGTCTTGTCTTTCCAGGAGGCGAACTGTAAGAATCATCGCGTGAATCGAGTGGTCTTCTTAGGGAACATGAAGAGGCTGCTGACCACAGGGGTTTCCCGGTGGAACACGCGGCAAATCGCCCTCTGGGATCAGGTCAGAAAAGCATTTCTTTTCTCTCTGTGCTTACTAGTCTGCATGGGAATGGGGGCCCTTTGGTTCCCCCAAGTGGACAATTCAGATACTGCATCTTGGAAATTCTGGAGGGGAAAATCGAAAGATATTGCAAAACAATCCTTCCTTCTCAGCTGCAGTATGAGGAAACCACACGTGTGACCTTTCCTTCTCTTCCTCCCCACATTGCTCAGATGGAGCCATCTCTTATAATCATTAAATAACATTTGTTTGTCATTTTGTGTAGCATTCATGCATTGCCCCTCAACTCACCAGAGCCCCCAAGACAAAGCAGAATAGATAACAACATTTAAAGCATGAAGTGCATAAGAGAAAAGCTTTTTTAAAAAATATATAAAATATAAATACAGACTTGGAGTGTATCAGCCTGGCACAGTTATAGCATTTAGGAAGCCCTTTAAACATCATGGCTTCATCTTATGGAATCCTGGGATTTGTCATTTGTCAAAGTCCTGAGAATTTCCTGTAAGAATGCTCTAGTTTCTCCCCTGAATTAGAGCAGAGCATTCCAAGAACCCCTCCCCAAACTACAAATCCCAGGATTCCATAGGGCAGAGCCAGAAGAATTAAGCTGGCAAGAAATGGCTATCATTGTGCCATATAAGAAAGTATACTGTTGGCTGAAACCATCCAGATTGTCCTTTTATTGGCTGGGAAATGAATAACGATGGATGTTCTTTCCCTCTGTGTCTCTGTCTCTCTCCCTTTCTCTGCAACTTCTGCAGGAGGATCTCTCCATGCCCTTAATAGAAGAGGAGATCGATGGCTTATCAGGGCTGCTTTTCCCTTTCTACGATGCTGATACTCACATGCTGTACTTGGCAGGCAAGGTGCGCGGGAGCTGCTTTCGGTCTCGGGGTGCCTAAGGTGTCTTGTGGCAGGGAGTTCCAAAGTCTTGGTGCCTTTCTCTCCAAGGCTCACACAATATGCACACAGATCATCCCACACACATCCAGGCACAATGAAAACCACCCACATCTTAGGCGTGGAAGCCCTCGGACCTGGTCCGATCGGGAAGGAAATGAGCACTTTATAGGTTCGGGGTGATCATTTGTTCCAAGTCCCTGCTCTCATAGCCTCAGTGCATCTCACCACGCTCTTGGGAGGAGTCTCAGGTACAAATACCTCCGTAGTACAGGTTATTTCTTGTTATCCAAAATGCTTGGGACCAGAAGCGTTTGGGATGTTTATTTATTATTATTCTGGAATGCCTCCATTCTTGCAGACTTGAAGTCCGTGGTTTTGCATATTCATGGAGTGGCAACCTCAGTTGAAATCAATGGGGTGCGGACATGTGGGAGCGCACCCCATTCAAGACTATGGGGCTTGAATATTGGTGAGCCTCCATTTTCGCAGGAGGTGGGTCCGGAACGAAAACGGAGGGCCAACTGTTGAGTTTCACTTATCTGAAAATCCTGGGACCAGAAGTGCTTTGGATTCTTGGAATACTTTTATTTGCACATATATATTTCATATATGACTTGCACATAATGAGTCAAAAAGCTTGGGACCAGAAATGTTTTGGATTTCAGATATTTTTGGATTTTGGAATATCTGTATTTGCATGGACAGTTTGAGCCTCCCTTGTCAAAAATGGCTAGGACCAGAAGTGCTTTGGGTTTTGGATATATTTGGGATTTTGGAACATTTGTATTTGCATATACGTCCATAATGAATAATCTTGGAGACGGGACCCAAAATCCATTGATATTTCATATATGACTTACACACATTGTGTGAAAGCAATTTTATACACAATATTTTTAATAATTTTGTGCATGAAATAAAGTTTGCATATACTGAACCATCAGAAAGCAAAGGGGTCCCTACCTCAGCCACCCATGAAAAAATGTTTTGGTTTTTGGAATATTTTGGAATTTTGGATAAAGGAGACCCAACCGGTTATTATTATTGAAGGTGTCTCAGGGCGTTCTGAATATGGTTTGCTTGAGTTTTATGGTGCAATTCTACAAGCCCCCGATTTCTCCCTTTGCTTTCCAGGGAGATGGGAATATCCGCTACTACGAAATCAACACAGAGAAGCCATACCTCACTTACCTCATGGAGTTCCGCTCTCCAGCCCCACAGAAAGGCCTTGGTAAGGTTTGGTCACTCTCTGTGCCAGAAAGGGAGAAGTTGGAGGAATCTCAGGGTGAGAGAAGTGCTTTGAAAAACACATAGTTGTACCATTGTTGCCGTTGTGGGCCTTCAAGTCATTTCCAGGTTATGGTGACCCTAAGACAAACCTTTTGTGGGGTTTTCTTGGCAAGATTTTTTTTCAGAGGAGGTTTGATATTGCCTTCTCCTGAGGCCGAGACAGTGTGACTTGCCCAAGGTCACCCATTGGGTTTCATGGTTGAACAGGGAATCGAACCCTGATCTCCAGAGTCAGAGACCAACACTCAAACCATCATGCCACACTACTATAGCTATAGATAACGCCAGGAGAGACAGTGTGGTGTAGTGGTTTGAACATAGGACCATGGCTGTAGGGATCAGGGTTCGAGTCCACGCTCAGCCGTGGAAACCCCCTGGGTGACCTTGGATGAGTCCCACACTCTCAGCCTCAGAAAACCCTGGAATAGACTGATCTTAGGGTCATCATAAGTCAGAAAGAACTTGAAGGCACGCAAGAATAAATAGATAGAGACAATGTGGTTTAGTGTTTTGAGTGCTGGACGAAGACTCAAGGATTCAAGGATGTGAACCCACACTCAGCCATGGAAACCCACTGGCCCACCGTGGGTGAGTCACACACTCTCAGCCCCAGAAAACCCCACGATAGGTTCACCTTAGGGTCTCCATAAGTCAGAAATGACTTGAAGGCAGAGCCAGTGTGGTTTGAGTGCTGGACTAGGATTCAGGGATAGCAAGGCTTGAACCCACACTCATCCACGGAAACCCATGGGGTGACCCTAAGCGAGTCCTCAAAAACATGGCTGGAGAAGGGCAGTGGGACAGCCATGCGCCTGAGGATGCGTCTCCTCTTGCTCCGTTTCGAATGAGGGCATGACAGTCCCATCCGCTGCTTCTTTGCAGGAGTGATGCCAAAGCATGGCCTGGATGTGTCCGCATGCGAGGTTTTCCGCTTCTACAAGCTCATCACGCTCAAGGGGCTGATTGAACCCATTTCCATGATTGTGCCGAGGAGGGTGAGTGAGGCGGTTGCGGCGGGGAGGAGACTCCAGGAGACAAAAACGCAAGCATCCTGGGTGCAAAACCTTTGCATTGTGTGCAAATGTAACACAGTTTTCTGCACAAACGTATTTGCAGGAAAATATACTATTCCCCCCCCCCCCCCTCCTCAAAATGAAATTTGCACAAGAAAGGTCGGATCACAGTTCTCCTGCAGCCTGTATCTCTTGTATATTTCGTGATATACGAGATCAGAAAACTGCAAGCTGGATTATTTCTGCAGTGTGGATGCAGCTGCAATGACAAGGGCCATGGTTGCCAAGCCTCATTTCTCAGTCCCCTTGGAATGAATGACTGCCGCCTCCTATTTTGTTTCATGATTCTTTCCATATTGCATTAAAAAATCCTTCCTGGCTCTTTGCTGGGAAAAATCGGAAGGGTGCCCCTTATTTCAAGTGAGTTTGTTTGTCTCCTTTCTGCCTTCTAGTCGGAAACGTACCAGGAAGACATTTACCCAATGACTCCGGGAACCGAACCCGCCCTGACGCCGGACGAATGGCTAAGTGGAATGAATAGGGGTAAAGGCAATTTCGTAGCATCCTCCTGGCATTGGATTTAACCATGGGCCTCACTGCCCACCTAGGCTTTTACAGCTGCATCCGCACTGCAGAATTCATGCAGCTTGACACCACTTCAACCGCCACGGCTCAATGCTATGGAATCCTGGGAATTGTCACTTTGGGAGGCGTTTAGCCTTCTCTAGCAGAGAGCTTTGGTGCCACAACAAACTGCAAATCCCATGTTCCCATAGGAACAGCCGTGGCTGTTAGTGGTGTTAACCTGGATTATTTCTGCAGTGCGGATGCAGCCTGGGATAGCAATTGCTATGGAATCCTGGGGTTTGCAGTTTGCTGTGGCATCAGAGTTCTCTGACAGAGAAGGCTAAGTATCTTAGAGAACTACAAATCCTATCATGCCATGGCAGTTAAAGCGGGGTCAGATTGCCCGTTGCCTAACACGTTTGCTGTCTTTTTTTCCCTTCGAGAAACAAGTGCACCCTGAGTTCTGGGTGCGAGTCTTGCCTGCTGCTGCTGCTCCAGGAAAAAAGAGCTTTGGAAGGATCCATCCTTTCCCCCTTTTTGCAATGAAGAGACTAGATGCATTTCTCAAAGGGGAACAGCAAACGTGGCGCTACTCAATGGACTTCTTCGTCATGCTCAAAATGGAGGACATTTGGGAATTCCTCCTGGACCGAGGGTTGAATTGGAGGACATGTCTGGGAAAAGAAGGATGTTTGGACACCTGGTTGGAAAGGGTTCCAAACCAAAATCTGTCAGGTGGTTTATGGGGTCCGGCAGATGGGCCCCTGGTGTCACCCAATAACCACCATACTATAACTGGTCTGAACTGGGAAGCCCCAAAACTCAGCAGATGTTAGAGCTGTGGGTCATTCTCCTGCAAAGCTGGCCCTATGGATAAGATGCCACTTCAAATTGAGATCCCTGGCATTTTGCTCAGACTGTACATCCCAATGTCCCCATTCTTTATCCTACAAGGATCTGCCTAGGTAGAATGGAAGACAAACGTAGGACATATCTTGGCTAAGTCCCATCCATTTTGTATTGAATCCAATCTGGAATTGGGGACACCTTGGAGACTTCTTTATCTTTCCAAAACTGGCCTCTCCAGCCCAGTTATGTGTATTTTGGCAATTGTTATTTCTCTCTTTTTCTTCTTCTTCTCTGTTGCAGATCCCATATTGATGTCTTTAAAGGAAGGCTATAAGAAAGCATCCAAAGTAGTTTTTAAGGCACCCATGAGAGAGAAAAAGAGTGTGGTGGTGAATGGGATAGACCTCTTGGAAAATGTGCCCCCCAGGACAGAGAACGAGGTAAGGAAAAATCAAAGGTTTCCTCTCTCCCCATCTCAGATCATGGTGCTTTAAGCAACACAAATGTCCTCCACATGGAAGAAATAAAGCACTTTGATACCACTTTAGCTGCCACGAGTCTAGCCTGCAGAATCCTGGGATTTGTAGTCTGGCAAGGCACCAGAGCTCTCTGACCAGGCTGGATATTTCACCAAACTACAGATTCCAGGATCCCACAGGATGGATGGATGGATGGGATGGGATGACAGTTAAAGTGGTGCCAGACTGCTTTAATTCTGCAATGTGGATGCATCCCATGCTAATTTCTGAATTTTCATAGACTCTTGCAGAACAAATGACACAGGCTAGGAACAAGCATTCTGGCTTTGTATCACACACATTTATTTCCCCCAAATGCTCCTGCTCTTGTCTACACAAACTGAAATCTCTTATTTCCACTAAAGGAAAAGGTCTCCAGGTTTACAAGGTTTGGGTGCAAAGACAGCCATCAAAGAAATAAATACCTGTATGACTTGTCCACTTTGGAGAGAGTGTGCCAGATTTCTACAGTCCTGCTAAGAGGGGACTCTACCCATCCCTTTTGCTTTTTGGATTTGTGAAGAATACCCACAACATTTTTGTCCTTAGTGATCTTTGGTCCAGCCCTATTGGCTTGAATGGAGGTGCGTGTCTGCGGGGGGCAAGCGGGCGCGTGCCCCATTTTGTGCCCTTCCGTTTGTCCTTCGTGGATAAGCGAGGGTCGCGGACTTCAAGTCCACGAAAACGGAGGGACAACTGTATTTTTATTCAGCAAGCAGTGCAGTATGCCTGCCTATCTCCTTTTTTTGGCACAGAATCAAGGGCTTTTTTTGCGCAAAACCCCCAAGGATTTTGTGCAAACCTATTTTCTGCAAAATCGTCGTCGTCGTCATCATCATCATCTTGAAATGCCGCAGAAAAGTGTGCAAAAGCTCTTGCAATCTTGCCCAGTGGAGAGAAAACATTTGACATTGTTCCTTCTTGCATGCAAAGACGAAAGAAGCAACGATTCCCACCTTTGTTTTCTCTCTCTCTGTCTCCCATTTCCAGCTGCTTCGAATGTTTTTCCGACAGCAGGACGAGATCCGGCGGTTGAAGGGTGAGCTTTCGCAGAAGGACATCCGAATCCGACAGCTTCAGCTGGAACTGAAAAACCTCCGCAACAGTCCGAAGAACAATGAACTCTAGAGGACATTTTCTAAACAAACTCCTTGTTTATAGCCCTCCCCGGTCGGTCTTTCATGCCCCTTTATCCCTTTAACCAGTGATATGAGCCAGAGTCCCCAAGCCAAGACAGGGCTGCACCCGCTAACTGGAAGTGTGTCCTTCTGTGGTTGTTACCCAGCACTAAAAGACGTTTTACCCATAGGATGTAACCGAGACCTACTGCATGAAGAGGACAAAGGGATCCATTGGATTCCCCAGGTTCTCTTGGAGTCAGGAGAAAAGTCCATTTGTTCCTTGATGCCGCCAAGTTTCGGAGTTCGCCAAGGGCACAGGTCTTTTGCATTTCAACCTTGATCTTTCAGGGCCCAGGAGATGAGAAAGGAAAATCTTCCTGCCCTGCAAAAAAGAAAAGCAAGCCAAATCCATTCCTATTCAGAGTCTGGTTTGGGATTTTTTTTTCCTATGCAAAATGTGATTGACAATACACATTGGGTACAGAACTGGAATTTAGGGTTTTTTTTGGGGGGGGGGGAGAGATGAAACCAAAACTGGAAGGTACAGGGATGAACTCAGTATTAATCCAGCTCCCCTCTCTTCCAGGAGGATTTTGCACAAGCAAAGAAGTTAAAAGCCCAGCAACTCTTTTAGGAGTGCTGCAGATGATGCTGGGTTGCGGCATCCCTGAAGGCCATGTGCTGCTTTCTCAAGGTTCCCTTTTTAAGAAAAGGGGGAGAAAATAAACCTTATACCTTTCCACCCCTCATATTAGGGCAGACCCACCTGCATATAGCAAAGAGGCTTGCTGCAAATGTCTCCGCACCTGGTTAGTTGTTAGACAACAGAGGCAATGCTCAACCTGGGATCTGTCCTTTCCCAGCAAACAGGGTTTGGGCCAGACTGGGTTCCTAGCTGTTTTAACCCCACTCAGTGATAGCTTCCGTGTCAGTGGGGTTCGTGGATCCACTCCGGGTTTCAGACTCAATTTTAAAGGAGCTATCTAAGGAGATGACTCCCCCATGGATTCAGAAGTTTGAACAGTTGCTTTACAGTTCAGACTGAAAGCCGGAGCGGATGTGCTACCCAAGTGACACGTAGACCACCAATTGCCAACTGACCTCCCACTTCCTCAGATATTGTCAAATCATTGTTGAACACATACGGAGAGAGTCTTGCAGATCAGCGTAAACATGAGAATCAAGGGGAAAAGTGTAAGTGGCTTTGAAGTCTTTTGGGACAAATAGCCACCTAGAGATACAAATATAATAAATCTTATCTTGTCTCTGAGGAGATAATCAACAGCTGTGCTTACCAAGAATGTGACATGGGGGAAAGCCAACGGGAGACGTAGGAAAAGACAATGGCAGTGATCCCACGTCCACTCTGGGTTTAGTTCAAATTTTAAGAGAGCTAAGGTGCTGAGAATATTTGGGAGAAAGCCCCCATCTGTCCTTGGACAAGATCCTGGCAAAGGTGAAGCACTTCTCAAAAATCTTCCCCTGCACCTGGCCAGGTGTGCTGCAGATGAGCTTAGCAATTGTGATGAAGTCTTACTTACTTAATGGGACTACATGGTTTTAATGGGGTGAGCGTTGGGGACTATGACTCTGGAGGACAGGGTCACTTGGAAGCATTTCATGGTGTCACCATAAGTCACAGTCGACTTGAAGACGGTCAACAACAGTATTACCTGTGGAAACTTTACCTGTGAAATTGCCCTACTGCTGCAAAGCCACAACGAAAATCATGCCGTCTGAAAACCACTCTGGAATAAATAGGTTCAACAGTGATGGTCATAAAGGAGTGCATGGGGGTGTATGTGCTGCATAAGAGATGGGATTAAGGGAGGTGAGCTTTTTCATGAGAAATATGGGGACACCACTGGGCCTCCCTTACAGGGCTGTTGTACACCCTGGTGTCCTTTTACCAATGGGGTCTACACCACGAGGTTGTTTGAATGCAAAGAAAAAAAGGCACTATGGGAATGCTGCATTTTAAATGCACATAGCACTTGCACTTCTAGGGCTGGAGCTGAGGGTGACCTCTTGTCCCTCCCCAGACATGTGGCTTGGTCAAAAGATGCCCTACAAGCGGGACGACTGAGCCACTCAGCGGAGGGCCAGTCCTCCAAATATATCTTTATGTGAAAAAACAAAACCCAGGTCCAGACTCATCTCTCCTTTGGGGAGGGGGGGGGGGTTAGCTGTTGCACTAAGATGTTTTGGCTGTGCAAAGAACGAGCAAACTAAGAGGAAGGGACTCTAATGGTGTTAGAGAGGGAATTTTTGCCAAGTGCAGCTTCTTCCATCATGGCACTGGAGGAGGAAGCTTCACCTGTTGGATGCCCTCTGTGACGGACGCCATTCCTCCAAGCAAGTCTCGTGCCGGACACCCCTGGCATCTCTGCCGGCCTCGTCTTATGCGGACAATCACTTTTCTTCAAACTGAGACCCAGGTGGCAAGGAAGGCCACAACAAAAAATGGACACAAGCCATCTCCGAATATCAAGCCAGGCAACTGTGCCCACATCCCTGTTGCCCTGACATCCCCATCCCCAATGTTTACACATTGTGCTCGGTGCCTAACGCTGACCCCCCTCCTGCTCCGTTTCATTGTTTTCTCACTCGCTTATTATTTATGCTGCCATAAAATAGTGAAAAAATAAAATGATAATAATAAAAAAAGTTACTGAGATACCAAACCAGTCCATGGTGACATCTTCTTTCCCAGTCTGGGGTAGGCTTTTTGGGAGCTGGAACCCAAGCAGAGTGATTTGGGGAAAGGAGGGGAGAAGGTGAGACAAAGATGACCATGAACTTCTCAGTTTTCTAGTCCCAATGTCAGTCTTGCAGTCCTGGATGGCAAAAGCAGCCATTTGCTCACATTTGGATCTTGGAAGCTTCTTTTCCAAAGTAATTGGTTCTCGTTCCTCCTTGCAATGCAGAGAGAGAAGGACACTGGTCTCTCCACATTTGCTGGGGTTAGGGTCAAGGGCCCCGTCAATGTAGAAAAACCACAAATAAATAACCATTATTCTTTTTACCTGCGGGTTGTTGATCATAGAGTCATGTTGGAGGACCTACAAATGCCTAGAGAAGTGTTTTCTCTAGGAACAGCTGGGTTCTCCAGCACAACTCTATGGCCAACCTCTGGCAGAGCTGCGCTGGAGGACTATTCATCAAAAGTGCAAAAGTCAAAGCTGCAAAAGTGGAGGACCAACAGTAACCCATTGCCATTATACATTGGGAGGCGGAAAAGTAACTCCTTGCATTATTCAAATAGCCACATTAGTTTATGAAGGGATCCTGCAGCGCCTTTTGAGACTGAAAGAAATTTGTAGCATAAGCTTTTCTGCTTCTTCAATTGCATCTGATAAAGGACCCCTTCGTATCCTTGCATTACTCCTGGACACTGCCTCTTACTTTCCCATTACTTCCAGTGACTTTTTTGAAAGAGGAAAACCGGTGAGACAATGTAAAAATAATAAATGTCAAATGGTCTCTAAAAGAACTCTTAAAAGTAACTTCTGAAAGCAGTTATAAATGGTTACTATTTGTGTAGGTGCCCTCAAGTCACCTCTTGATGTATGGTTAACCCATGAATTTCATAGGGTTTTCTTCGGCAACTCATAAAGTGGGTCTGTCAGTTCCTTCCTTTGAAATACAGCCTAAGTTCCTGATATTGGTTGGTGGTCTCCCATCCACATACCAACCAGGGCTGACCCTGCTTAGCTTCCAAGATCAGATGAAATCTGGTGCCTTACTTATGATATCCATGAAATTAACCTCACTCTTACTTGCTGCATTACTTTTTAAAGGTTATTTTGCTACAACCCCAAAAGTAAATAGCTAGAGGTAACTTACAGCTCATTGCTTCCAAGATCTCTCTCTACACAATTTCTGTTTCAGGACTTTCGTGAGTGAATTTCTGACGACTGCCTCTACAAACCCAATGTTTGTATCCCACTCTCTCTCCAGTGAGTATTCAGATTATTCAGATTACAGCTTGGCTTGACCTGGATCAGAGCAGAAAGTCCACTTTTACCAATGGTTTTCTAGGAATATCCCACTTTACTACACGGTGGAGAAGTATAAAAGTATACATGACCTGTCTCTAGCAACTGGTATTCAATTGTCAATCCAGATTATGTCTAAGGGAGATCCATTTAACAAGAACTAAATTGGATATGTTGCTAAAAAATAATATGAAATGAATCCTTTAAAAAAACCAAAAAACCAAAAAAGCCCTCTTCAAAAGCATGCAATGGATTCCCACGTGGCCCTTTTTTATTTTTTACTCCAATAAGCCACAGGAAAAAAAATTGTATAAAAAGATTTATTGAAATTCATCATTGACAAACAAGACATAAAACTCAAAAAGTCTGGCTCTTTGGGGAGCAAAGAGGGAGAAGGTTGCAACGTTTTTGCTGTTTTTATACACAGATGAGATATCGACTAGGAAATACAAGTCACTTCTATCGCTATTATTATTATTATTATTTTGTTTTGTTTTTTTAAAGAGGGATATGAAATTAAAACTGTACATTCAACTAGATACTCTGCAGTCAAATGTTCTGACTTCGCAACTAGGTAAGAAAATACAACTTCTGTGTTAGCATTCCATGCTTGAGTGTATGAAAAGAAACCGGCCTGAGCCCCCAACATGCTGTATTGTCTGCTCTGGTACTTAAAATGTTTGTAAAAATTTTCCAGAGTTATCATAGAGCACACGTGGAAACAAGATTCTTATCGCTTCATATCAAGGGGTGGGTTAATATATTTATATATATAATATTTTACAGACCAAAATAGTACACACCTTAATTAAAAGGGTTCAAACATTTTCTTTTTTTATTACAACTGTCAAATTCATTTCACCAGTTAACTCAGGAAATTAGGAACACTTTCTTTTATATATATTTATAGATATTTCAATGGCTGCCATTTACAGAGAACTGTCTTCCATATACCCTAAAAAGAAGCAAGGACACAATCCAGCCGGGAAGGAGCAGCCCGAAAGAGTTACGCCATGTTTCGCCGGTGGGTTGTGCTCAAAAAAAGGATGTTGAAAAAGAAAAAGGAAAAATTCAAAGTCACCCCCACAAACTGGGGACAAAAAGGGGAAAAGGGGAGGGGGAAAGATTTCTTATTTGGTCACTATTTACAAACAACAAAGTAGAAAGTTACCTAGAGAAAGTGGAGGAAAAGGGCTTTCTGGGAATGGCAGCCATTCACAAACAGGCAACAAAGGAAACACTTTTATTGGGGGGGCTCTCTGCCCCACTGCTGCTGTGGCTGGAATGCTCTCACTGCAAGCTTTGCTGCATCCAGAAAATAAGAAGAAAGGAAAAAAAAAAGGGGTGGGGAGAAATACTTACAATATGCTCAGATACTGGCAACCGCCATCAGTTCTAAGGACTTAAAAAAGAGCTCACCACCATCTCTATTCTGGTCACCTCTGCCATCTTCTTGCTCATTAATTAAAAAAAAAAGTTTAAAAAAATACCCAAAGTATCCAGAATTAGCCACTCCGAGAAAAAACAAAACACAAAACCACCACTTGCTTTATATTTGCTATTGCATTATAAACAAGAACTAATAACAGACACAAAAGGAAATTCTTCAGAACACAAAAGTAGGAGTGGTGGAGTTTTGTGTGTGTTTTTAAAAATATTATTTTAATTCCCTTGCCCACAGAATTACACATTTCCTTCTCAATCCCACAGCAACATTACACTCTGGGTAGTGGGGGGGTTGAGGGTGTGTTTGTGTGTGTGTGAGAAATACAGGGTAGAAACAGTCAAATCACAACAGGAAATTTGTCCCCCCGCCAATAGATTGTATGTTGAGTTTAATCGTCGTCGTCACCTTCGTCGTCAGCCTCTCGTTTTCTCTTTTCCCCTCTTTCTTCCTCTGTGAATGGAAGGAATTAGAGAGCTGGGTTAGCGTAGGTCTGCCTTGGTACTTCCTACAAGCAGTGACTAAAGACGCCCATCGCCAGATCCCACACTGAGCCAGGACACTGTGAAAATTTTCCACCAGAGTCAGACAGTCTGGCACATGGCCAAGCATCCCTACACCCTACAAAAAGTGGCACCTGTGGAAATTCTCTTTTCCCTGCAAGAACGCAGCACCATTGAGTCCCACATCAAATCTAGCCACACTGTACACTGCACAGGTTAAGGTTTGGGGGCCCAACTCTGTTTCTCAAGCGTGAAAGGTCTGAACAATGAGAAAGAACATCTGGGCAGCAGGTGTGTGTGTATATATATATATATATGAATCAGCCCCTTCCTCTGTCCCATGCAGTGGGCCATCAACCAATCCCTTTGCCAGCTGTCTTTCTCCACATCCCACTGCCCTGCCTCTTGAGTTGTCCACTTAAGTGCTACATCCAGGCTGGGCAAACTGCAACTCTCCAGATGTTGTGGGACTGCAGCCTCTCTTCCAGATGGCAACCAAGACGGTGAAAGGTCTGGAAACCAAGCCCTGTGAGGAATGACTGATGGAGCTGGGTATGTTTAGCTGGAGAAGATGAAGAGGTAACTTGACAGCCCTGTTTAAATTTCTGAAGGGATGTCATGAAGAGAATGGAGCCAGTTTGTTTTCTGCTGAGATTAGGATACAAATGGCGTTAGATTTAAATTGCAAGAAAAGAGATTCCACTTAAACATCCGTTTAAAGGAAAACCATGAAGAGAGGTGATCCCTGTGGGAATGAGCCTTCACTGGGGGGGGGGGGGGGGGAAGAGAACCTCTCAAAATTGATTGCACCATGCAGAGGTGCAGTGGGCAACTGTGGGCTTCTGGAAGCTGAACTGCAACACCCATCAGTTAGCCAGTGGTTCTGCACTTACCAGCAGCTTCTTCCTCCTCCTCTTCATCATCTACTTCACCATCGTTATAGCCTTCTTCATCCTCCTATGGAAGACAGGGAGAGAAAGAGGGAAAGGGAAGCTTTACTATTCCCTCAAATCTTTCAAGCTAGTAAAGGCTATTAAAAAGCTCTGGAAGAGGAAGAGAGACATGCTGCCATTAGGGCTCCATCCAGTGTTGGATTTAGGGTGGGAGGTGGGTGGGGAGAGCAACTGCCAGGGGCTGGACCTTGGAGGGCCACAAACCCAGCCTTTCCTGGCCTTCCAGCCTCTCAATTTTAACATTTCTTTTACTTAATCATTTAATATTCAAAATACACCAATGTTGCCATGTTTTTGTCCCACCTTTCTGCTTTTTCAGAACCAGAAGAGACCTTTTTTGTTTCAACCAAGAAGTGACTCCCAATCTTATTAGTAACAAATTAAATTAACGCATGGGGGAAGGAGGATTCAGAAACAGCACTGTAGGGCAACTCATGCCCCTCATGGGCTTCAATTTTCTCACCCCTGCTCCAAAATGAGGGACTTTTGGCTAATTGCGTTTCTTCCTACCCTCTTACCTCCTCTTCGCCGCTGACATCCTCCTCTTCGCCTTCCTCCTCCTCGTCCTCTTCTTCGTCGTCTTCTACTACCTGAGCATCTTCGTCATACTCCTCTTCTACAAAAAGCAGGCAAGGTCACCAGGTCAGTTTGCTGCTTACCGCAAGGATTCAACAAGATCAATCCTGACCTCTTGTGGCAAGAGAAAAACACTGCACAGAGATGAGTGGATGATGCCTGAGCACAGTTCTTCCATCTCATGCCTTCACAAGGTCAACCCCTTCACTTGGTCAAACACAATGGCCAGGCAGATACCTACAGGAAGCGCAAGGAAACTGCCCTGTGCTCCAGGAACAGGTCCTTCAGAAGTATGCTGTAACTCCACACTGAGGGTCTGTTTCACTCTCATGCAAAAGAGGCACTGACAGACCCTACTTCTGTGTTACTCTCCTTTGGAGAAGCTATCTGAGCTAATGGGCATCATCCCCTCATTCAATCATGTTTCCCATAAAGTTTAGTTAGCTGCAAAACAAACTTCCAGAAACTACAACTGAGATTCTGTGATGCCCCCTCTGCTTTAACTCTTGTATTTTGATCCCTTTTTCACCACTCCAGAAACATATCAGAATTTAGGATTCATCACATCCCCTAGCTGTGAGAAATGCTGTGTTATCACATCTACATGGACTTCTCATTATCTGAGCATCTTCCATGCTTTCCAAAGGGCAACCTAGTGGAGTTTTTCTGATATGCACAGCACAAGGAGGTTCATTTCTACTCTTGGGAACTGCCACCAGCAACCCAAAAAGCTAAGGAAGACTTACCATCTTCCTCCTCCTCATCGTCATCGAGGCCTTCCACGTAGCCTTCGGCATCTGAGTCTGGGGCCTCTTTGTCGTCTCGGTCGTAGCCATCCAAGTATGTGAGTTGTGGGAGGAGTTTGAAGACGTTGTCTCTGTAGTCATTCAAGTTAGTTACCTCGCAGTTGAAAAGATCTAAACTCTTCAGGTTTTCTAACTTTTCCTGAAAAGCAAATGGGAGGGATTCATCTAGCTTCCCTTACACAGGCATTAGAGCCAAATCTCACTGAAGAGAAAAGCTTACCAATTCTGTGAAAAACAGAAACAAAGGGCTCCCAGGACAAAAACACAACTTTTCTGGCTACTTCACAGGACCTTTTTCAGGTTACTCAAACTGAGAGGCAGCTATTGTCCAACTTATCAGAAGGCAGCAAGTGAGGGAAAATCAGGCCCCAAGACAGCACCCCAAACCACAAGAAATCACAGGGTCCCATAATGAGAAAGCAGGTGGTCATGCCTTCTCAGGCTGTGCTGGGAACTTTGAACCCCACCCAAGGAAGAATTCTATTTGTTTCCAGACCTCTGAGGAAATTTAACTCCCTCCCCAAGTACATCCTTCCCAACAGGCAGGAAAAGTGGAGTAACATGCAAGGAGGGAGTGGACTTCCATAAATGCATTAATTAGTTTTTAAAGAAAGCTCTTACATGCCAAGTTCATAACAAAATTCTGAAGGTATAAGAGGATAAGTTCAGGACACGGAGTTCAGGCCCTCAGTTACTGAAGAGACCACCATGTTCTCTTTTATGGAGTGTTCCTAGGGAGGACTAGATGTTCCAAAAGCTGGTAAAACTCAGATGAGGACAAAAAACACGATCAGGCTCCTGGTTCAGACACTCATGGGGTCAAGAAGAGAAAGAGGCCCTAGATGTCCCAGAAGAGGCTTGTGGGCATTTGTATGGACTTCAAAAGGACACAGAAACTGAAGACAGGTACAGCATGAAAAGCTGGTGTTCTGTAGCTCTTCACATACTTTTACACAGACTTACCAGAGGCTCTATTGTACTGAGATCCTTTATTTTGTTGCCACTTAGATTTAGGTGTGTGAGGTTCGGACATTTTTCTGCCAACACTTCCAGTCCTCCTGAGATTCTGTTGTCACTTAACTCGAGCTGAGGGTGAGAAATGTTGACTCCATTTTAAAGAACTATTTTAATGACCATTTCAAATACTTGTGTGTGTGTGTGTGTGTGTGTGTGTGTGTGTGACAGAGATACAGAGAGAGAGAGAGAAAGAGAGAGATATTGAGCAACTTCCAGGGAATTCACAGGGAAGTCTCTTCCACTGCTAAAAAATTCAATCTTTAAAAGAGGTCAGATGAGCAAGAAAAGCAAGGAACAGGAGGGTACATTCAAGAAGGCAGATGGAACAATGGACGGGTGATTACAAAAGCAGCAGGAGGCAGAAGCGGAAAACCTCAACTACTAAAGGAGATCAGATGATGATCAGGTAAGATGGAAGGCAGAGACACAGCAGTTCTTGGTGAGAGCCAGAAGAAAAAGGCCATGTATGCAAGCCTATCTATGAGCAAAGGTCAGAAGCAAGAGAAAAGGCAAAGGCAAAAAGCCTTCTTTCAAAGGGATGATACTGAAATCACCAAGGTGTAGAATGGAAGTGTGGCTGGAGTAGAGAAAAAAACAACACTATTTGAGGAAATGTTATTACGTTAACAAAATATACCTCACCATTAACAATAGCTTGTAATAAAGCTTAACAATTCTGATTTGCTCTTTTGTCAAAGGCAAAGCAAGATACAGGTTAAAAGACTGCTGTGAACAATTAGTCCCATTTCTTTAAAAAAAAAATGCACTGCTTTTTTCATAAAATTCACAAAAGGAGGGGACAGCCACTCACCTTCTTAAGTTTGTTTAACTTTGGTAAGTTTGCAACTGAGGTGAGGCCTACGTTGATTGTACTTAAGAACTCCAACTCTTCAAATTCATCTGTGAGGCCTTCGATTTTGCCTTCGTTTGACCTACAGTTGTCAAGAACAAGCTCTTTAACCTACAGAGAAAAAGTTAAAACAACAACAATAATAATTTGTTCTGCTCCTTTTCCCCCCTTTGCTAACAACATATCTAAGCTTGCAAGCACCTCTGTAGCAAATGGCAACATCCTCTTAGCAGAACAAATGGCTTCTGAGTTCATCCTAAGCTGCTTCTGGACAATTATTTTGCATGTCTTGAGCCAGTGTCCACAAAATAAAAATCCTTGTTTTTATCCTAGTCTGATGGTTAGGTTAAAGGTTGTGTAAAGCCTGTAGAAGCTCCACTCACACTACATCAAAACCACTGTGGTGTTGTGTCTACAACTTGCTTCCTTCAGCCTTGTGGCTTCTGATGTCCTTGACTACCAACTGTACCCCCACCCAATCCCAATTTGGATTCCCCCCCTTCCCTTTCTCAACCTAATCTGTCAAGTGGTGTTGGTGTGAGGATAAAGGCAGGGGCCATGCATGACATCCTCAGTTAACTGAAGGAAAAGGCAGGGGAGAAGAACATTTAATAATTATAATAAAACATGTTCACACTAAACCAGAGAACTGCCCCCTTTTCAGTATGTGCAATGGGTACAAATAGCAGACCTAATATGTGGAGACTTCATCCGAATATAATAGCTCAACATTATGTAGTCATCATAACCATCTCTCTCTTCCCCCTCTAGAAATGGCAGCTTATTGTCCTTTTTAAGAATTAGGAAGCTAACCCTTTTACCTTTCCAGTCACAAAGGACTGATCTCTGTCCCACAGGTTACCCCAAATACATGTTTCAAAATGGTCTGTATGGCATTCCTTTTGTAGGGAAGAAGCATGAGTCCTCCAGCACTGCTTACCTGGCTAGCAGTGTGGAATTCACCAGAGATTTAAGCAGCCAGCAGCAGCAAAAACAAAACTCTACTACATCTTGCAGGAACAGCCCTGATGCCCCTGCATGTGTGCATGCACACACACACACACACACACACACACACACAACCTGGCTGCTGCCAGAGTAGAGGAAGAGCCCTCCCCGCACCAGAGCTGCCGTTGGGAGCCAGATGGCTGGAGAACTGCATTAAGCAAAGCTGCCTCAGCAAAAGGAAGGTTACTGGAGAAAAGCTGAGCGGCAAGGTCTGAACGCCCTGCTAAGGCATCCGTGTGCACTGTGCATCCATGCTTAGATCGGAGGGTTCACTCCCTCCTCTGGCCTTCCCAATAAGAGGCTGGACCTATTTCCTCTCCGCTGCTATGTGGAGTAAGCTCTTACTCCAGCCATGGGAGTATCAGAGTCCCTGTGGCTACTCCTGGGAGCAGCCAAGCAAGAGACCAGACCAGGGAATCATTAAGTGGGAAGGCACACCAAGGGGCAAATAGTGTAACTCCTTGACAATGCAATGTTTTGGCCCGGACAGAGGCTCTTGGCATTAAGTGCACCTGACATTGCCAGTCCAGAGGCTTCCCACGCAAACCCTTGAGGTGGGCAGACATCACATCTTGTATTGATAGTATCCCCAACTGATGAATTCTCTCCCAAGCAATTCACCTGGCCCCCTGACTGATACTTTGTGGGTAGGCTGGCAAGACCTCCTTACCCTGCCATGCTTCCCACCAATTTTAACTTCTGGTCTGCCTGTGTGTTAATTTTATGGCCTTCTTTTAAAACCCCTCTCATTTACATGAACTAATTAGTCTTATTCTGGCCTGCATTTGGATAATTTTATGATCTCTACTGCAACTTATTCATCTGCTATTATTACTCTGAAGGTTACATTAATACTGGTGCTTTATATTGTTTTATTTTTATTGTTTGTGTTTCTGAGATATTGTTGTTGTGTTATGACAGGGTACAGGTTAACTTTTTCAAACTGTCATTTTAATTATGTAAATCCTTTCTGAAAAACAAACAATAAAATACCAATTATTTTTTGCCTTGTATTGATGTATTGTACTGATGGCCTCAGGTACCCAGTAAAGGCAAGGCAGGTGAGTGCTATTGGTCTGTAAGCAATCTGGTGTGCTCCACAAAGAAATGGAACAGACTGTTGCAAGAGCTCTCCATTCTCTTTTGCCAGCTCACTAGTCCGTAACTTTTGGGAACTTATTCAGAAATCAGCAAGATGTGATGTGGGATGCCCTTGTTCTACGGTGAGCATGGTCAGAGAGAGAACATCTTGGTTCCAGGCCACAAGGTTTCTGGTTCTCTGAGGCTCTGATCCACAAGGATATTTGGGGGCAACCCAGGCTTGTGATGGGAGGTCCTGTTGCCATTTTTGATGGGCTCATCCTTTTCCTCAAGGAAGGGTACTCACAGCAACAAGTGCAACGTGACATTATTTCTCTTTGCACCACTCCCACAAATACCCCTTCCACCCAAATGCTTCTGTCTCTGTGACATGCTACAGAGGCCATGCATTCTGATAAATTCCAGAGGCAGACATCTCAAAGTCATCCAACTGCAGCAGGGAAAGACACACAGGCCAACTGACCAGTTAGAAACTCTCACTGGAATACTAAATACAACACGTACAAAACTGTTCAAGCATGCCCTCCTTCAGTACTACCCCACTTGATTCTTTCTCCTCACAACCCTTGGGGTATTTCCTTCCACCTCTGCTCATTTTGTTTGCTTGATTGAGTGGTGCTCTCACAGGAACCCAATCCCAGCCACATAAGAATATTACATTTGTCCGCTGACTTTTGTGGCAGGCCAGGGACATTTCAGAACACCTTCTTAGTGTCTTATCTGTTCTATCCAGACAGAGGTTGTGCCCTCTGAACATTCTGGATCTCTGTGCCTTTCTCTGTCCCACTCTTGCGGTCACTCCGTTTCGTTCCTCCTCACTCCTGTTTTCTAGCAATGTTATTGCTGTCTTTGGCTCTGCACTGTGTTATCATTGGTCCATTTGGGGGCCAAAGGGATGGCCTTCGTCTAGGCAGGTGGTCTTCATACAAATATCTTTTACATGTCTGAAAACCTCAGTGTCAACTCTGCATGCTGGCATCTCCCTTTCACATGTGTCCTGCTGGTTCTCGCAACACTGAGTGCAAGCAATCCAAGAACGGAATCATAAATAAAGGGAATAAATCCAAACGTGGTGGGTCTCCATTTCCCACCCATGTACTCAGAGTGGACTTGCTGGAGGATGACCTTTCAGAGGTAGCAACAGGCTTCTGCTCCTGTTATTTCCCATGGAGCATGCTGTCCCCTCACTCATCCACAATGCTGGTCAAACACTACCACCGTCATGAACAGAATGAGCCCTGCTCTTTCTATTTCTTCTTACTCAGTTATCTTCCATGGCTGGAGTGAATAAACTGCATCTGTGCAAAGGTTCTAATGCATAATTTACTCATCATCCCTGGAAAGGGGACTCGGTCACTGGCAACAGGGCCTTTGCATGGCCTCCCCAGAGCCAACAAGGAGTGACCCACATGTGCTCTCAGAGCCATAGGCAGCCCTTATTAAAGGTCTGGGTGCCCCCATACATACAGTCAGCCAGTTACACCACCCCCTGGGTATGCGGCCCACAATACTTATGACACAAGAGACAGGAAGACCATATGAAAAACAGCTGACAGGAACAGATTTCTGTCCAGATGGGATGTACAGGGCTTTATTTATGGAATAAGCCTGATGGTTTTGCTTATCTCTAAAGTTGCACCTGCATTGCAGAAATAATGCAGTTTGACACTACTTCAACTGTCATGGCTCAATGCTAGGGAATTCTGGGAACTGCAGTTGTGTGCGACATTTAGCCTTTTCTATAAGAGCTCTGGTGCCACAACAAACTGCAATTCCCAGGATTCCAAAGCATAGAGCTGTGGCAGTTGAAGTGGTGTCAAACTAGATTATTTCTGCAAACACCATACAAGCAGAAAGAGGGGCAGAAGAGAATAAGCCACACCAGCCTCATAGATGCTACCAGCGCATGAGGGTGTAACTGTAAAAGCTGCTCAATCTTTTAGCATTAGAAGCTTATGTGACCCAGTTTACCTTCTAAAACCAAAATGGCAAAGAAACCTATGCCAATCTTCCCACAAGGGATAGTGGGAGGTGATGGGAAAGCACCAAAGAGAAGGGGGGAATCTTTATCTCCACCCCTTAGATCCAACTTGGGGAGGAAAGAGCTTTGTACTTTAGAAGTCCTCTGGGATAATCCCCTCTGCCTTTTCCACCAACTCCATGCTCACCATATTGAGTGAGGCTGAACCAAATCCATAACATCTGGAGGCTGAGCTTCATAGCCATGTTATGGATTTGGTTCAGCCTACAGATGAGTGAGATCAATAGGCTGCCAAACTGCAGCAGAACAAGACCTGGACACACTGAGGATTGCCTCCTCCCCACAAACTCCATGCGATACTCAAGACCCAATTTCAAGACTATCATCCGTGGCACAGTGGGCAGCCACTAGGACAGGGGTAGGCAACCTTTCCCCTTTAAGGGCTGAAGGACTTCAGCTCCCAGAAGCCTCAGCCATGTTGGCCAATAGTCCCATGTTGGCCAATAGCTCCTGGGATTCTGGGAGCTGAAGTCCCTGCACTAGGAGATGAGTCGTTTAATAAGGGTGGCACTACCCTATGGAAAACCTTCCAAGGGGGATCCGTCATGCCCAGATCCTATTATTTCAGCCACCCAACTAAACACCCTCAGTGTTCAAGAAGGCCTTTGGCTAAATGTTTCTGGTCTGACAAATGTTTAATACTGGTTGTCTGATATGCTGTTTGTAATGTGTTTTCTTTATACGTTAAGATTTATTTTCACTTAGTGAGCCTCTGTGAATGAACTTGCTGAGAAGACAGTGGTTCCTCCACATTTGCTGGGGTGAGGGGTGAAGGGCCCCTATGAATGTGGAAAAAACACAAATAAAAGAACACTATTATTTTTACCTAAGAGAACACCTCTCTAGCAGTCTCCTGGTTGTCCAGTGCAACTCTATGGTCAACATCTGCCAGAGGTTGATCATAGAGTCACGTTGGAGGACCTACAAGTGCCTAGAAAAGCGTTTTCTCTAGGAATTTCTAGGTTCTCCAGCACAACTCTACGGTCAACTTCCAGGAGGGTTGCGCTGGAGGGCCTAGAGATTCCTAGAAAGAAAACATTAATCAAAACTGCAAATAATTAAATCCACAAAAGACAAATCCACAAATCTGGAGGGCCAACCGTATAACCTTTTAAAATAAGAAATTCAAGTTGTTGATCTCTGCTTTTGGGTGCCTCAAAGCAAACACCTCAATGATGCCTTTAAGATCAAATCCTGCCCACCACCTCTATCCGTCCAGAAGTCAACTTCATACTAATTAGGATTACAAGATTGGAAGCAGAAGCCTATAGGCAGATTACAGCAGAGCCGACTCCCAGGTTAAGTGGGTAGAAGGACTGCATCCCAAAGAACTCAGAAGGAACCAGCTGTTCAAGACATAAAGCAAATATTTCTCAGACTGACGTCATTCCGCAAAATTAGGGAAGCCTCATAAATTAAACATTTATGCTGCACCTGCTAACTACACTCGGGTGCCAGGATGCAACACCAAACACATCAGACACTATGCCAAGTTACAACTTGCAGCAAAAACCCTCCGGGACAACATTTGTGTAGCTCCCACTCATTTTGGTGGATTTTATACAAGAGGAGCTCAAAATCCCCATAACCACCAACCCCAACAACTGTGGTTCCAATTTTTTCTGGACTTGCCAGGTATTATTTGTATTATTTTTTTAAACTTAGCTTTAAACTGTAAATCCAATAAATGCATAAATTTCGGTGAAAGTTTTATTATTAGTATATCCATCTTAGTCTGCACGCATTTATGACCTATTGCCTTTTTAAAAAAGGTTTCTTATAAACCAGGGGTAGGCAATCTTTCCCCTTTAAGGGCCGAGGGACTTCAGCTCCCAGAAGCCTCAGCCATGTTGGCCGATAGTCCCATGTTGGCCAATAGCTCCTGGGATTCTGGGAGCTGAAGTCCCTCGGCCCTTAAAGGGGAAAGGTTGCCTACCCCTGTTATAAACTTTCTCCAAACACTTAGCCAAAACGTCATTAGTAAGGTAACAAATGGAGGTCAGATACAGACAAACAAGCCACTTTTGCACATGAAGTGCCATACTTTAAACACATTAACTGTATTCTAGTATTTATTATTACTTATTTTCTTTGTAAGTATTTTTTATTCTCTTCAAGAGAGAAAGTATCTTTTTCTATACCCCAAACTGCCTTCTCTGCTCTCAGAAAGGAACACAATGGGAGTTTAGGAAGTCAGAGAATAATGTGAGGTCCTCTTGAAATGGCTGGGATAAACCAGACGTGAGTAATTCTAGAGAATTTTAAACTATAGGCATCACTGGTTGTGGAAGAGAATCACCAAGCCTCCTTAGGAAGGCTTCCAAGAAACTGGCAAAGGTTGGCTGCTGCAAAAGGTGGATCAAGTCGAAACGGCATTTAGCATTTCTGTCTCAACGGTTGGCACTTCCCCTAATAACTGGGACACAAAAGTAGAAGGAGAAATGCAACTGGAGGCTCTCTCGGGATAGTAGTGGCCTGTGGGCAAGTAAATGTCTGTTTTTCAAAGGCGGGAGGCGAGTGAGATTCAAGTGGGAGTACATGCAATGGGAGAAAAGCAAGGAGTCTCCCAAGGTGGGGTGGAGGGAAAGGAGGGGAGACCAGGTCCCAAAATGGGAGGGAAAGGCGCCTTCCTCCTTCCTCTCTGGAGTCAACTCATCCGACAAGGCTAGGGATCCATCCCTAGGGCGGCATCGGGACCTCTCCATGGGGCTGAGGCCGCCCCATTGCTTCTCCATAGATAGCCCCTCGGCCAAAGGCTGCGTCCACCCCAATGTCCGAGCCAGGTTCCAAGGAGCCTCCTCCTTCCCCAAAGCCTTGGCTTTCCTCTCCTGACCCCTTCATCACTCCCCCTCCCCTTTAAAAATGCCTTTGCAAACGGCACAAGGGTCGGGGGGGGGGGGGGGCTGGGGATTCCTGTTCCTTTGGAGGTCTCCTTCGGGGACAAAATGGCAGCAGCAGCAGCAGCAGCATTGGTCCCTGGAAGGTGGCGGTCATCTTTGTGCCCCAGGAGGAAAAGGGAAAAGAGATGGGGAAAGGGAAAGGGAAGAAGGGGTCCCCCTCTTGGCTCAGAGACCCCCGAGGGAGGGAGGGAAGGAGGGAGGGGGGCCACACACGTGGGGCTGTGGTCTTCCTCCCCCCCCCCCCCAAAAAAAAAAAGAGCGAGAAGGGAAAGGCAACCTGCCGGAGGAGGAAGAGGAGAGGCCGCCTGGCCTGGCCGCTGCTTTTGGGTCGCCCTTGCCTGGAGGCTGCCCCCACCGACCCTTCCCTTCCCTTCCCTTCCCTTCCCTTCCCCCCCCTCCTTCCTTCCTTCCTTCCTTCCTTCCTTCCTTCCTTCCTTCCTGTCTTTTTCCTGGGCAGCCCCAGAAGGAAAAGAGGGAGGAGGAAAAAGATGGCGCCCTGTCCTACTTCTTCCCCGCCAGGAGGAGAAAGCCGCGATCGGGAGGGCTGCAAAAAGGCCGAGGGAGGAGAAGGAGGAGGAGGAGGAGACCGAGGGGCCAAAGCGGGGACCCCTTCCCTTCCCCGTTTTGGGGGGGCTTCTTCCGAGAGGGAGGGAGGGTCGGTGGGCTTGGACCCCGCCGCTCCCTCCGAGGCGAAAGAGGAGAGCCTTACGTAAGGCAAGGGGACCCCCCTTCCTCTCCGGCGGAGGGAAGCCCCTTTCCAGGGCGAGGAGGAATAAGGGGGTGGGGGGCCCACAAGCGATGCCCCCGGACCTTTTATTACGCAGCGCCCCAAGGAGACACCGAGGAGGAAGGGGAGGAAGGGAGAGAGACACCCCCCCCCAAAAAAAGAGAGAGAGAGAGGGAGGACCCCCAAAGGGAGCCAAGGGACCCCTTCCTTTCCTCGCTCGCCCCCCCCCCCAGTCTAGGCGAGGGGAGGGGGCGGGATCCTCGCGCAAGAACGAGCAAAGTTTCGGCTTTATTATGTATTTGGAGGCGGACCCCGGGGGGGGGGAGGGGGAGAAGGAAGGGGCCGCCTGGCGTCGGGGAAAGAAAGAAAGGAAGAAAGAAAGAAAGAAAGAAAGAAAGAAAGGAAGAAAGAAAGAAGGGGGAGCGCGTGGCGGAGGCGCCCCGGAACCCACGACGGAACTCTGCCCGGGCTCCTGGCCCACGTTGGCGGGGAGGGAGAGAAAGGGCGCGTTCATGAGGGCGGCGGAGAAGGCGGCAAAGTTGGGGCAAAGATGGCTCCCCAGCCGCCCTCCTCCGCCGACGGGAGCCCCGGGGCCTCGGCCTCTCTCTCTCTCTCTCTCCGGCCAGCCAGCCCAGGAAGGAAGGAAGAAAGGAAGGCAAACCGGGCAGACCGGGCAGGGCTTCCCTCCGGCCCGCTGAGGGCTCCCGAGGGGCTCTGGGGCTGGCAGAGGCAGAGAGAGAGAGAGAGAGACGCGCCCCTTCCCCCGAGGCCTCCCGACCCCCGGCGCCGACGGAGACCCCTCCCTCCGTCCTTCCCTCCCGTCCTTCTTACGTCGGAGGGCGTCCGGTTCCGGAGCTCCAAGTGGATCCTCTTCTTCATGTCCATCTCCCCGCGGGCGGTTCCGCCGGAGCGCTCGGCCCTCCTCCTCCTCCCTGTCTCCAGCCGCACCGACGGGACGGGACGGGACGGGACGAAGCTCGGCTGGCTGGCTGGCCCTGCGGCCGCCCCCCGGACCCGCAGAGAGAGCTGCCAGAGGCGCGCGAGGGACCCAAGGGCGGCGGCGGCGGCGGCGGCACCGGTGAGCGCGCGGGACGCTCCGCTCCGCTCCCAGCTCCCAGCTCCCCAGGCGCGGGAAAGCCAGGAGCACGCGCACGAGAGAGAGAGAGAGAGAGACGGGAAAGAGCGGGCGTGGCTTCCCTGGCTTTTCCCGGCGAGCCAATGGGAGGGGGGCTTAGGGCGGAGGGAGCCAATGGGAGCGCGCGGTGGAGCCGACTGGCAGGGGCGGGGGAGGGAGGAGAGCCTGGCCGGGGACGAGCCGGCGGCGGTGGCGGCGGCGGCGGCGTCGCACTTGGCTCCAGCCGCGGAACGAGACGGACGGAAGGAAGGAAGGAAGGGCAGAGAGAGAGAGGCTGGGCGGGTGGTGGTGGTGGCGGTGGAAGGGGCGGAGAGGAGGACGGCAGGGCGGGCACCGAGGGAAGGAAGGAAGATGGGGCGGGCAGCGGCACCGGGAAACGGGGGACTGAGAGGCAAGCTTTGGGGAGAGAGGGAGGGCTTTTTTTAGGGGGGTCTGGGCGGAGGAGGAGGAGGAGGAGGAAGGGGGGAGATGTGGGGGAAAGGAAGAAATAGAGACTTCCTTCTCCTGGGAGGAAATAGGGGCCATGCTGCCGGGCCCTAAGAGCCCCCCCTGAGCAATGCGCAGGATGGCCGGACACGTCCTCCTTTTCCAGGACTTTCCCCCTCCATTTCTGTCCAAGAGGAATTCCATAATGCCCTCCATTTTGAGCGTGGCATTTCATTTTATGTTGGAAGCGTTCAGCTTTTATTTTGGAACCACCTCCTACGGTTTTTTGTTTTTTTCTTTTGCAAGTCCTCCTGTGATGATGCCCTGTCCTCCTTTATGGTCAGGTGACCAGGCACGTCCTCCTTTTCCAGGACTTTCCCCCTCCCATTTCTACTTTCTGTCCAGGAGGAATTCCAAAAAGGCCTCCATTTTGAGCATGGCTGCTAAGAAGCATGAAGTTATATTGATAAATGCTTTTAGCTTTGATGTAGTCATGCCCTCCATTTTCTTCTTGAATGTCATTTTTGCAGTGCCTTGTGCTCCTTTGCGGCCAGGGCACCTGGATTATTTCCGCAGTGCCAGGGTGACCAGACATTTTCCTTTTCTCAGACCTGTCCTCCATTTCAACCTTCTGTCCAGGAGGAGTTCCAAAATGCCTTCCATTTTGAGCATGCCTAAGAAGCATGAATTTACATTTATATGAGTGCTTGAGCTTTCATTTGGCTGTGTCCTGGGTGACCAGGCATCCTCCTTTTTTCCAGGACCTGACCTACATTTGAACCTCCTTCTGTCCAGGAGGAATTTCAAATGCCCTAAGCAGCATGAATTTATAGTTCTGTTTTTAGCCTTTACTTGGTGACATTCTCCATTTCTCTGGAATGTCCTACATTTTGTGGTGCCTGGTCCTCCCTTTGGGACGCCTGGTCACCCTGGCCTGAATTTCCAGCAGTCTGTGTCACCCCATAGCCGGCCATTGGGGGTCCCAGCATAGAGGAGAGAAGAGGACTTGGGAGAAGTTTGGCTGCCTTCTCTTCAGAGATGCCCTGGTCTTTTCCATGAAATGCTGGACAGGGATTCACCTGTGGAGAAGAGAGGGAGGGAAAATAGGAATATTTCTTCCCGTTTCTGGTGGGGCAGAGAGCTGGAGATTTGTGTGGGCATCCTGTAGCCTCGCAATGAAACAGGAGGACTTGCGGAAACAGAATGGCAAAGGAGGAGGATCACTTGAAGGATGGTTATGCAAGTTGGGGGTTCATTAGAGGAGAATGTTTTGTACCCTGAAGTAAAGAGTAACAGGCCAGGAGTGAGTCATTTGTGTCCAGGGAATGATAATCTGAGGTGGGGGGGGGGGGGGGAGATTGTCACATGGTGCTATATCATAATTTTTATATATATATGTGGTACTGTTCTTTCCCTGCACAGCTCCTTGGAGAAAAGAATGAGGGAGACCCTCAATCCAAAGGAAATCAAGCGGTTCAGTTCATAATTATTGTATTTTCCCCCCTCCTTCCTGTTATTCAGGTCTGTGGGGAGCAAAGATGTGGCTGATCCATGCCTTCCTGGCACGGAGGAGGGTTGCCTTGGGTGGGCATCCTTCCTGCCAAAGAAGGGGGTCTGTGGTTATGGTCCTGCTTCCCAGGCAGCCTCGCATGCCTCTTTGCTTTGTACCTTTTCAAAGAGATCTTTTGCTAATCACTGGCCTATTTATAAAGGAATCCTTGGTACTTGCAAGCTCACTTTCTCTGGAGAACATCCAGGCCTTCATCAAGCTGTAAGATCAGAGGAGCGATCATGCTGACATGGAAATGCGGCTGTTGAAATAAGGGCCCTGCCCTCTGTGGCTGATCCTGCCACAGCCATGGCACTGCAGGTAGGTAGGTAGGTAGGGGCTTCCTCTGTTCCTCCCCTTGGCTTGATGTTTTGCTCTGGGTCATCCAAGAAGTAGAGAAAAGTGACCATGAGGATACCTGGGACTTGCTGATTTCCTTAGTTTCTTTCATATGTCTTAAAATTCCAGTTTTAGTAGATAGCTAATTCTCTATTGAAATGCTAACTGCCATGGTGTGGCTGGTCTGGAAAGACTGGCTGGGCGCATTCCACCCAGCAATGGTCTCCATAAAGGGCCAGCGCACCATAGTTGGGTGTTTCCTTCAGCTGGCAATATCAACCTAATTCACAAGTAGAGATCTTTTTAAGTATAATGCTCCAGTCAATGTGAGGTGACTTTGGGGGTCCCAGCATCTCCAGGCAGGGGCTAGAGGAGTTCTGATGCCATACTGGACTCTTCTCACAGGAACCGGTGGCATGCTGAACCTCCCTCAGTAAGGAGGGGGAAAGTCTCTTGTTCAAATGATACACAGTGCTGCTCTTCTAGTCATGTATATAAACGAAAGGAAGGCAGGCCATGAGGATATATGTACTTTCGTGGTATCTTCCAAAGTCCCATGGTAACTATAGAGTACAAAATCTGATGACATGCACATTGCATTACACAGAGAGAGCAGAAGAAGAAGTTGAGTGCGTTCTTCTGGGGCCACCTGGATTCCTGGTGCAGACCATGGTAGGTGGAAAGTCCTTTAATGCCTCCACAGTTAGTCTCTAGCAATGACTGAGATTTTTGTCACTATCCAACCTTTTAAACAAACGGAGCTGAACCCCATAATATTACTTCTGGTCAGTGACAAATTTTAGCACACTGTTAATTTTTGAGGCAAAAAAGGGAGAATAATCCAATGTACATAAAATGTCTTGCGAGAGAATGGTGTTTGGCATTGAAACACGAGAATGTTAGCACAAATGAAGTACTTGCAGAGCTGTTGGCATTCTTGGCTTTTGTTTTTCTTTTTGCAGATCGTGGTAGGGAGCAGTGATCACAGGATCACCATACTGCAAAGCAAATCGTGTGCAGTTTTATAAGTTCAGGTGTTAGTGTGTCTTTACAACCAGTGGTGCAAAATAACAGCTTCTGTGAGTGCAATCACACCAAGGTTAAGTGAGAAATAGGAATGAAAATAGCTATTCTCTCCTCAGTTTCAGGAATCTCAGACATTCCCAAGGGAAGAAAAAAATATAAGTATGTCTAACTTTCTTCAGCACTCAGCATCCCACCAGATAGTAAGTGGGCTTACGTCAAGAGTTGTGAAAATGTCTTTCAGGCTGCAAGAAGATAAACAGGGAGTACTTGCATTCTCAGCACTGCCTGGCCTGTTTGGCAGCCTTTGGAACTTTTTATGTTTGAACTTGAGGGGAAAAAAACATTGTAAATCTTCCCAGCATTGGTGGCACAGGCAAAAGTGGCCCTGCAGGGATAACAGATCAATAATGAACATCTATTGCATAATGATAAAAATATATGTACCATTGCAGGCTTCAAAAGTCTCCACATTGCTGGTTCCTAAAATACTCAATTTTATTTCAGGGCAAATTGGTCCTTTGTGCAAACACATTCAAGCTTGTTTTTGTTTGTCCATTTCTTCCCATTAGGCATTAAAAGAGAACTTTAAAACCTTGTGTTTGTAACTGGATGCTCTTTAACAAAAATATCTTAAGAGCTCAGTCCAATAGAAATGGACAAGTAATTATTACCTTCCTGATTCCCTTGGAGATTCTCACCGTTGCCCTTTTTACAGATTCAGTACAGATGGCAGGTTTTCCTGGTGACCTGTGGGTGTCCTGCCAGCTTCCATTTCATCTGTGAGCATGGCTATTGCTATGCTCTGGTAAAAATGCTATTTCCTACAATGCCAGGGTCACTCCTTAGATTGGATGCTGAGCACTACTGTTGGGTCTGTTGCCCTCATTGACAGTGTTCAAGGTGCAGCACTCCAGAACGCTTTCCTTAAGGGAACCTCTCAAGCCAGCTCTTCTTTTTTCTTTCTTTTCCTCAGAAAGATGGTGAAAAGTCTTGTAACAGACCTCTGCATGGGGAGGACCTCCAACAGATCTTACCAGAGAACTAGTGATGATCTCTGGCTATGCTTTCATACTGGCATAATGTTTTGCCAATACTGTTTATCTTTGCATTAACTCATGCAATACAAAACGTGTATAGAACACAAAGAGAACCAAGTGGTGTAGTGGATTGAACTTCTTAGACTAGGGCTCTGGAGAACAGGGCTCAAATCCCCACTCAGCCATGGAAACCCAATGGATGACCTTGGGCCAGTCACACACACACTCAGCCTCAGAGGGAAGCAAAAACAAGACCCTCTGAAAGAATCCTACCAAGAAACCCTGTGATAGGTTTATCTTAGGGTCACCATAAGTCAGAAACAACTTTAAGGCAGCAGCAACAATAGCACATATATAATGTCTACTAAAAAGGGAACCAGGTAATATACTAAAGTCATGACTCAAAGTAAAAGAAATCTGCAGCACTAATTGCAACCTAAACCAGAAGTGAGTACCTCTGTAGTCAGTGGGGATTACTTCCTGGTAAATATCTCTACAATTTCAGTCTAAGCTAGCTTGATGGATCTGTGCTTCTTTACATCACAAATACACAACTGTTAATAAAAAGTTACAAACTTAAATTCAGGATTATTTTTACCCTCTTATTTGTATCTTTTCAGCTAAATGTTTGACAAGTTTACAGTTTTCTGTATTTAGAGATACTTTAAAAGCCTATTGAAAAGTCCCCGTTTGGATACAATTGGCATTCATCACACTTAAGATTCCCTACTAAACTGTCATTGTCTTAAACTCATTTGTATTGTTTGTTAAAATGTTTCTATCCTGACTCTTAACCAAGTCTGTTGTGGCTAACAGCATTTGGAAATTATTTTTAGAAAGTAAAACTGAATATAAGTCTTACACAAAACAGACTCAGCGAGCAATGATAAAATCAATCCCATGAACTGCTAGAACTAATAAAAGGTCATCTGTAATGTCACAGATTGGGACAGATTCCAGGATCACAGCTAAGAAAATCACGCTCAGCCTTGCTCCTTACAACTAAGGAGTTTCTGAGGATGGCTTACAAAGAATAACTTCATGGGCAGACCCAGAAGGGACCAAATAGTCTTAGGTATCCCAGTACCAGGTTATTTAAGGTCTTTAAAGGCCAAGTTAAACACTGAATGAAGTCCAATAAAACAAGCTGACAGCGGGTATTGTCGCCTGCAAATTCCCAAGACAAAGTGTCCAACGGCACAATATATTACTACTCAGAATATATTACAATACAGTGATCTAGTCAGAAAAATGTTGAGAGTATGAATAACTGTCCAGATTTTTTTCATAAGCAGGTAAGATGAGATGTGAGCTATAAAAGAATTTTAGGGATTCAGCTGTAAAGATACATCTTAACAACACATGCAATCACAGGACTGATGGTTTAGTACAGGGCACGAGTCTTTTCTATTTTCAGTCCCAGTCTACATTTTCTGGGACTAATCTTAGGTGGATGGGGAATACATATTTGTATCCCCCTTTCCTTCCCCTTCCAGGCCAGTAGGCTACTGTGAGTCAGAGAAGATGCATAAAATTAGGCTGAGGGTTGCCAGCTTGTTATAAAATGAATACATCAACCAGAGCTGGCCAAATATAAATTACTGCATCTATAACGCTGGCCATCTAGAAACATAGGTTTATGGCACCAAACAATTCCTTAATCCTACCTGGATGGAGACCATTGAATTGATCCTCATCTAGCCCAATGAATTGATCCACATCTTGTTTACTTCCAAGGACTTGTTGATGGCATACACCTGAAAAAAAGAGGGAAACTATAAGTCAATGTATAATGCTCCAAATCTCCAGCCATTTTGCATACGTATTAAAACAGTATAAAGGACAAGACTTCACACCACACATTCTATGGGTTTGAGTGGCAGCCCTCCAACAACACATTCCTGAACTAGGGACCAGCTAGGAATGGAACCAGCCAATGGGTCTAAAAAGCTACGGAGGTTGACCATATGGCAAAACAAGCCACAGAAGTGCAAGGGAAAAGCAGCTGGAACTGGAAGTCACAACCAAATATTGTGCTTGTTCAGGGAAAGAACATCAGAGGGATCAGCCTGAGGTAGGTTTGTTTGTTTCGGAACCAGTTTTCTGCTTTAGGGGCTACACAGACTATCACACGTTTTACTAGGTGTCTACAAAAGAAATTTTAAGTATATACAATAGGAAATGAAGCTGGTTGCAATGGTTGTTAAATAGTTACTTTAATATATACATACAAAATGCCACAAAAGTATCTCATCGACAAGTGGATTGTGTGTTCTGATTTCTCATAAAATGTGTCTGGTTTGAAATAGTTTTTTGGGGGGAGTAAAACAGTGCAGGGAGACCTGTGACCTATCTGAAAATGTTTTGGGGGGCTCTTCATTGCTAACCCTGGAAGCTTATTAGAGAGGTATTTCACCTTTCTTTGCCTCAGAAAGGGTGGTTCCAGAGGAGTCTTGGGCTGCATCTGCACTGCTGAAATGGCTCCATGCTATGGAATTCTGGGTTTGTAGTTTGGTGAGATATTTAGCTGTCAGCATCCTGTTGCCACAGCAAACTACATATCCCATTATTCCATAGGATGGGGCCGTGGCAGTTAAAGAGGTGTCAAACTGCATTATTTCATTAGTGTAAGGGAATGTTGAGGCGACCCAAACAATGGTGGGGGCATATATTTGCCTACAAAATGTACAATGTCTCCTGCTGAGTGATTCTGCACCAGATGCTGGGTTGGCACCCTCAGGCCCATGGGGTACCACCACCACCACCCCCTGCATGCTGGAAGTTGTAGTCAAAAAAGAAGAAGCTACTCCAGACTCTTAACCTGAGGGTTGGCGACTCTTTTGGGGTCCTCCTGGTTGAAGGTGCAGTCCATGGGGTGCAGCAATTCTTCTTGGCATTAAGCGCAGCTTCTTTGTGGTCCCTTGAGATGGATCTGTGCCTGTTTTCTGGGGGGGGGGGTGTCCCTAAGAAAAGGGGACCCCCATCTAGCCCTATAACTTCTCAGCTGCCTGGAATGGTAATAAATAAATACCTTGAATGGTAATAAACAATATCTCCCAATAGCTTCTTGTGGGTTTTTCAGGCCTCAATACCCAAAAACCCCACAAGAAACCATAGATACCAGCCGTGAAAGTCTTTGACTTCACAATACCACCCAAGTTCCATTGTAAATACAATAAAATTAAAATTCCAGTGTCCATTAGGGATGGAGATACTGGACATGGACTGGAGATAATGGGGGAGCAGCCTATTACGGGGGTTTTCTTGGCAAGGTTTGCCCGGGGGGGGGTTGTTCTTGCCTTCCTGAGGCTGAGAGAGTGTGACTCACCCAAAATGACCCAGAAAAAGGTGACTCCTAATCTGGGTAGGGATGTAACTAAATTCTGGGAAGGGGGCTAAAATGTACACAATTTGGGGGTGAGGTGATCCCCAAAATAATGGCTTTCTCCCTCTGCTAAGGAAGGAAAGATGGCTGCTTAAAAAGAAGGGGGCTGCTTTGAGAGGGGGTTATTCCTCTCTCCTTTGGCCATGAAACCTCCTGGTTGTTTTGGGATGAGTCACACTTTCTCAGCCTCAGGGGAAGAAGGCAAAGGCAAACCTTGTGCCAAGATAGTTTCAACATAAATTGGGAATCACATGAAGCCAGACAACGAAATAAGATGGAGCCCATTTTGGGATATAAATACAATAAATAATAGGCTTCTCTTCGGACATGAGGAGCCATCTCTGAAGGGTCGCTGTGCCTGAATAAATGTGTCCCCCCCCCCCAAAAAAAGTAAGTATGAAATGGTTAGAATTAGAGCAAAATGGGCGACTTCCCCTGTTTCTTTTTTCAAAAATAAGAAACTTTATTGTAATAAAAAATACAACAAGCATTACACTTAACCTAACACATACCAATAAACATAATGCAATTTAAAAAGACTTCCAAATTAAAAAAAAGACTTCCAAAACGACGGCTATATCCTTTTTTAAAATTAAAAAAATCCTTCCCCCCCCTCTGAATAAGTCTCTAGACCTCTTATTTTTATATAGTTCTGTTGTTGTCTTACTTGTACTTCACATATTACAACCAACTTGTAATTGGAAACGAAACCTTCTTCCTTTTAATTATTTTATTCTTTTTTAATAAGCTAGGTATTTACCCATTATTTCTCATAATGCATCAAATTCTTCACTTACAAATTTGGTATTCCCCCCCCCCCCCGTTTCTTGAGGGCGAAAGGGATTAAAGAAGTCGCCAATATGAACCCTAAAAATGCTTCTCTCCCTCCCCAAAAAGACGCTTGTCAAGGGAAGGAACGGATTGAGGGAGAAAGGAGGCCTGAAGGGAGCAAGTGTGAGGCGATGAGAGAAAATGGACGCCATTTTGCCCATCCGACTCCTTCCTTCCATGCTTATTCCGGCTCTCAGCCTTGGCCTTCTCCTCCTCCTCGGCGGGTTCTTTTTCGATCCCTCCCGGCGTTCGGCCGCTTGTCCCTTCCTTCGGTTCGTGGGCGTGAGGAGAAGGGCGACGGTTGTCGGCGTTCTCCCCTTCCTCGCCCGCCTCGGCGGATGGAGCGGCCGCCATGAGGCAGAAGCGGACCCGCCCTCAGTGAGGAGGAAAGCAGGGAGAGAATGGCGGTGGCTTTTTCTTCTTCTTCGCCGCTGCTGCTGCTTCTTTTGTGGGCCCTCTCGGGCTTTTTGCCCCGGCTGGGAAGCGCCCCGGTCCCGAGTGAGTGGCGGCCCCGCGAGGGAGCCGGGCTACGCAAGGCCGGGGTCGTGCCTCGCGCTCCAAAAACGACTAGGCCCGACTAGGCCTCAGCCTCCTCCTCGAGGCGCAGGACTCCCCTCAGGGAACATGGCGCCCAGGAAGGGGGGGTGTCTTTCTTCATCTGTATCCATCTCCCTTTATAATTGGTTTTTATCGTAATATTCAGTCCTAAATATTTTACTTGGAATTCAGATATTTCTGTCAATCCCACTTTTCTCTCAACTGTGGGTTCGAAACACACTGCAGAATTAATCCAGTTCGAGACCACTTTAACTGCCCTGCCTTGGTGCTAGGGAATCCTGGGAATTGTAGTTTAGAGATCCTTTGACAGAGGCTAAATGCTTCACAAAAACTACAGTTCCCAGGATTCTTCAGTGTGCTTTGGCTCTACTAAACTTTTTATTATTATTTATTTATCTACTTTATTTATATGCTGCCTTTTTCTCATGCTGGGACCTGAGGCGGTTTCCATAACATGTTAAAATGTTGACAAAAAGATCAAAACAAATTCAAAAACACCACATTGAAACACTAAAAAATACTGAGAAACTGAAGGTCCAAAACACACTGCAGAAATAATCCAGTTTGAGACCGTTTTAACTGCCTTGGGTCAATGCTAGGGAATCTTGGGAACTGTACTTTTTGGGGAGACATTGAGCCTTGTCTGTCAGAGAGCTCTGGTGCCACAATAAACTACAATTCCCAGGATTTCCCAGCACTGAGCCGAGGCAGGTAAAGCGGTCTCAAGATGGATTATTTTTGCAGTGTGTCTTGGACCCGAGAGAGGTTTTATTTCCTTAGTCACAGACGCTTCAGAAAGCTTTAATTTCAGTCCTTTGTAGGTTGCACAAAGTGGTCTCAAACTGGATTATTTCTGCAGTGTGTTTTGGACCTGATTCAGAAATAAAGCATACAAAAGTTGAAAATAGATGAATGATATATTTGCATTTAAAACTTTCCCTGGTTAAGCATTAACTTCCCTGCTTAAACTTTGGAGAGAAGAAAAGCCTTCCTTCCTTCCCTGGAAACCAGACATTGACATAAGCACAAATGTTTCTGAGGCCATCTGATGTGGGCAGCCAGCAATAATAGTAGTTATTATTAGTATTAGTATTATTACAGTGGGCCCTTGGTATCTCCTGGAGTTTGGTTGCAGGATCCCCATGGATACCAAAATCTGTGGATGCTCAAGTTCCATTGTACACAATGGGATATTATTATTACTACTACTACTACTACTACAGTGGGCCCTTGTTATTCATTGGTGTTTGTTTGCAGGACACACACACACACCCATGGAGACCAAAATTAACGGATTCTCAAATCCCATTATGTACAATGGCATAGTAAAATGGTTTCCCCTATTTAAAAAAAGGGGGGGGGGGAAATCAAGGTTTGCTTTTTGCCTATTTTCAACTGGGTATTTTCAAGCCGTGGATGGTTGGATCCGTGGGTTCAGAGGGGCAACTGTGCCACCCTTCTGGGGGTATTAAGGGTCTGTTTTCTTTCCTTGGTGAACTGTTTCTTGCTATGGCAACTTCTAAAACCAGAAACCGGTCATTCCTTCTCTTGGAGGGGTATTTGGAGCTTAATTTGCTCATTCATGCCCATGCAGAACAAGGGAGGAGAAGAACCCCCTCCAAGGACATATTCTGTCCGCTGCTAGAAACCAGTGAATCCTATTAAATCCCAACATTGCTATTTGGTCTAGGTCTGTGATAACACAGCAAGGAGAAGAAAACTTGAATTTGTTTATTTGTACTCTCCCTTCCCCCTTTGGTAGTTTAGTTGCAAGTCTTTATAAATTGCCTCCAGGATCCCTGTCCTCAGATTGTAGGGATTCAATCTACCCAGAAAAAGTTTAATATTCTGCCACTGGAGAAGAGGAAAAATTGTGTTTTTGTAAGGAAGCAAAGTGTCAGCTGGACAAAGACCGTGAAACTTAACCCCAGCTCATTTCATCAGCAGTGCAGAACGGCTTTTGCTAAGGCATTATTGTGTGTTGTGGGGTTGTTTTATATATATATATATATATATATATATATCAAAGGTTTAGGAATTCTTTCCGTCTCTGAACATCTCAAAAGTGAAATGTGTTCAGAAGTGTCCATTCTTGAAGCATCAGGACTTGTCTGCCTTTCCGGCGTGCGAAATGGCATTCTGAATAAATAAATGTTTAAAAGATGGACAGAAAGGTTGAGTGTCAGGTTGCATCTAATCGGTCTTTTTATCCAGCGTGATTTGCTATTCTATAACAGTTTGGGAGCAGTTTCAAACAATGACAGCTAAGTGCAGATCAATATTTTTCATGACAGCCCAGGTCATCTTTTCTTTCTTCAGTTTCCATTTATCATCCAGAGAGAACGAATCTTCAGAAATCCTAACTCAAGATTGGCTTCATTAGATGTGTTTCCTTTGTCCAGTGGCCATCGTTTGGATGCACATTTGGGCTTTTCTTTACCTTGTTTTTATCTACTTGGACTTGGGTTTCGGGTTTGTTTGTTTGTTTGTTTTAGATCGTTAAAGATTCAAAGATATTAAGCAATCCATGGCTTTTGTTCATTCGTTTGAGAACTCATGCTCCCACAAAAGCACCTTAAAATCAATGTAACCTTTTCAAGAATCATTCGCTGTTGAGAATCCTTTTCCAAAATTCTCAACCTTATTGTACTATATAGATAGTTTTTCTCAGGATGGGATAGATAATCTGCTAAGGAGTTATCCACATAACGGCAGAAAATAAAAAGGGTTATCTATAGATACTCTTTTTGGAGACTCAAAGTTTCTGTCAGCTGTGCTTGAAGGTCATGTAACTTTTAAAAAATTTTGAAAGTTGTGTGTGTGTGTATGTCTCATTGTCATTGTGTGTTAGGAGAGGAAAGTAAATCAAAAAAGATAAATCTCTTTTTCTTTGGTTATAGGAGTCTAGAGATGGCAGACAATAAACATACTTCATTTTCAAAATCCTGACTTGTATATTCTTTTCTACATGCTGAAGATGCTGACCATATTTCTTGGGAAAGAGGAAACAAACAAGGAGCTGGAAATCATCAGAGCAGATAACATTTGTGAAATCAATAAGGCTTTTCCAAAGACACTTAAAGTTTCTTTGAGAGTAGCTACGGTTCTTTAGCTCAGTTATTTTATATAAATTCTGAATACAGTTCCATTCATTTCCTCCTGTTCCCTCTTGTTATTTCTCTCCTTGAAAATATCCTTCATATTTCTTCAGATTTTTATAGCATAGCAACCTCATTCTTCTTCAGTCATTGCTGGATCATACCAGTAGTTGAATTTTGTCTTCTTTCCAACTTATTTTTACATACAGTACTTTTTAAAAACTGTCACTTTCTTCTTCTTCTTCTTCTTCTTCTTCTTCTTCTTCACAACAACAGCAACAACAACAACAACAACTTTGTAGAGGAAGGCTCAGCCAAAGCGAAGGTGCCATGGTGTGATGCTGCTTTTTTGCAGGTTGCCATTTTAAGTGTGGTTTTCCACTGGCTTCATGAACGCTCATTCTGCATTGGGAGACATCTTGTCCATGTTTTTTGGCAAAGGCAGAACTCTGAAAACTTTATGTCAGAACACATTCCAGAAATCCTGAACTTGTGTTTATCTGTTTGGCTTAATATTTCCAGCCCTGTCCTGAAGGCTTGGCCCCATATATAAAGCATGATAAACTTTTATTAAATATGAGATGCACCAGCCAAGCCTCTGTGGGAGTGTTGCCACTGTAGAGTTAATTAAAATCCAAGAAATATGATGTATGACTAATAATAATAATAATAATATTTTCTCTCTTTAGGTGTGCAACATACTTACGAAAGTGTTAAACATCTGCAGGTAATGTTAATTCAGGGCGGTTTATATTTCTGAGGTTCTCAAGGCATTTTCTAGGAGGGAGACCTTCAGCCATTGAACAAAATGTGTGCATGGCAGCTTATTTTGTGTGTATATGTGCATGGCAACACAGACAAAAATTGCCTGATAAGTCCACTCCTCCTTTCCATTTACTGCTGGTAATAATTCTGGTTATGCTTGCAGGGACCTCTGAACGCAACTCTGATCAGTGTAGGAAGGACATTCCCAACCCCTTCTCCCTGTTTACAGGAGGCATGTGTGCACAGCTCTAGTGACTCCTTATGTTTTACAAAGAGTAATGTTTCATGCTTTGCTGGGTGGAATGAATGACTGAAATGCATTCCAGTCCAGCTGCTGGACTCAGCAGGGGACAGAAGATGCCTGGGTTAACCAGGCAGGTGATACCTTGTGCCAGGAGATTGACAGGGCAAGTATGACCCTCTTAATTATCCTGGGTCATTTCGTGGTATTGATGGCATCTTTTTTGAGACCCCTTGCTAGGATGAGATTAGGGCGTACCATATTGCCATGATTCCAATCCTTCCTAAAAAATACTCCTTCTCAAATTCCCTTTACCCTGAGAAGCCCGAACGTTAGACCCTGTGCCATTTTGTTTTTTTGCTGCTTGCTCTTTATTTCTGTTGTTCCTACAGTGGAGAACATCTGAGACTGAAGGACTCTCCTGCTTCCACCCAGTTCTTGCAGAGAATATGGAGGAAGGGGAGTTGTTGAGGAGAGCCAGCACCATGGACTCTCTAGTACCTTGTCTGATAACCTGGTCTTTCAGGTGCCAAGAATTGGCACTGATAGGCAAGGACTCAGAGCGTTGGGCAACTGAGAGGAGATGGTGAGACCCCATCATGACATTAAGACCCATGTGTGCCCAAAAGAACTTGGGAATATGAACATCGCTTTGGTTGTCTTCCTGTATTGAGTATTTTGATACAGATAACCCTCCTGCATTTGTAAAGTGTAATTTTGGCTACTGACAAATGATGAAAAGCTTGCTACTACAATAAAATAACAATCAAATGGAAATGACTAGAGTTGCTTTTTTCCCTCCCTTGTGCAGATATCGGTGCAACCAACAGCAGTTGTGCAAATTTCAGGAGAGAAATCAGGCAACCAGAGTAAGATCTCTGCTCTTCCTTTTCAATATGACATCTTTGAAAATTCTTACTGCAAAAGCTTTTTGAAAGTCTTTTTCAAAGAAGCCAGTTTCTAGAGAAACAACATTGGAGTTGTGTTTATTTTTTGTGCCTTTTGTGCTGGCTTACCAAAGGTATTTCTCACTATATTGGCCAGCATAGTTAGTGCTGCTTTTTGTTACAGTCCTGTAAAACAAAGGAATTCTGGGCAGAAATCTAGAATATTCGGGTTTCTCTCAACTGACTTCACTTGTCTCTCCTGTCAGCCTTTGCATCCCTCCTTTTGTTTTTATGGCACAAAAGGTATACATATCAAGCCTGTGAGCTATTTGGGCATCATGTTTCCTTGTTTTATGTGTGCAGTTATGCTGTGATCTATTAGAATAAAATGAGAATCAGCCAGATAGTCATGGGATGATCAAGGGACCAAAGGGGGAAAACTGCTGGAAAATATTGCTTATGTTCCATTTCAAACAAAGACAAAAGAATGCCAATGAAGTAGCCTGGTTTCAGGAAAATGCCCAACTAAGCATTGGTTTAATTGTGTAGATAACATACATCCTTGTGATGATGATGGGAGGAAGAGAGGGAAGAACTTCTAGTTGTAGAGACAGTTGGTGGGATGTCCCAATTTTTATTAGGGCAGCAGTTGAATGGAGAAAGGATTCCTTTCCTCGTCCCTAAAATGTCTCCATCTCACTTTTTTCCCCCTAGTAAAAAATCCCAATAGTTTTAGTTGGAGTTTTTTCCACATGTTAACTGCCAGTTAACTGATATTTGTCAAGATTACAACAGAAGAGGGCAGGTGAAAGCTCCCTTCCTGTTGCTGAAGTCCTAAAGACAATTGAGGACATACCCCCCCCCCCCAGAGCTTACTTTTTTTCATTATTATTTTTTAGCATGTATGGTTGCTAACCACAAAATTATGGCAATGTTTAGCTTGACCTCAGTCAGGACAGAGCAAGATGTGTGGCCCAACACTGTGTGAGCCCTGAGTTGCAACAGACCTTAATGCCAAAAGGGCCTTAGAAATTGTTTTAGTTACAGAACCGGAGGAGAGGAACAAATTGAGGTGTTCAGTCATCATTTACGCAGCTGTACTTTCTGCTTTACAGATTCTCCTAAATCAGCTGGATTGTCATCAACAGAGGAAGAAGAGAAGACGTTGAATGATCTTGTGGGTCTTTTGCAAGATGTGGTAAAAAATATCCCGACAGAGCAAACCCAACTACCGGCGCAATCCCAAACTGCCGTTGTATCCATATCCCATATAGAGCCTTCTCCCTCGGAAACAGTTGACACAGTCTGGAAGAGTGTTAAGCCAAAGAAAGAGGGAATTAAAGAAGAGGCGTCAGAAACAGTTGTCTTGGCTACAGAACGCCCCCAAACAACAACAGCATTTTGGCAACTCAGAAGCGACGCAACTGCCTCTGTTGTTTTGCATGCGGATAAGGACACTGCAGAAAACACGACTTCAGGAAGTCACCAGCGTGAGATAAGCGCATCAGTTGCTTTCTATTCTGCAACTCCTGCAACTCCCGCTCCAGAAAAACCACTGGTCAGTGTGTCACTTTTGTTGGAAAATAATACCACTCCTGCAGCAAATGTTAAGAGTTTTGATCAGCTCACAAATGGAGCCTTGGCCAATCTGGTGGAGTCCTTAAAGAATGTTAAAAAGTTACATCTGAAACTACACAAATCCACCAGCCAACCTCAGCAGGAAAGCAATAAAGAAAAATCTGTGGAGGCACCTCAGCATAAGCCGTCAGGAGCAGACATCTTGAACTTAATTGACACGCTGATCAAAACGATAAAGAATGCGCCTTCAGCTGTTAAAGAAGATCCTGCGCTCCATAACTACATTGAGAAAGCGGAAGGCTTCCTAAAAGAAGCTTTGGAACTGGCAGCAGAAGCAGAGAATAAGCTGGCCAAGGCTATGAAACAGGAGAAGGGGAAGGAGACGGCCGTAGAGGTGGTGGTATCTCCCTCGCCACCGGCCACAGCACCTGTGTCCGTGGTGTCCATCCACCTGCCTCCGTCTCCAACTGAATCTCTGGCCAAAAAGGCAAAAGAAACACAAGTGGAAATGGGGAAACTGAAAGCATTCATTAACTTGCTGTATGGTTTTAGTCCCCAGCTAACATCATACGCACAAAATTCACCAAATAAAAAGGGGGCTGAGGATATTATAGACAGAACAATGGCGGTCCTTGGTGCCATAAAGAGTGTTTTCTGTGGAAATTCAGAAGGTCAGAGCAAACAGATGCTGAAGCAATTGTTAGAGAAAGACATGGAGCTTGTAAAACAAGCCATGAAAGAAGTCATCTAAGAAGGCACATCTGTTTCTTGGTAGTCTAGGTATTTTTCATCAGAGTTATGTACAATTAGTAATCCATTTTCTCATTCATAACAGCCAGCTGAATATATCTGTTTGTAGCCATTTACAAGTCTGGAATTAAATGTTTCTTTTAAAATAATTTTGGGTATCTAAATGATTCAGGATATTTATTACTGAGTATGAGTTTGCTATTCGGCTATTTGGGTGAACATTTAAGTTACAATATTAAAGACAGTTCAAGAAAATTTCTGAGTTGACATACAATTATTACGATTTTGAACACCTCATATATATATATATATATGTGTGTGTGTGTGTGTGTGTGTGTGTGTGTATTTATATATATATATATATATATATATATGTATGTATATGCAAAATGGAATAGTTTTTGTCCTTAAACGTGTAATAATAGAAGAAGTCCATGGAGCTTTGAAAGCTTGCAACATGTATTTTATGCATTTTGGTTGGCCCAGTAAAGGTGTCACTGTTTTGTGGATTTTGGATTTTATTGTACTTTGCTGTATGGCCAACACAGGTACCCCTGGATGTATAAAGATGGTAGAGGAAGTGGGTATTCTCCTATTCTGTAGAGAGGAGTCAAAATGAAACATAAATGCCATTAAATGTCAAAACAATGTGGTTAATCATGGGAGAAATGCAGCTATGCAAGAACTGCACCAAACTTTTAGAAGCCTTGTGTTGAAGTAGAACACTGTTTGGAAATCTTGCTGTTCTGTTATTCAGTTGAATAAATCAAGTGAATATAAATTCATTAAATAGGTTAACAGTTCATGTCTCAGTCTGCAGAATACAGTATTGCAAAGGCTGATGCTTATGCTTTCCTTTGGTTTCTCTGTTCCTAAGTGCTTCTGCACGCAACCTGTCAGGAACACCTGTTTCGGGTTGCTGCGCAAATCAGAGCTGCTTCCTCCATTTAGGGCTGGAAGCTGCCTTGACCGTTGTTTGGAGAAGAAGGTATTTAATGCTGTACCTTAACAAAGGACATTTGCAATCTATTTTGGAAAGTCTTGTCTGTAATATAGGATCTCCCATGGTATGCTCTTCATTACATCCTTTAAAAATAATACTGAAAAGGGACAAGAGGTTCTGTAAAGTACTGGGGGAACAGATTCTTGAGACACAAAACCAAGAAGCCTCCAGGACATAAGCTGCAGGTAACCCATGTTTTTTTTTTTATCCCTTGTGGCACGTGCCTTGACTAGCTTGCATGAGTCATCTAGGGTTGGTTTTCCTACCCGTCTTTTTGGCGCTGCAAACGTTTTCTGCTTCGACTGTGATTTTAATTGCTAGGGTCAATGTGTGGGGTTGGATGGGGGCGGATGAGTGGGTTGTCCTGTCTCTGAGGTCAGATTAAATGACCCCATGGGTCCCTCCCAGTTCTGCGATCTGGACAAAGTACACATCACACTGTTATCGTTATTAGGACAGAGAGAGCATTTTGTTCCATTTCTCTAAGGACACTGAATCATGACTTGGCTAAGAGAGTTAAGAATCACAGCCAACTGAACAGAGCAAGGGACCTCCGTGTAAAGAGTATTACAGTCGTCCCTCTGTATCCACAGACTCAACTATCCACGGCTTGAAAATACTCAGAAATATATATAAATTCCAAGAAGCAAACCTTGATTTTGCCATTTTATATAGGAGACATAATTTTACTGTGCCATTATGTTTAATGGGACTTGAGCATCTATGGATTTTGGTATCCACAGGTGTCTTGGAATAAAACCCCAGTAGATACCTATGGGCCACTGTAAATAATAATAATAATAATAATAATAATAATAATAATAATAATAATAATACCACCTCATTATATATCATGGGACCTGCGTATCCATGGACTTTAGTATCCACAGGGGGTCCTGGAACCAAACCCCAGCGGATATACCTTGAGCCCTCTGTACATAAAACCTTCATGATAACTTCCCCTGAACTAATGGGACTTCTATCCACTTGCAACCCAACAATGAGACAAAGGAACTCTTTTATGTATGTATACACATGTGTAATGATTTCTGCAATGCTTTCCATCATCCAGGGTGCCATATTTTTTCAGCCACTGCAAACTCTTAAGGTAGGTTGGGTAGAGTCCAACGCTTGGCGGTCACCTTGCATATTCAGTTTGGGTTGCTCACACCACCCCGCTGGGCACCTGGACAGCCCGCTGCTTGCGTGAGGCTAAATGTCACCTTCCAGAATGGGCATCTTCCCACTCACTCCGACCCACAGCGCCCATCTCTGCAACAACCCCAAGTGGAAAATGGCACACTGTCTCCTGCCTGGTTTTGACATCCCCATGGCAGCCTTGTCCTCTTTCCCAATTTGGGAGGAGTATTATGTGCTCCCGTGGTTTGTTGCCTCACAAAGAGGGTTTGCTAGAAGAAGACGAATAAAGAAGGCCATGGCATGAAAGGGCCACTTTTTTCCTCCCCGAGTGTTTCTGACAGCTAGAAAATAAAGACAAAAGATTGGCATGGAGGTTGGTTGGAAATGAGGGCTGGATAAAATGGCTCATGGTCGCAACAGCAGCAAAGATCAATGAGGACACAGAGTTTGTGTTTTCTGCACTGGGCAACAGAGTTGAAAGGGTCAGTCTAAGTGGCCACATAACCCAAAGTCCCTTTACTGGTCAGTTCTGCTATGCTCAAAGTAGTTAAAGGCTGCATCTGCACTGCAGGAATACCGCTTTTGGTATTTGGACACCGCTTTAACTGCCATGACTCAGTGCTATGAAATTCTGGGAATTTGGGAGACATTTAGCTTTCTCTGTCAGAGGACTCTAGTGCCACAACGAACTACAATTCCCAGAATTCAATCAAATGGAGCCACGACAGAGCAGTGTCAAACTGCATTATTTCTGCAGTGCAGATAACAGCCTCAGGTCTTCACCATTTCACCTGTATCTGCATTACACTGTTACAGCAGTTTGATACCAAATCGTCTCAGCAGTATGGCTATAGCTAAAGCTCCCACAAATAAAAATTCTGAACGTCTTTTCTCCATGAAATCAGCCCCCAAATTTCTATTTTTTCCCCCTAATTTCTAATTCTTCAATTGCATTTCTAAATGCTCAGCTGAAGTTATTTCAATACTAGAAATTTGGGGACCAGAGGGAAATTTCAGAATACCTTACTACTGGCTTGTTGTTGTTTGTTGTTTGTTGTTGTGTGCCTTCAAGTCATTTCCATCTTACGGTGACCCTAAGGAGAACCTCTCATGGGGTTTTCTTGGCAAGATTTGTTCAGAGGAGGTTTGCCATTGTCTTCCCCTGAGGCTGAGAGAGTGTGACTTACAAAGGTCACCCAGTGGGTTTATGTGGCCGAACCATGAGTCGAACCCTGGTCTCCAGAGTCTCAGTCCAGCGCTGAAACCGTCATCCCACTGGTTCTGTCCTATGGGCATCTTTACCTGGCAGCTACCTGGAAAAGATGCTTTAGCTGGGCTTTATGGCCTTGGAGGGCTGTCCTTCCAATCTTAAAATTCTATGGAATCCTGGGATTTGTAGTTTGGCAAGGAGCTACTTTGAATTCCCTGCTAGAAAACTCTAGTACTATAAATCTGGGGAGAGTAGATCATTCTAGCAGAAAATCCCCAGTATCTAACCAAATGGCAGAGCTGGTGTGGTATGGTGATTTGAGCGTTTTAGAATGACTCTGGGGACCAGGGTTCAAATCCTGGCTTGGCCATGTAAACCCACTGGGTGACCCACTTGGGAAAGTCACACTCTCTCAGCCTCAGGGGAAGGCAATGGCAAACCCCCTCTGAACAAATCTTGCCAAGAAAACCCCATGATAGGGTTGCCATAGGTCAGAAATGACTTCAAGGCACACAACAACAACAACAAGAACAACAAGGCAGTGTGGAGGGATTCCTGAAATTTTCCTCTAGTCCCCAAATTTCTGGTATTGAAATAATTTCAGCTCAGCATTTAGAAATACAGTTTAAGAATTAGAAATTCTTAACGACTTGAACAAATGACAAACCCCAGATTCTTCCCTAAGAAGTCGCCATGACAGTTACATTGGCATCAAGCCGCTATAATAAAGAGTGCAGACGCACTCTTGCATCCGAAGATATATAGACCAAGTCTACAAAAGCCTATGCTACAACTTCTTTCGCTCCGGATCAGAAACCTGAACGCCCAACACACATTGGGACTGCAAATGTGCCGTTTAAAAATAAAAATATAAAAAGTCACTCTGGTTTCTGGCTCTTCAGCACCATGGATTTAGATGAGGATGCAAAATGGCTGGAGTGGGTGGCCCAGCAGTTTGAAAGCATCGCCGGAGACGATGAAGAGATCGATTTGGAAGAGTTCAAAACGGCTCTCAAGGTGAAGGAGGCAAGTTTCATTTGGGGGGCAGGAAAGCCAAGGGGCTGGTTGACGCAGAGAACGAAATGGGTGCAAGCAGAGACCCCCAAAATGCTCCGCTTCTATGGGTTGCTTTTAAAAAAAGAAAATATTGCAAGATCCTAGATCATATTTAGATACGTTCTTATACAAATGGAAGATGCAACAGCTATCATGTCATGGAAATCGACACTGTTTTACTTTTATACTTTTGATTTTAATAAAAAATAAAGTATACATTAAATAAAAACCCTACAGACCCCAGGATTCTATAGGATGGAGCCATCTTGGCAGTTAAAAGTGGTGTCAAACTGCGTTATTTCTATAGTATAGATGGCACTCATTGGATTCTGGTCCCGTGCGGCACATGATGTGGGCTTTTAAGTCATTTCTAACTATAGTAACCCTAAGGCAACCGATCTTGGGGTTTTCGTGGCCAGATTTGTTCAGAGAAGGTTTGCCATTGCCTTCCTGTGAGGCTGAGAGCATGTGACTTGCCCAAGTGGGTCATCCAGTGGATTTCCATAGTTGAGCTGGGAACTGAACCCTGGTCTCCAGATTTGTAGTCCAATACTCAAAGCACTATGGCACGCTGGTCCTATATAAATATAAATGCAGCTTGGTAGATAGGGCTACCTGCAAAAGAGGCGAAATCTGGGATGCTGGTCAGGGATCCCAGCTCAAGATTAGGAAGAATGGTAAGAGCTGCTCCACAGTTGAGCTGGGATCCCTGATCAGCATCCCAGATTTTGCCTTTTTTGCAAGTTGCATTTATATTTATATGGGAGGTGAAGTGGAGCGTAGGATCTGAGAGTGGGACCAAAGTGGAGGAAAGACATAAGAAGCAAAGAGAAAGAAGAGCATGGGGAAGACCTCATAACAGGTCTGAGAAGAAATGCTGGAGCCTGGAGAAGGGAAGGTTAAGAGGGGACATGATAGCCCTCTTAAAACATCGGAAGGGAGGTCATGCTGAAAGGATGGAGCAAGCTTGTTTTAGGATGCTCCAGAGACTAGACCCGGAGCAATGGATACAAGCCAGAGGGAAAAGAGATTCCACCTCCGCATTAGGAAGAACTTCCTGATGATGGGCCACAGTCCATGGAGTTTGGTGGAGTCTCCTTCTTTGGAGGCTTTCCAGCAGAGGCTGGATGGCCATCTGTCTGAAGTGCTGGGATTGTGTGTTCCTGCATGGCAGAATGGGGCTGGACTGGATGACCCTTGGGGGACCCTTCCGACTCTTCTGTGATTCTGTGGTGCCAGGAAGGGAGCAGATCTCCAAACTTCCAGACCAGGTATGGGTGTGTGAAGAAATACGTGGGCATAGAAGCCACCAGGGCTGGGTTTCCAGCCTCCCTTTGAATCACCAGCCACATCTTTGCCTCCAAGCCTTTCTGGTTCAGAAATATTTCATGGATTCATGAAATTAAAAAGCAAGGTCTAGTAGCAGGAAGGGGGTGGGAAATGCAGAAGAACAAGAATTGAGGGCCTGGCTTCCATCCCTCTGTTGCCTTTGCCAATGCCAATCCTCTTTCTTTCTCTCCTCCAGTCCTTTTTTGCAGAGCGGTTCTTTGCTTTGTTCGACTCGGACGGAAGCGGCACCATCACTTTGGATGAGCTGCTGGAGGCCTTGAAATTGCTGGTCCACGGGAGCGAGACGGACAAGCTCCGGTTCCTCTTCCAGGTTTATGATGTGGATGGTAAAGTTCCCAAAGTTGGCTCATAGTTTTGCAAAGCAAGGTTCTGGTTTTCACATCCTTGTGGACTCTGCTCCTCTCCAGGTGCAATGCTGCAATTCTTTTGGCTTGGGAGGACAGGTGCTGGCGTGGTTTATTTATTTTCCCTTTGACACAGGTATGGGAAAGTGTGGCCAGAAGACTGGATCCTGCACCTCCATCTCCAGGCCCTCAGCAGACCCCAGAACCATCCCCTCATTCATTCATTCATTAATTCATTCATTCATTATTTTCAGATGCAAATGGCCAAATGCTGAGAGCAACACAAGATGGTTGGCATTCTTCCTCCCCAGGACAGGTGATACCAATGTGATTTCCAACTGTTCCAGTTTGGTAGGAGCAGTCCTGATCAATCCTTTTTCATCCTACCTTAAAGGCTGGTTTTAAAACGCTCCAGTTCCTCTCTCTGCCTCTCACTTTACTCCTTCGTTTTCAGCTTGCTTCTTTTTTTCCAAATTTAGGAAGCATCTGCAACGGCAGAATTCTTGCAGTTTGACATCACTTTAACTGCCATGGCTCAATGATGTGGAATCCTAGGGTTTATAGTTTTGTGAGACACTTAGCCTTCTCTGCCAGGGACCTGTAGTGCCCCATCAAAATACAAATCCCAGGATTCCATAGCATGGAGCCATGGCATTTAAAGCGGTGCCAAACTGCATTATTTCTGCAGTGCAGATGCAGCCTCAAAGTTCAAAGGTAGTTTGCACTTAGTTATTAACCCAAGGAGGAGAAGAGTGGTTTTGGCCAAATCTTGCCCTTTCCAGCAGACTCGGGCAAAAGCAGACTGCTGCAGCCTTATAACTTTTGTCATCTTGGCCAGGTTCTGATGCTTTGATTGGGAGTTCCTGCATGGCAGGGGGTTGGACTGGATGGCCCTTGTGGTCTCTTCCAACTCTATGATTCTATGATTCTATGATGTTGCTTGGCTCCATGTCGCGGGGTTTTCTTCTGGGAAACATGGGAAGGTATGTGCCAACTTGCTGAGTTCTTGCCCTTAGTGGGTATCTCCCCGCTGCCCACTCCCACCCCATACAGTCCAAGTCCCAGGTCTGGCCCTTTGCTGTTTGCTTTATCTGGGGCCGAGTGCGAATCCTCTTTTCCCCTAGGCAGTGGGTCTATTGAGCCTGAGGAGCTGCGCACAGTCTTGAAGTCATGCCTGAAAGAGAGTTCGATATCTTTGACGGAGAAGAAGCTGGATGACCTCACGGAAGCCCTCTTTGAGTCGGCCGACTCGGACCGCAGCGGAGCCATAACTTTTGAGGAGCTCAGAGCAGAGCTGGAGCTTTTCCCAGAAGTCATGGAGAACTTAACCATCAGGTATAATGTCCTTTCCATCCTCCCCACACTCTGGAAACACCGATTGCTCCCCAAAAAAGACTATGGCTGCATAATTACTCCAGTTTTTGCTTTCAGTGCCATGGCTCCATGCTTTGTATGGGAAACTGGGGTTTGTAGTTTGCTGTGGCAGCAGAGATGTCTCACAAAACTGCAAATCCTAAGGTAAACTGCCACGGCTCAATGTAATGGAATTATGGGATTTGTAGTGTTGTGAGACCTTTAGCCTTCTCTGACAAAAAGCTCTGGTGCCGCAACAGATGACAAATCCAGGAGCCGCGACAGTTAAAGCGGTGTCAAACTGCATTAATTCTGCAATGTGTCAGCAGCCTATTATATTTGCCTGTTCTCCATTATTGAGAAAAGGGTAGTCACCAGTCTGAGTTTGGTCATTGTAGCCTTTTCTGCAATACAAGAATCCCTGCAAAAACATGCAAATTCCCATTTTTCCTCATTTATTTTGAAAAATTGTGCACGCACCGATCCAGAGATCATTGCAGCAGAGAGTATAGTTTGCTGTTCAGGAGGTTTGCAGTCACACTGTCTGTAAATGGTAGTGAAAGTCAAAGACATGGCTATGTTGGTCTGGAAAATCAGTCTGCAAAGGGGTCTTGTAGCACCTTGGAGACCAAATGAAAGAAAGAAGGCGAGAGCATGAGCTTTTGTAGACCTGAGCCTACAAAAGTGAGTTATTTATATGCTTGTTTTGGGGAGGAACCCCCAAATTGGGTGCAGTTGTCGTGAAAACAACTGACCTGTTTTCAGTTTGGGCTCTGCATTATGTAAACAGGACATAGCAAGGCCAGGAGGGATGATGATGATGATGATGATGATGATGATGATGATGATTTCTTACCCACCTTTCCCCATAGACTGAGGTGGGGACAACAACAACCAACAAACAACATCATTTAAAACTCACATCAATTTAAAAGGACAAATAAAATGTACACACATTAAAACAACCCACATCTAAAATCCATCATTTAAAATTTGCTTGTGTCGACAGGCCCCAAGACTGGGGAACCAGAGTTCAAATCCTGATTTGGCCAATGCAAACCCACTGGGTGACCTTAGGCAAGTCACACTCTCTCAGCCTCAGAGGAAGGCAGAGGTGGCAAACCCCCTCAGAACAAATCTTGCCAAGAATACCCCATCCATGAGAGCCCACCGCAAGCTGGAAATGACTTGAAGGCAGCAATAGAAAGGCCACTGCAATATGGGTTTGGTGGGTTTTCCTTCCGGCACCCAGCATTTAGCAATGGTTCCCCACTCCTTGCTTTTGCAACTTAGAAATGAGCTCTTTGCAGAGAGGCTGCACCCTTCTTTTTCCTTCTCTGGGCTCCAGCTGCTTGCATTCCCCGGAGAAGGAGATGCATTCCCTCGGTGCATCCTGGATGGATGTAATTGGAACATTTTGAGGGCAGCGGCTGTCAGCTTTCATTGCGGTGGGAAATTGGGAAATCTTGCCAGGGCTTGCAAGAACATTGAGAGAGGGAGGCTGCTGGCCCTGCGGCCAAGTCAAAACGGCAAGCCGTCTTTTGGCAGCGCCTTAAAGATAAGTGTCTTCATCTTGACAAAAGCGGTAGTGGGATGGCGAGCTCATTTGGTCAGATGCATGGATGAAGCGAGGAGGAATCCCTGGCCCATAAAATCCTGAGCCACGATAAATCTCATTTTTAAAAAAAGGTTGGAAAGAGAAACGGCAGAGTTGGGATATAGGCTGCGTCTACACTACTACAGCATTAATTCAGTATGACACTGCTTTAACTTGGTGATGGGAAACAGCATCTCAGTGCATGCAGTGTGCTAAGTAACCATTATCACTGGCTGCATCTGCACTGCAGAATTAATGCAGTTTGACACTGCTTTAATTTGATGATGAGAAATGGCATCTCAATGCATGCAGTGTGCTAAATAACCATTATTTCTGGCTGCATCTGCACTGCAGAATTAATGCAGTTTGATACCCGTTTAACTGCCGTGGCTTCATCCTATGGAATCCTGTGATTTGTAGTTTGTTATGGCATCGGAGCTCTCTGGCAGAGAAGGCTGAATATCTCACCAAACTATAAATCCCAGGATTCCATAGCCTTGGGGTTGAATTGGATGGTCCTTGGTGGCCCCTGTTTAGCCTGGAGAAGAGAAGGTTAAGAGGGGACATGATGGCCCTGTTTAAATATTTGAAGGGATGCCATATTGAGGAGGGAGGAAGCTTGTTTTCTGCTGCTCCAGAGAATGGGACACAATGGAGCCTCAATGGATGCAAACTGCAGGAAAAGAGATTCCAGATTCTTCATTCTTCCCAGATGGAGAAGAGAAGGTTAAGAGGTGATATGATAACCCTGTTTAAATATTTGAAGGGACGTCATTGTTGAAGATGGAGCAAACTTGTTTTCTGCTGCTCCAGAGACTTTTCTATGATTCATTAAAGGCTCCATTTTGAAGATATGGTTCAGCACCTTGGATAGTAGATCCAGAGTGCGAGTTCAATCCTGGAGTGGACTCACTGCCCCATTGACATGGACAATAACATCAGTGGCCAAATAATGCACTTTGACCCCACTCCTGACTGCCATGGCTCCATCCTACAGACTCCTGGGATTTGTTGTTTGGTGGAGATTTCAATGTCCAAGCCTCGAGGGCTGCTTTCTTTCTCTCTCTTTCTCTCATAGCGCTGCCAGCTGGCTCAAGCCCCCCACGGCGCCACGCAAGAGTCGCCCGCCTCGCTACCTGAGTCCTGCCTATTGGCACAACAATGGAAGCAAGCTGCTTTTCCTGGGCATCTACGTGTGCGTGAACATCCTCTTGTTCGCTTTTGCGGCACTGAAGCACGCCGGATCTGGCGCCTGGATCACGCTGGCCAAAGGCTGCGGGCAATGCCTGAACCTCAATTGCACGTTTCTCGTGGTGAGTCGGTGGTGCAGGATTTGGGCCTTGGCTGCGGTGGGTCAGGGAGCAGAGTCCCAGCCAGGAAGGCCACGAAACCATGGCCTTGCGTTGCTCAGGGAAGCCGTGGCCTCAGCTCACGGTCCATATCCCTTTCCAAGGCGATTCCTGAAGAAAGCAGTGCTGGGTAATGGCCACATATTTCCATGAGCGTCCAGCGTGCTGTAGTGGTTTGAGCATTGGACTATGGCTTTGGAGAGCAGGGTTCGAAGCTCAGCTTGGCCATGGAAACCCTTAAGCAGGTGGCACTCTCTCAGCCTCAGAGGGTGGCAATGGTAAACCCCCTCTGAAGAAACTTGCCAAGAAAACCCTGTGTGCTGTAGGGTTGCCCTAAGTTGGAAATGACTTGAAGGCATACAAGGAAGGATTCTGACATTTTCCTCCAGTTCCCAAATTTCTAGTAGCTTTGGGCCCTTTGTTTCCCGAGAGAATGCCTCTGGAAATAAATCCTTCTGGTTCTTTCCTTTTGCCTTGGAGGTGCTGATGTTACGCCGGTGCTTGACCTGGCTACGGTCCACCTGGGTGGCCGGAGTCCTGCCTCTGGACCAGAACGTCCTTCTCCACCAGCTGACCGGCTGGGCAGTGGCCGCTCTCACTGTGGTCCACACCGGGGCTCACGTGGCCAACTTTGGTGAGTGCCTGTTTGTGACGTTGCTGTCCTTGTTGTTGTGTGCCCACAAGTCATTTCTGACTTATGGCAACTCTAAAGGCGAACCTATCATGGGGTTTTCATGGGAAGTTGCTTCAGAGGAGGGTTGCCATTGGCATCTTCTGAGGCTGAGAGTGTGTGACTTGCCCAAGGTCACCCCGTCTTAGCAGACGATAACTAACTGGGAATTTTGGGCCCTCCGTGAATCAGATTCTATCACAAGAAGCTAGGAATCATCCGGATAACATGGTTGTGGTGTTGCATGCCTTCAAGTCATTTCCAATACATGGCGACCCTGTCATGGGATTTTCTTGACAAGGTTTACTCAGAGGAGGTTTGCCTTTGCCTTCCTCTGAGGTTGATAGAGTGTGACTCACCCAAGGTCACCCAGTGGGTTTCCAAGCGTGGTATCAAATCCTGGTCTCCAGAGACTAAAACCAAGAGTGGATTCACTGTCCCACTGGCATGAGGACCACCAGCCTCCAGCTGTCCCTTGAGGCAGATGCTTCAATGCAAGCAGTCCATCTTTATCAATGTTTCGACAATTATTGCTACCCAGGATTCCATAGAGGATGGAGCTATGGCACTTAAAGTGGTGTCAAACTGCATTATTTCTGCAGTGCAGATGCACCCGGAGACAGAGCCTTAAGTGAACCTGGTCAGAAGGCTAGGGAATGGATGCCCAGCTCTTTATGAGCCTTTCTCCCCAACCATGAATGAATAGCCGAAGCCCTCATGCCAAAATATCTTTGCTGGGGTGCAGGTCTCGTGGATCATGGACACTCATTCACTCAGGCTTTCTCTCTCTGTTTTTCTCTCCCTCCTCTAGTGAGAATGTCTCAGACCAACGGCACCCACCGCTTTTGGGAATATCTCCTCACCACTCGCCCCAAAATTGGCTGGGTTTATGGATCGGCCTCCCTCACAGGCCTGGCGCTACAGCTCCTCATTGGCCTCATCCTCATCTGCTCCAGCACCTTGGTCCGCAAGAGTGGCCATTTTGAGGTAACGTCCAATGTCTTCCAACGGAGGCTTTCATCCCTTTAGAGTCTAGTAAAGTGATTCCCAAACTTTGGTCCTCCAGGAGTTTTGGACTTTAACTCCCAGGAGCCCAGCCAGCTTGGCTAACAGTCAGGGATGCTGGGAGCTGAACTCCAGAAACATCTAGAGAGCCAGTGTTTGGGAACCACTGCTCTAGAATGAAACCCAGAGAGGGCATGACCTCTTCTTGTAGTGGACCTGGCCACTGGCCACTAGGCAGATGGGTCCTAGGATCCATGTCACTATTACAGACAAGAGACCTGGCATGGCGGAGTGGTTTGAGCACTGGATTACGACTCTGGAGACCAGGGTTTTAATCCCTGCACAGCCATGGAAACCCATTAGGTGACTTTGGGCAATTCACACTCTCTCAGCCTCGGAGGAAGGGACTGTCAAAAACCCCTCTAAACAAACCTTGCCGAGCAAACCCCATGAAAGGTGACCCTATGGCACTTTAGGGTCACCATTAGTTGGAAAGAACTCAAGGGCACACAGCAACAACATTATGGACAACCATTGACTGTTTGGCGGAATGAAAGAGTAATTTAATGTACAATAGGCCCTTCCTAGATAGTTTTGCTTTAGCTGTTCAAAGGTATAGACCAGGAGGGGAAAGCTTCCTGTTTGCAACCTGTTGGTGTTGTCCCTATAGATGATGATGATGATGATGATGATTATGGGTCACAGCCCCATTCCCTTTGTTTGGATATACTTTATATAAACCTAAGAACCCATCTTTCATCTGCCTTGTCCTGGTTATGGGTTTGCAACCTAGCCCAAGGAACCAGATAAGAATCTGGAGAGTTGGCTTTGGGAGGGTGACTCTAGAACCCATTGTTCATTGGCACTGTTCTGTCGCCCGCTGCAAGGAGATGCTAGAACCCATCAGCTAAAGGACTGTGATGCTTTCCTCTGGTTTAGGTCAGTGCTTCTTAAGTGATCTGGTGTGGGAGACCAGAAGTTATTTTCCACCAATGACCCAGAGACTGGTGCCATATTTGTGTCCATTGCCTACAGTTGTTCCTTTCTTTCCTGGAAGTTATCTGGGGATCAGCGGCATATGGCCCATAGTCCGGCACTGGTCCATGGCCTTGAGTAGCATTGCTTTAAGCCACTTGCATCCATTTGCCACCAGTATAGCCCATCTTACAGCTGTGAGGTGCATCATTTTCCAGAACCAAACAAAGTTTGGAACGGGAGGAAATTCCAGTTCAGAACACCTCCTTTGCTTCTTTTAGCAAGCCACCATGAATCCCATCTTGGGAGAAAGGCAAGATATGTATTCAATAAATAAACAAACAGATTTTAAAGATTCGCTTTGCCTTTTGAGTTGCATTTAAAAATCAAACTAAACAAGGGTGTGTGTGTGTGTGTGTGTGCCTTCAGCAACTGATTTTCAGCCAAAGCATGCATTCATTGTGCATGAGCAAGAAACATTATGCAAAGGGATCTTGCAGCACCTTTGAGACTAATGAAAGAAAAAAGGTGGTAGCATGAGTTTCCATAAACTTGAGTCTTGAAGAAGTAGGCTCAAGTCTACAAAATCTCATGCTACTAACTTCTACCTTTCAGTTAGTCTCAAAGGTGCTGCAAGATCCCTTTGCAGACTGATTTTCCAGACTAACATGGCTAGTAAGAAGCATTTCTTTGGATGTGTATTGAGTGTCTTTCCTTCCACTGCTGAGAAAATACAAGCTGTGTCTCTCTGTGTTCTTTAAACTAGAAGAATGGCCTTAGGGGATAAAAGTAATTACACCTGAGTCAGCTTGAGCTCTAGTAGTTTTCATTTTAGAAACAAAGCCCTGCCCTGATATACTCTGCACAGAGGAGGGTTGTTCAGTTGTGTATGTGTTGAGACACCTTTTTGCCCAGTTCAGATAGTTGAAATCCTTGATGTATCCTCCAGCTTCTACACAATCCTTCATCATTCCCAAACTTCCCTTGCTCTTCCCTGTAAGATGTTCTTCTCCCAGGTCTTCTACTGGACCCACCTTTCTTACATCTTCATCTGGGCTTTGTTAATTGTCCATGGTCCTAATTTCTGGAAGTGGTTTGTGGTGCCTGGATTTCTGTTCCTCTTGGAGAAGATCCTCGGGACGGCCTTGTCTCATTCGGGAGGGCTGTCCATCGTGGAAATCAACCTCTTGCCCTCAAAGGTTTGTTCTCCAAAGAATGGAACCAAAAGAAACAGACAGAGAACATGAACAAAAGTGGGGTCCTTTGATTAAAAAGCAGGCACCATCTAGAGAAAGGGGGAGAAAGAGAGGTTTTATTTTGGGAATGCCATCCAAAGTATGGAAGGGGGTAGAATCAGTCATTAGGAATCAATCGTAATGTCTTTGGTCTGCAACTCTAAACAAAAGCTATTTTTAAAAAAAGACATTACCTTGGCTGGAATCCTGTTAATGATTCAAATTACAAGAAAAGAGATTCTGCCCAAACATTAGGAAGAGCTTCTTTACTGTAAGAGCTTTCGGCAGTGGGATAGACTGCTTTGGGGGGGGGGGGGTGAAGTCTCCATCTTTCAGTGTCTTTCAACAGAGGTTGGGTTGGGTTGGGTGGTCATCCTTCAGGGGGCTTTAGTTGTGTATTCCTGCATGTCAGGGGCTGACTAAATGGTCCTTGGTGTCCATTCCAACTCTATGATTCTATAACATTGGAGAGCATAGTGCCACATGATACCTGTTATCTGTTATGGTCATTGCAAAGAGAGGTATACACATCTCCTTCTGCAACAGCCCACCACCATGCACCCTCCCTCCCTGCCAGTTTGGACACCTTACCGCCATTTAATGGCTTGGATGGGGTGGAGGCATCCAGGTTGCATCCAGCAAACAGATGCACGAAGATGATGGCCTCTTCTCAGATCATGAGTCAGAAACAACTTGAAGGCATACAACAACAACTCAGTCGTCGCATGACTCCTCTTCAAAGTCTGCCTGCCTTTATTTTTCCCTGTCTTTAAGTGCAGGTGACTCACGTGGTGATTCAGAGGCCTCCGTTTTTCCACTACAAGCCTGGCGACTATGTGTATCTAAACATTCCCGTCATAGCCAAGTACGAATGGCATCCATTTACCATCAGTAGCGCTCCGGAGCAAACAGGTAGGTGACCAGCCGGAAAGCAGATTGAAATGGGGGTTCAAGGAAGCCTTGAGGGGCTAGTTGCCCATTCCTGCTGTATGGCACACCAAGTTGGGGTGATGGAGATGGTGGTGGAACAGCTTATTATAAATAATAATAATAATAATAATAATAATAATAATAATAATATTTAGCCGAGGCTATCAAGGCGGCTTACAATCTACAATCCCATATTATTGATGTCCACTGATGCTCTTCCAAGCTATCAGGGCATGGCATTAGATAGCAGCAGTGTGATGCATGCATGTGTGTGCATGCTGGGCTTTGTGGCTTCCTTTTCCAAAACCAAGCATGGTGACTGAAAAGAGGACAAGTCAAGCATAAGACAGTTCTGGGTTCAATTCCTGCTCTGAGCTGCTCTTTCTCTCTCTTTCCCCAAAGAGACCCTCTGGCTCCACATACGCTCCCTGGGACAGTGGACCAACAGGTTATATGAATACTTTCGGCATTATGATGAATTTCAGGACCGTCTGCCTGCTGGAAGCCAACAGAAGAGAAACAGCTCCAGGAAATGGCTGAAGGTTTGTGCTTTGAAATGGGAATTGTTGTTAATGTGTGTTCTTCTCTGATGTTTGTTGCTGTTAAAAGCCTGGGGTCTTAAGTTTCATGGGGACAGGTGGTGGATGTGTTAGTGTGGAGCTGTGCATCCACTTTTGGTTGTATGGCTTCTCTCTAGATGGTATGGGAATGTTCCTAGTGCAAACCCCATCAGAAACAATCAGCACCTGCAACTGCGACTTATTTTTTTGGGAGATAAGTATACATAGGGGTGTATAAATACATAAATGTGGATGCATGTGGATACAGTTGGCCCTTAATATCCACAGATTCTTTATATATAAATCCAAGCATCCATTGCTTCGAAATATTAAAATATGTATATATTCCATATTCCAAAAAGCAAATCTTGATTTTGGCATTTTACATTTTTATTATGCCATTTTGCCATTTTACAGTTTGCATTTTTACCATGCCATTCAATGGGATTTGAGTGCCCACAGATTTTTAGTATCCACAGAGGATCTTGGAACCAAACCTCGGCAAAAACCAAGGGCCCACTGTAGACATTGGTTAAAAAATAGAAATAGAAGTTTGTGTAAGATACCCATGTGTTTAGATAGATGTAAATCTATAAAGGTTAACTTTATAAAAGGCCGATGCAGACCAGCCAAAAGGGCCGGCCTGGGGGTGGACTTTGGACAGAGTGACCACACGCCACCTGCCCCGACTCCGTCCCAATGCTGCCGTCATGCCGCGCGCCTGACCGCCTGGCATGCAGCATCAGGGCACCCCATTGGCGCAGCGTGTAGACACACTGCGCCAAAGGGGTGCAAAAGAGCCATAGTGGCGGCGCTAAGAGCGGATTCTTCCTACCCGAAAAGGAGCGGCATTTGCCAGCTCTTTTGGGAGTGGCAAAAGGCTGGATTGGGGCCGCGGGAATGTGCCGTGGCCCCGATTCGCCCCTGGGAGCCGTCTGCATTGGCCCAAAATTAGTATAGAGAAGGCATCCTCTGATCATTTGGACGCTACAGCTCCCCTGGGCATCTCCTTGACCTTTTCTTTCAGAAATACCTCTTTGGTTCCTCTGCCCTGGAGCAGCCTGTGGCCAGCAGCCAGAATGAGATGGTGGAGGTCTTATCCTATAGTCCAATCTGTCCTCCCAGCTGTAGGACCACGAGCGAGCGTGAAGAGGTAACTGCGCAATCCAGAAATGCTCTTATCTCCTGTCCTCAAGATATGTGCCCTCCAAGGAAAAGCACCTTTAACTTGTGAGCAGAGTCCACAGGACAATGAGGCGGCAGCAGCAGCAGCCAAGCAATCAGCATTAGCAAAGCTGTTTGCCTATAAATCAAAGCTCATCCTTTCTTTAAAAGAACCAAAAATTAAAACTTGGACATGAATTATAGTCATTTGAGAGAAAGACTGAGCGCTTTATTTATGGACGTGTCAAAAATCTGATAGGAAAAGGGTTTCTCAAAGATCAATTCTGTCACAGGCAAGAGAGCATCTGCAAAAGATTCAACAAATCATCTGCACAAATTTCACGGAGATTCTCCCTCCTAATTCTTGTTGCTGATGCTAAATGCGTTTTCTGTATAGTAGGGGTTCTTTTTATCAGGTCCAGTTGTCAAGCCTAGTGTATGGTGAATTCCTCTGTTGCCCAAAGCCAGGAAAAGTCAGGTTTATCCAGGTGGGCTCTGGTTATAAATGGACCCCTTCCCTGCCATGTAGCCAAGAAAATCCAATTGCCCAAGGCTGTGAAGCATAAATTCTGCAGGGGAATTAGCACACCTGTGCAACAGGTAGAGCAAAAGGCATTAGCTCAACCAGTCTGACTGGTGTCTGGTTCGTTGCTGGTTCCTTCCTCCCAGTGAAACACAATGGCTATGATCTCCGTCCTTCAAAACCAGTTGCACCCATTGAATGCAGAAGTTCATGGTTTACTAGTCTTGCCCTTAAGGTAAACAATTGCTCAGTTAGTAAGTATTTAGTAGGCCTTACACTTTCATGGATTTGGGCTGCATCAGCACTGCAGAAATAATCCAGACTGACACCACTTTTAAATGCCAAGGCTGAATGCTGTGGAGTTCTGGGAATTGTAGTTTGTTGTGGCACCAAAGCTCTCTGGTAGCGAAGGCTAAATGTTTCACAAAGTCCCAGAATCCCAAAGCATTGAGCCATGACTGTAAAGTGTTGCCAAACAGGATTATTTCTGCAATACAGATGCGGCCATGGTGGATGTTTTGCTAACACAACTGTCTGTGCAACAGGTTTCTGGAAGGGTTTTGGAGAACCAGAGGCTCTGCAATATCAAGGTAAAAATGACTTCTAGTCTTGGGCATTTGTTCAGCTCCAAGGGTGTCTCATTCTATGTTTAATGGCCATGTTGGGGTGGATGATGGGAGTGATGGTACAGGAAAAGGGAACTCAGGGTGGAGGGGCACCGGATGTAAAGCCGTTGTGAGTGTGTCCCTGTTGCTAAAGAAAGAAAGCCAAATAAGGATGGAAACGAGACTTGCAGATTTTCGTGTCCTTGGTGTCTTGGGACATCAAGACAACCCACTGAGAAAACAGTCAACCACTGCAAGATGTTTTAAAAACTTCTTTTTTGTCTCTGTGTGTGAAAAATCTGTTTGCACAAGCCCCTATTTTTCCACTGGAAAGTGTACTACATATATGCAAGTGTGCACAATTTTCTGAGCAAAATGTTATGTTTTGCACAGTTTGTTTCTCAAAGAAGTCCCAATGGGAGGTGGGGCAGGGGGGGGAATCATTAAAAATGCTGACCGACTCTCATTATGTTACTCCTAATGGGTAAACTGTCTTCTGTCTCCTCCAGTGTTACATTGACGGTCCTTATGGGACTCCGACACGGAGGATCTTCACTTCGGAGCACGCTGTGCTGATCGGCGCAGGGATCGGGGTCACTCCTTTCGCCTCCATTTTGCAAAGCATCATGTTCAGGTTGGTCTGTGGTGCAACAGATTGTATTGGATTCGTTGGCAAAATCTGGAACTCAGATATTCTCTTCTCCCAAAACCAGGATTCAAGGGTATTAACTTCTTTAAAAGATCATATAATAAAAAACCTACTTATTTCTTTCCCCAAGAGATTTTAATCCAGCGGAGGAATGCTGCAACCAGATGTTTGTGGACTACAAAACCTATGGTCACTCACCATTGGCCATGGTGGCTAGGGTTGATGGTGGCCCAAAACATCCAGGGGGAACTCAATTTATCCATCTATGCTTCAGCAAACTGTATCTACTTTTTAAAGGTGTTGGTTATCAATACAGGATTACAGTTGAATGTTAAGAAATGAAAAATAATGACCACAGATTATTTACGCAACTTCAAAGCTGATGAGATAGCTACAGATTTTCTATACTCACTCATAAATCAAAATGGAGGCTACAGTATGACCTCCTTATCTGAGGGAAATACACTCCTAGACTTACCATAAAAATGTGAAACCATGAATATAGCGAACCCTATTAAAATGAATGACTTCCAGTCCAAGTTGACTATAGAGTCGCGCTGGAGGACAGAGATTCCTAGAGAGAACACCTCTCTAGGCATTTCTAGGTCCACCAGCATGACTCTATGGTCAATATCTGCCAGAAGCATACCATAGAATTGTGGTACGGACTGACAAAATGCCTAGAGAGAACATATTTTTTTGGATGTGGGTAAATGAAACTGCAAATAGTACTCCCATGGATACAGGGATTGTACTATATAATCAAGAAATCAGAGGAAGGCTAAGACTTGGAAGGGCAGCTATGGAAGAACTAGACAAGATCCTTCAAGTCAAAGATATATCATGAAATATCCAAGTTAGAATCATCCATGCACAATATTTCCAATGTCTATGTATGAATAACAGGACAGTGAATAAATCTGATAGGAACAGAACCAGTTCATTGGAAATGTGATGTTGGAGGAGACCATGGACCACCAAAAGACAAATAAAGATGTTTCTGGCAGTATCTATAAATGCTAGTTGTTCTGGGATTTTGTTTTTGTTTTTTACAAAAGTTGTGAAAAGTGCATTCAGTTCATTTCTAAGGATGCTCTTGACTTTCCTTTTTTCCCCTAGATATCATATGCGAAAGCAAACCTCCTTCAGCACACTTCCTTCATTGAGTGAGAACCTTAAAAACGAGAACATGAAACTTCAGAAGGTGAGACAAACTTCAGAAGGTGAGCCGTGGTTTAGAACAATGTTTGCAAAATGAAGAGAATCAGTAAACTGGGAAGGGGAACTTTCTCATCTTCAGGTTGACTTTGTCTGGATTAATCGAGACCAGAAATCCTTTGAGTGGTTTGTAAGCCTGCTAACCCAGCTGGAACTCAGTCAGGCCAATGAAGACCCTACCAGTAAGTGACCAGCTGGCCTTTGGCTTTATTCATTTGTATCCTAACTAAACACTATGCACAGTCCAGCGAACGAATCCGAATGGTACCTCCTGAACTTTCCAAAGTGGCCAGACAGTGGGATGGAGGCTACTGTTCCAAATTTGCAACTCTACAACTATTTGCAACTATGGTACATGCAAGTACACCATATGCTTCTTGAAGAGTTGCTCTTTCCAGCGGTGAAAGACGTTATTTTGTCATAGCACATGATCTTCCTCCCCTGCATTTAAGATGCTTTGTTTTGCGATCCATGGTCATTGGAAGATCAAAACAAATACTTTGGTCTAAATCCAGTTCTTGGTCCCCAGCTATAGCAGCCCCACTAAACCAATGAAACCTACATTGTAAGTGTTGCTTGAACAAGCCATGGGGGATACCAGCCCCTAGTAATGGCTACTAGCTTACCTGCATGGATTGCAAACAGCATCTGTAACCAAGTATACTACTATAACTTTCTTTGCTTGCTCACTCCTTATCTCCTTTCCTTTCTTTAGATGGATTTCCCAAGACAATAAACATTTCCTTTTCTTTTGACCTTAGTAGAGCATCTAGAGTCATTACTCCTGATTTTCTTTTTAACGGTAAACTCCCATTGCACTAGTCTGTCGCACTCTGCTAGCAAAAATACCAAATATTCCTATGGCGCCCTGATCTGTTCTGTTTCCCCTCCTTCCGAAACCAAGACCGCTTCCTGGAGATGCACCTCTACATGACCTCGGCCCTCAGCAAGAATGACATGAAGGCCATCGGCTTGCAGATGGCCTTGGACCTGCTTGCAGAAAAGGAGAAGAAAGACTCCATCACAGGCCTCAGGACAAGGACCCAGCCAGGACGCCCGGACTGGAACAAGGTGGGCTCCCAAAAGGTCCTTTCTAAGCAGAAACTATGAGTATTCCCCCCCCCCCCCCCCGCTTGAAGATGTATAGTTTTGCTGTTCACTTACATTGGCCAGTATCCTATCAATGGCATACACAAGCATTGAGTTAATACTGCGCTTGCATGCATCTGTTTGACATAATGGTGGAGGTTGGCATTTCCTTCCTCCTTCCATAAAAACCAAAGAACATGCCTCTGGATCCACCATAAAGCTCTGTGGCCTCCTCACCTCCCATGGCCGTTCTGGAGAGCAAGGGATGTGTGTAAGGAACATCTGTCTGTGCCTTTGTAGCCAGATGTGAAAAGGTTATATCAGCTGGTAAGACCTCCAGGGGACCCCAGCAGAATCCAGTATAGAAATCATAGAATCATGTCGTTTGTTGTTATGTGCCTTCAAGTCATTTCTGACTTATGGCAACCCTAAGGCCATGGGGTTTTCTTGGCAAGTTTCTTCAGAGGAGGGTTTGCCATTGCCATCCTCAAAGGCTGAGAGAGAGTGACCTGCCCAAGGTCACCCAGTGGGTTTGCACGGCCAAGCTGGGATTCGAAGCCTGTTTTCCAGAGTCATAGACCGATGCTGAAGCCACTATGCCATGCTAGCTCTAGTAGACTCATAGAATTATGGAACTGGAAAGGACCATAAGGATCATATAATGTCCAGCCCCTGCTGCCAGAATCCAGTGCATCCTATGAATAATAGATTTATGGACCATCTATTCCAGCCCCTGCTCCAGTGCAAGAAATACAGACCTAAAGCACTCCTGAGAGATGCCCATCCAACCTCTGTTTCAATACCTTCAAAAGAAGGAGAGACTGCCACACTTCCAGGCAGTTTCTTCAACTATCAGACAGGTCAAGAAGTTCTTCCTAATGTTTAGGCAGAATCTCTTTTTCCTGTAGTTTGAACCCGGTGGTTCATGTGGTGGTGTCCAAAACAGCAGAAAACAAGCTTGCTCCATCTCCTACAGGACATCCCTTTGGAGGTTGAAAGATGGGTCTATCATGTCACCTCTCCATCTTCTCTTCTCCAGGCCAAACATAACCAAAACCTTAAGTCAGTCATCATAAGGCTTGGTTTCCAGACCTCAGTCCATCCTTTTCTCCCTCTTCCATACATGGTCCAACTTGTCAATATCCGTTGTGAATGGCAATCTGCTTCTGTGACCCCTCTGCTGCTTTTCACCAGATGTGGAACGGCCGTAGAGAGGGTTTTTTGGTAGCTCTGCGGTAGGTTCAGAGGTGATAAATGGCTCGGCGTGACATAGGTCCACATGTGCAACTACTATGCTACACAGAGCCATGCAGGATGGGGGCCATTCTGACCCACTTTGCCTCCCATATCAGCAGAGGGGCAGGATAATATAAATTAAGTAAATGAGTAATAAGATACTATTGTTGCCTCCAGCTATTAGAGAGGAGGTTGGAAAGAGGTCTTACAGCTTGGTTGCTGTTGTGGTTTTTCTCCCCAGCTTTTCCAGAAACTGGCCGGAGAGAAGAAAGGGAAGGTCCATGTCTTCTTCTGTGGCTCTCCGGCTCTGGCCAAAATCATCAAAACTCACTGCGAACAGTTTGGCTTCAGGTTCTTCAAAGAGAACTTCTGAGGGCCACATTCCTCATGCCTCCGTCCCTTCTGGACCCCTAGATCAGCCGCAAGCCTTCTGGGGTTGGGAAGCCCCAGCGTCTCCATCCGTCCTTCCTTTGGGTCATCCATGGTATGCTCAGCACTCTTCCCCAGCATTTTAGGATCTGTTCCAGTTCTTCCATAGCCGCTCTTCCCAACCCTAGTCCCACACTCACTGTAATTAAAATATGTTACCACCAGATGGTACTAGTGCCTCAGCATCTAAGAGGTTGACCTGTCTGGCATCAAGAGGCAAGGGAGGAGTGTTCCTGCATTCGAAAGGCATCTGGGCAACAAAAATTCAACCCAGGTTATTTTCTGAATAACCCTACAATTGCCCTTTGGGTGCAGATATTTTTCCAGGGTTCAGGAGAGGAGATTCACAGGGCCAGCTAGAGGAGCTGACCTCCAAGGTCCGGATGTCAGGGGGAACCATTATGGTCCCCAAACTTCTGTATGCTCCCCAACCTGGCTTGAAATGCATCCGGACCCCCTTCTCTCCCCAGCAGACTGCAGGACTACTAACTTTTTTTTGCATTGCAAATGCATTGCATTAAGAGGGGGGAAACCCACAGATATTTGATGGGGAGAGTCCATGATCAGAAATGGGGTCCCTGGACATCACCTGTTTCATCTTTTTACATATTTCTTGCTCATTTTACTCCCAGACCTGGGATTCAAAGTGGCCTTCAAATAGGTTGGACCACACCTGTGCAGGTATCATTCTTTGCAAGAGAGGTATTGGGGAGATGGGAAATGCTGGCTTATCTTGCCTTTGCTCAGCTTTTTAAAAAAATATCAGTGATATTTAGCCCAGCAATTACATCTGACGGGGGCCAAATTTGGGGATGAGAAGAAAGGAGAGGCAGGCTGAGGGTCTCTGGTTTCCACGGTCCAGCTGAGGTTGTCTCTTTCATTACCAATGGCCCATGAGGGACCATTTGCATCCCTGCACAAATGCTTCGGCAAAACCACATTTTCCCAGCAGATTTATACCTCTGTCTTTCTTTTCTTTTCTTTCTTAATTATAGGCTTTTGCAATATGCTGACTCTTCTATTTAGGAAGGAGGAGCAGGGGCTGGAGAGCAGACAGAAGGGGAGGGAATCATTCAAAGAAGACATTTATTTTATGGCCAAGCCAGCCATGAGTTTAAAAAAGGAGGAAGGGAGTACACAACTCCACATTTATATCAAATAAGTGGGAAATGAAAGGTGCAAAGAGAAAAGCGACACAGTCGCAACCCTACCCATTACGTTCTCGTTGCCACACCAAAAGGGCACATTATTCCTGCTAATGGGTGCAGCAAGGATGGTTCAAAATGCTTGGCAAAGACTCCTTGGACTGGAACCAGGGTGTAGCAATGGGGGAATCAGGGCATTGCTTCTTCCAAATAGGAATTGTGCCCCTTTCTCCATTAAATCTTCCTTCAGTACCCAAATCTCTAGCATTGTTGTTGTCAGTTGCCTTCAACTCCTGGTGACCCCACGAATGAGACACCTGCAAGCCCCCCCATCATCAGCTGCTCAGGTCTTGCAAGCTTGCAGCCATGATCTCCTTGACGGAGGAGCAATTGCAGTCAAGTAAAAATTGGGCATTTAGAGGCACAGTGGAGGCAGCCAAAGAAAAGGGGCAGACAATGATGGGGTGGCCCCAAAAGGCCATGAAATAAGGGACAAGGCTCCTTTGAGCCCCATCCCTTATTTAATGGTTCTGGGGAAAAGAGGGTTTTAGCAGGTGTGACTTGCAAGGCAAGGCATTCAAGGAAAAAACACCCAGTGTAAGCCGTGATAATGCAGAGAAACGCACACAAACACATTTTGAAGGCTGCATTCTTGCCCTGAGATTCTTCCTTTTGGCCCTGTGAAATGGAGACATGGTTTGGGGCCCTGAGATCTGGGAAGACTCTTAGGGAGGCCTTGTGGGAGCAAGAGCGGGGCTTTGGCTGTCCTTGTGGGCCTCCCCTTGGACACCGCACACATGCATGGGAGGACCAATTAACCAAGAGCTAATTGATGTTTGGAGGGAGGGAGGGAGGCTGGGCCACTACTGGGCCTTTACAAAGGCCCTCTGCATATGCTTGGCCCCAATGACGCATGCATGCATGCATGCATGGAAGGGTCTTGCTCAGTTGCTTCCCACTCTTGCACACCAAAGAGCTCAGCTCAGCTCCTGGGAGCATCATTTGCAAATCAATGTGTTCCTGGTTTTCACGTGCGTGGATTTCTGCTTTCATCTTTCATCTCCAAAGGAACAGAAAAATCTCTTCCTCATCACCTCCTCTTCTTGCAAGCAAGACCTCACAGCGGCAAAAAGATGAGAAAAGGAAAGATGAGTTAAGGAAAGACTGGCAATGTCAGCTGGTGCTGAAGGGTGCAAACACAGTGGGGAAGGATGATGCGGCAACTGGTCCAAACTGGGAAGACCAGCTTCAAAACTCTGCTCAGAGCCACTCTGAATCTAACCTACCATATGGGATAAAATGGAGGGAGGAAAAGCGATCACGTCCTTTGTCTCTTTGGAGGAGAAGTAGGGGTGAACACAAAAAAAAGTAGGGCTGAATTACAATTCAGAAGTGAGACAAAGCAGTCAATGCACTGGGGAAGGAATGCAAAGAGACCCAATGCCAGCCATTTTGAGGGGGCATGGGGTGATATTTCAAAAGCAAGGAGAGCAACTGCCCAACTCCTGTCTGTGGCATTGCTAAGGAATTTAAAGTTACATTGGAAAGTTCAGTGGGTCCAAAAAGCCATGACCAGAGCGCTGACTGGGGAGGTTACAGGGGACCGGTCACTCTCCTGTTGGAACAGCTTCTCTGGCTGCAATTTTGCTTCTGGACATGCTTCAAAGTGCTGGTTATGATGTATAAAAGCCCTATAGCTGGGGTTCTGGTATGTCTTAGAGACCATAGCTCCCTATGTAAGCTTGCCCAAGTTTCAGGATCCTTAGGGAGGGTTTTCGTTTGGTCCCATCACCATCTGGTAGATAAAGGTAAAAGCATTTGGGGATTGTCTGACTGTGTAGAAGACTCTTCTAATGGGGTTTGGAGAGCAAGGGAAATGTTCACACATTTCTGCCTTCTGTTGGGTTGAGATCCACGTGGAACTGGAATTGGTAGTCACTTGCCCCGTGAGACCATCCAAACACTCCCACTGGGTAAGTGACTACACTTTTTGGAGGAGACTGGTCTGTTCCCCCTGTCAAATTGGACCTTCCAACTTTGCTTCTTTCTCAAAGTGGTTGGACATTTTGGTCTGATGCAGAACTTCTGTGTTCATTTCAAGGTTACGGAAGTGGAGTTGAGCAACGGATGCCAACGCGCATTTCACATGCAGATGTACCTTGCACACTGTGTGCCTTGTGTATTTTGCATCAATCTGTACATTACACGTGCAATTTGGTTGCACATTCGGTGGCACCACATTGTGATCCACTGATGCGATGGCACAATTGGCGCTGTTTACTCCACAAGGATAAAGTTGTGTCTCCTTGATCTTGGGCCATGTTTTTATGTGCTCCTGCAGTTAGACCACTATTGAGTCCATTTAAGAAGAGGATGTTCTGCAGCCAGCACAGCCCTGGCGTGGTGTTACTCCGGTCTAGCAACAGTGATATATATATATATATATATATATGTATGTATGTATGTATTTCCGCTACGCAGTCCCACAACAAGATCCCAGCCGAGGCCAGCAGCCCATTTAAGTATTCAGACCTGCATCTTACATAGGGAAATGAGAGCAAGTGGGCTCCCGTTGCTTTTAGGTTCAACAGCCGCAGGATGGTGGGGATGGATGGGGGAGAGCGGCCCATTGCCGTCCACCATCTGGCCTGTGTCCTTGGGGGTTTCTGAGGAGGGGCAGGAGGAGACCCCCGGGGCAACCTGTTGGGAGGGAAGCATCTGCCTTGTTGCTCCACAGACACAGCTGGGGGCAGCTGAGCACAGTGAGCTAAGTGGCGATGCATAATTGATGATAATTGATCGAGTGGCCTCAGCGGACACAGAGATGATGCCGTCACCAGGCTCTGCAGCTGCCTTTGCCATCGCTGGGCACCTCCTCTTTCTCTCATCATCCTGATTTGTCCTTGGCTTTTTGGAACGGCTCTTAGATATGGCTCTATCCTTGGTTTATTTGCCAGAATCCTCTTGAGAAAGCAGAACCTTACAAGCAGACTGGGAATCAAGGATGCTGTCTTTTCACCTGCAGCCCAGGTGAATGAATTCCGGTTATGGAAGCCGTTGCCCACAGAGGCTCCTCAATACAAGTTCTTTGGCCCGTTTAAAAGGTCAGCAAGGATGCAGAGGACTGTAGAATTGGGATTCCTTGCCTGGTCTCTCTCCTCCTTCAGAGCCTTATTTTGCATGAGAAAAGAAAGCCAAGACAGAGCGGAAGAGTAGCCGCTTGCTTCTCATGCCGTTGAAGCACTTTCATTCTCTTTCCAAGGGAGACAGTGATAAAAGTGAACCTTTAGTCAGACTGGAAAAATCTGTTTGACAAAAGGCACGCTTTTATGATTGTCTCCTCGAGAAGGAGAATGGAAGTGCTATGATAGCATGCGGAGAGACAAGGAGAAAGTCACTTCCCTCTGGCTCCATTTCTGCTTTCTTTTCTCATCCAATAAGGATCCCAATCTTCATCTTTCCAGCAAAGTCTTTGGCCTAAACCTATTGTCCAAAATGTTTTTTATAAGCATCCTGGGCCCCTTGCCTTAATTCTCTTTTCTGTTTATGTCTTCCCTTGGTCCCTTCTTGCTTGCCCTTTGGGTAGCTTTCCTACCAAGATTGTAAGGTCTTTGTGGAAAGAGACCTGTCCTTTCCTCCCCTTCTTCTTCTAAAGATTATTTCTGCAAAAGCATTGTGCAGAAGACTGACAATGCAGGAAAATAGAGCATGTAGAAGTAAAGGGCTTTGATGCTGAAATTTCCAACGCCCCCAGTTGGTTGTCTCCAAATCTGTCTTTCCCTATGATCTGTGGAAGAGTCCTTACAGATCCCCTACTTTTGTCCCTATTCAAGACTGCCTTGTGATCCAGAAAAGCAGATGATAGCAAAGGGGAATGGGTGTAAATCAATGCTCAGTCTCTGCCCTTTTTCCTTTAGCCCAAGCCACCTGGAGTGGCTTCTAAGCCTGTCCGGGTGGCTAATAACTGAGAGGCAGGGACTCATTCTTTAAAAATGGCTCCAAGGGAGACTTTCAGGGGCATAAGCCAACAACATCCCGGGGCAGAAAAGAACAGAATCAACGGAGCTCCCTTCCAGCCGGCCTCTCTGTGTCTCGGTCGGGGGGATGCATTAGGTTCCCGTTTCCGCATCATTAGGGTGCATTGTGTGCCATGTTGCTAGTGGATGAGTGCCTGCAATTATCTGAGAAGCGACACAATGGCCCCAGCAGAGACGCGTGCGGCGGGTTGCGGTGCTCCGTTCCAAAGCCCCAGCACTCTCCTCCATCATGTTTTATTGATAAATCAAAACAATCAGACTAATAATAGCTTCTCCGGAGAAGAGTTTCCTCCTCTGTGGTCAAACTTGCCTGCAGCAGGAATGAGATCGGATGATATCTAACAAACAACACCATCTGGGGCCCAAATGTAACGTCTGGGCCTCTGATTAATAACTTTACCACAATTTGTGTGGCTTTCTTTTTCTCTCTTGGACAATCCTGGAGAGGCCACCTTGAGCACCACGCTCAGGCTGGGATCCAACATGAAGGAGACGGAGCAAAACTTCACAGAAGTAATTCTCCAGACTTGTATGGCAGTTGTGCATTTCTTACAGCACTGCACAACTTGCAATGGTGCAAAATTCATGCCTATGTATGTCATGAATAGGATGCCACAGATCACAAAAGGAGGCAGCAGTCAAAAACCAAAACAAATGTAATGCTATAAAAGCAGATGTCTGCAAAAAGTGCAAGAAGTAAATTGTTGTTGTCTGTTGTTGTGTGCCTTCAAGCTGTTTCCAACTCATGGCAACCCTAAGGCGAACCTATTATGGGGTTTTCTTGGCAAGATTTGTTAGGTGAGGTTTGTCATTGTCATCCTCTGAGGCTGGGGGAGTGTGATGTGCCAAAGGTCACCCAGTGGGTTTCGTGGCCGAGCTGGAATTTGAACCCAGAGTCTCCAGAGCCAGAGCACAACACTCAACGTACTGAACCATGTTGTTGTCAATTATGTAATTACGAAACCATGCCACCCAAAACCCAAGGCCACAAAAATTTATACACAGACGTATGAACATAAAGAATACACAGACAATGCCAAAATAGATTCAAGGTGCGTGGAGCAACATGCCGCAAATGCCAGCCAAACTCAGGAACGAACGGTGCTATACTCCGAGTTAATACACCAAGATATAAATGGAGTTAAGGTGCAGGTGGAGCAATCATTGCAACATGGAGCCCAGTGTCCCATCAGAATGGCCTCAGGATGTGGATGATGGGTGGGTCAGTGGGTGACCCTTGTTGCCCCATGTCTAAAAGAGACTGATGACGAACAAAGAGACCAGGAGATACCAGCAGAGCTACGAGGAACAAGATGTACAACTTGGCACCCAAAGCCAAATGTCAATTTTTCTTCCCCTCTTGGTTAATGGACTTTCTTTGTCCGCTCCATTAACTGCAAGATAGAAACATAATACAGGCAATTTAATTGAGCCTGTCAGAAAGCATTCACTTGTCAGGTAATTTCGTTTCTTTTCTCCCCCACTTTTCTCCAGTTTCTGGCTTTTCTCCCGCGTCATCAGATTGTATATAAGGAACAGCTATTGTCGGAGCACATTCGTTCCTTTCTTCTCTCCTCTTCCAGTGTCCTTTCCAACAACTGCGCTTGGCAGAATCTTTTCCTGGGAACAAGGAGGACTGCAACTCCATTCCGGTGTTCGGTCCGAACTTTAAAGGAACTGTCTAACGTTCAGCACCTTGGGTGCTGAAGTTCGAAGTTCCTAGGAGTAGGAGCATTGCTCACTGCTATGGCATCTCTGCGCAACCTCTGTCTCCATTTATTTATTTAATGCACTTATATCTCACCTTTCTCCTAAAATGGGATCCAAGGCAACTTCGTTGATGTTTTGTGCATCCCTATGGCAAACCTAAGGCGAACCTATCATGGGGTTTTCTTGGCAAGATTTGTTCAGAGGGGGTTTGCCATTGCCATCCTCTGAGGCTGAGAGAGTGTGACTTGTCCAAGGTCGCCCAGTGGGTTTCATGGCCAATCTGGGAATCAAACCCTGGTCTCTAAAGTCACAGTCTGACTCTCAGACCATTACTAGGGAGCTTATGGCATGAGCATTTAAATCGTCAGCAACCCAACGGGATGCAGCTGGGAACGATCGCATTGTACTTCACCACCGAATCCGCTGGGCGACTGCAGCCTGGGTCCCAGCCGCGAGGCTGCAGTCGTCCGGCGGATTCAGCGGCGAAATATAATGCGATCATTCCCAGATGCATCCTGGGTCTCGGCTGCATCCCATTGGGCTGCTGCCGATTTAAATGCTGATGCCATAAGCTCCTAGCTCTTACCCAAGGTGACTTACTATATATATATATATATATATATATATATATATACACACATATATGTATATTCCAACTAAAACATAAATTTACAAAAATGAAATTGGAATTAAACCATCGACATTATTTTTAAAAAGCATACTTAAAACAGTTAAAACACTCTATATAAAGCACTCCAAATACCTCTAAATGCCCCACTGGCGTTCCAAGTTCCTGTAAGGCTAGAATATTCAGGATCGAGGGGACATTTTGGGGAAGGGGAGTAAGATCCTTATTAGGAAGAGCAGAGCAATGGCTTCATTTTTGTTATCCACCCATCTTGGCTAAAGGCCTGCTGACTGGCAGGTGGTTCTGGGTGCGGATTTTGCCTCTCCATCTCTCTCCTCTTTCTTCTTGATGCAAAAGTGGGCTGCTGCCCTTTCCTTGCCAGGGGTCTCCTCCAGAGCAGATGGCAACCCTCCGAGGGGCAAAGGAAGACGCCTGAAGGTCAGGGCTGGTGACCTGGTGAGCGCCAGGCTCCTTGCCAGCAGCCGCTCTGCTGCAGTGGCCATGAAAAATAGATGACCGCCCACCTGCCTGCCTGCTCAGATGGCAACCCGCTTCTTCAGATCTGTTCAGAGCTAGGAAGGATGGAGAGCAATGGGAGAGAAAAAAAAATTAAAAATATTGTACAAATTATAACAGTAAAACACAGACCCAAAATACAAAGAGACACTTCACAATCATCATGTAAACCACTATGGAAAAGGGAGAACATCTATTGTGTCTCTCCAAAAAAACCTGTTGTCCACATGGGAGTTGCGGTTGTCCTTGTTGTTTGTGGATATATTCAATGAACATCTACCATTCTTCCTGGAATGTTTCCCTCGTTTTATGTCCTTTATTGATTTTCATTTGAAAGGAAAGTTTTGTTTTTTTCAGATAGCCATTTATCCCACACCTTTGTCCACCGATCAGCCCAAGATGGTTTTCCTATCTTCCAATTCTTGGCCACTTCCATCCTGGCTGCTGATATTTATTAGAAAGGCAACCAAAGCCCTGCTTTTCACCCTCCTGTTATTCTTAACCTATACAGATAGCAATAAATTTTATTTTCCTCTTCCATCTCTCTTCTTAGTAGGTAAGAGGTAGCAGTCTCCAATGCATGTGTGTGCATGCAATCCCTTTTCTTGTACCTTGAACCCATTGCTCCATGTTCTGGGCTCTGGAGCAGCAGAAAACAAGCTTCCTCCATCCTCAATATAATCTGAAAACTTTCACGGACATGGAGCAATGGGTTAAAAGGTACAGGAAAAGAGATTCCACCTAAACCTTAGGAAGAACCTTAGGAAGAACGGAGGATGTGCTGCTGCCTTGGAGAACAGTGAAGTCTCTTTCTTTGGAAGCTGTTTTGGAACAGAAGCTGGATGGCCATCCGTCACAAGGAGTGATGTGACCCTGTATTCCTGCATGGCAGAATGGAGTTGGACTGGATGACCCTTGGGGATCCCTTCCAGAGTGGATTTTAAAACCCAGAGTGGAACCACCATTTAGTTGGACTCTCCTTTCTGGTCATTTGATTCCAGAAGCAAGCGTGGAGCAAGCTATTTTCGTTGCACTCTTCCCGCTCAGTCTTGGTCTTTGTTCTACCTTGTGCCAATATTTAATTCCTCCTGAGCAGTTGTAATGTTGATGAATATTCCATGACACCGGAGCGTCACAGACAATCCTGGGCAGGTTTTCAGGTAATGGCAGATGGCAAGGTATTTTAAGCAAATGGTTTCTGCCAGGGATAATTCTGCAGAAATATAATAGTCATCCACCCCAAAAGTGCACCTGAGACAAACATGGTGGTTTCCCAAGGAGGCAAGCGAGACAGAGTCCAGTTCTGGCACCATCCAAGCCATTTCATTGTTCTTCCAGAGTCCAAATGCATAATGAATCACTCAATAAACTGTATTCATTACCGGCGCGATCGCACATGACATATCCTATTACTAAGTGGGCCGGCTACACAGAGATTATTCACTCAAGCCATCAATCACTGTCGCCAAATTACAGGATGCCGAGAATGAAATTAGCAAAATGAACTACGGATGTAAAATTCATTTGAAATTCAATTTAGAAGCTACATTAGCTTTCATTTAGTTTGACCAACAATTTGAACTGTGGTTTTTGGGTTGGTTTTTTAAAACCTTTTTTTAAAAAAAAATAGAGATATCATTCACATTTGTTGCAAAAATTTGTTGCTGATTCTCTTGGTATCGTTTCTTACATATATTCTCCAACTTTTGCTTGGGAGGAGTTAGTTTTTCGGCAAGTCCCACATGGAGAAAGGAGCACAAATTATGGCCAAGATCCCATTGTGGTTGTGTAACTTACAAGTTTCTGCGTGTGGAATTACACGTTGATTGTGCAAAGTGTCCTTGTGTTAAAAGGCAAGGTTTTATTTATTTGTCAGGTATTTATTAAAACTGTTTTATCCCACCCTTT